>CM045744.1:12295927-12303427 GCA_024760905.1 Plotosus lineatus
AGAACATTCAACAAGGTCTTAGAGAGTGAGAGGATGTCGGTGGAATGGAGAAGTGTGATGGTGGCCATTTTTAAGAACAAGGGAGACATGCAGAGTTGTGTCAACTCCAGAGGGTACACGTTGAAGTTATGGGAAAGAATAGTGGAAGCTAGACTAAGGGCAGACATCAGCATTTGTGAACAACAGTTTGGTTTCGTGCCAAGAAAGATCACCACAGATGCAGTGTTTGCTTTGAGGATGTTAATAGAGAGGTACAGAGAAGGTGAGAGGGAGCTGCATTGTGCCTTTATGGATCTGGAGAAAGCATATGACAGGGTGCCGAGAGAAGAACTGTGGTATTGCATGAGGAAGTCTGGAGTGGCAGAGAAGTATGTTAGAGTGGTGCAGGACATGTATGAGAGATGCAAGACAGTGGTGAGGTGTGTTGTTGGTGTGACAGAAGAGTTCAAGGTGGAGGTGGGACTGCATCAGGGGTCAGCTCTGAGCCCCTTCTTGTTTGCTATGGTGATGGACAGGCTGACAGACGAGGTTAGACAAGATTCCCCATGGACTATGATGTTTGCAGATGACATTGTGATCTGTAGTGAGAGCAGAGTACAAGTGCAGGAAAATCTACAGAGGTGGAGGTATGCCCTGAAAAGGAGATGAATGAAGGTTAGCCTCAGTAAGACAGAATACATGTGTGTGAACGAGAAGGACCCAAGAGGAACGGTGAGGTTACAGGGAGCAGAGATAAGGAAGATGTAGGGTTTTAAGTACTTCGGCCCAACAATCCAGGGCAATGGAGAGTGTGGAAAAGAGGTGAAGAAGCGTGTGCAGGCAGGTTGGAATGGTTGGAGAAAAGTGTCCGGTGTGATGTGTGATAGGAGGGTATCGGCAAGAATGAAAGGAAAAGTGTACAAGACGGTGATGAGGCCAGCGATGTTGTATGGTTTAGAAACAGTGGCCCTGGGGAAAAGACAGGAGTCAGAGCTGGAGGTAGCAGAGATGAAAATGTTGAGGTTCTCTTTGGGAGTAACGAGGATGTATAGGATCAGGAATGCGTACATCAGAGGGACAGCACATGTAAGACGTTTTGAAGACAAAGTCAGAGAGGCTAGATTGAGATGGTTTGGACATGTACAGAGGAGGGATGGTGAGTATATTGGTAGTAGGATGCTAAGCTTGGAACTACCAGGCAGAAGGCCTAGAGGAAGACCAAAGACAAGATTCATGGATGTGGAAGGAGGACATGAATGTAGTTGGTGTAAGAGAAGATGCAGAGGATAGGGTGACATGGAGGCAGATGATTCGCTGAGGCGACCCATGAAGGGAAAAGCCGAAAGGAAAAGAAGATTTTTTTTCTTTAAAAATAAAACAATTACATTAGAAATCATAAAGAGGAAATGAAACCATCTAGAAGAAAAACAACCAGTACAAATAAAAATTCAAAGAAAAAAAAAAAACAAAAAACGACAAAAATTTTACTGAAGGATTAAAAAAGAAAAAAATCTCAGGGGAACAGAATTATATAGAGATTATAATATACTGGGATGAGGTTACAAGAAAAAGACATTAAAGAGAAGAACATTCAAACTAAAGTGATAGTTTGAAAATGAAGGAGAGGAAGCATTTCATAGTCTTATGCAAGAGACGTGTGTGTGCATTTGTGCACATATATTACATCATCACTCAGGAGCTCCATATAGTGCTGAGGAGCGAATCGATCAACCCACAATCGAGAGGTAGCGCTTTCATCAGACATGTTAATGGTTTCACCCTCAATGTCATCTGTTAACTCTTCCACAAGAACTTCAGGATCTTTACCTCTGAACACACACACACACAAAATGTTAATGGTGATAATGATAATGATGATAATGATGGTGGTCATGACTGTGATGATAGTGTTACCCGTTGAGGAGTTCTGTTAATTTCTGTGATGCCTCCACCAACTGACGATGTCGCTGTAGTACAAAAACAACAGAGTTCAGACCTCTCTGCGTGCACACAAGTGAGTGTTTCCACAGTTACCTGAACTAAAACCAATTATTATTAATGAAAAAAAATTCAAGTTGTATTTTAAAGAGAATTGTAATGCAATCAAACATAATCTGCCGCTTATTCTGGGGTCGGGTCGCGGGGGCAGCAACCTAAGCAATGAGGTCCAGATGTCCCTCTCCCAAGCCACTTCCTCCAGCTCTTCCGAGGGGACACCGAGGTGTTCCCAGACAAGCAGAGAGACATAGTTCGTCTGGCGTGTTCTAGGTTGACCCCGGGGATTTTTTTCCGGTTGGACATGCCCAAAACACCACACCAGGGAGGCATTCGGGAGACATTCTGACCAGATGCCTGAGCCACCCTAAACTGGCCCCTCTCAATGCGGAGGAACAGCGGTTCCACTCCAAGTTCTCGCAAGATGGTAGAGCTTTTCACCTTATCTCTTAGGGAGAGCCCCGCCACCTGGCGAAAGAAGCTCATTTCAGCTACCTGCATCCGCGATCTTGTTCTTTCGGTCACTACCCAAAGCTGGTGACCATAGGAAAGGGTTGGAATGTAGATCGACTGGTAAATTGAGAGCTTTGCCTTGCGACTCCGCTCCCTCTTCACCACGACGGACCCTTACAGGCTCTGCTTTACAGAAGACACTGCAGCGATCCATCTGTCTATCTCCCGCTCTGTCCTTCTTTCACTCGTAAACAAGACATCAAGATCCTTAAACTCCTCCACTTGGGGAAGGACCTCATTCCCGACCCGAAGGGTGCACTCCACCCTTGTCTTACTAAGAACCATGGCCTCGGAGCTGGTTTTCATCCCGGTTGCTTTGCACTCGACTGCGAATCACTCCGATGAGAGCTGGAGGTCCTGGCTTGATGAAGCCAAAAGGACAATGTCATCCACAAAAAGCATAAAAATTATGAACAGAATCAATGACAAAGAACAGCCTTGGCAGACTCCAACCCTCACCAAAAAGAATTCAACCTGTTGTTCCCAATACGAACCTTACTCTGGCTCCGGTGATACAGCGATCGAATGGCCCATAGCAATGGGTCCGGAACGCTGTACTTCCGGAGTGCGCCTCACAAGATAGCCTGAGGGACATTGTTGAAAGCCTTCTACAAATCCACAAAACACATGTGGAAAGATTGGACAAAGTCCCATGCCCCCTCCAAGATCCTGTGAAGCATATAGAGTTGGTCAAGAGTGCTATGGCCAGGATGAAAACCCCATTGTTCCTCCTGAAACCGAGGTTCGTCTATCGGTCGGATCCTCCTCTCCAGTACCCCTGCATAGACTTTCCCGGGTAAGCTGAGGAGCGCGATTCCTCGATAATTGGAACACACCATCCAATTTACCCCATTTACCCTAATTCACCCCATTTTAAAAAGGGGTACTACCACCAATCCAGAGGTACATACCCCGATGATCACGCAATGTTGCAGAGACGTGTCAACCAAGACAGTCCTCAAGCATCCACAGCCCTGAGATATTCAGGGTGGATCTCATCCACCCCTGGAGCCTGAACACCAAAGAGCTTTTTGACTACATCAGGGACCTCCATTCCAGTGATGAGCAGACCCCCACCCAAACCCCCAGGGTCTTCCTCCTGCACGGAGGGCATGTTGGTGGGATTGAGGAGGTCTTCAAAGTATTCCTTCCACCTCCCGATGACATTTCCATTCGAGGTGAGCAGCTCACCACCTCCACTGTAAACACTGTAAGCGCCCTTTTGGAGGTACCAGATGGTGGTTTAGAACTTTTTTGAGGCCAACTGATAATCACTCTCCAGGCCCTCACCAAACTCCTGCCACACCCAAGATTTTGCATCTGTGACAGCTTCAGCTGCACCACTTCACCACCGGGTTCGGGGGTTACCGCCACAACAAGCACCGAGGACCTTCCTTAGAAATGGAGGCACCAAACATGGCCCATTCAGATTCCATGTCTTCCGCCTCCTCCGAAACGTGGTTGTAACTCTGCTGGAGGTGGGAGTTAAAGGCTTCCCAAACAGGAGAATCCACCAAACATTCCCAGCAGACCCTATTTATACACTTGGCTGCCAGGTTTTGAAGGTGGCCTCTCTCCCGCCATCAAAGCCAACTCACCACCAGGTGGTGATCGGTTGACAGCTCAGCTCTCCTCTTCACCTGAGTGTCCAGAACATGCAGCCGCAATTCCAGTGACACGACTACAAAGTTGATCATCGAATTGCGACCTCGGATGTCCTGGTGCCAAGTGCACTTATGGGCACCCTTATGCTCAAGCATAGTGTTCGTGATAGGCAAACTGTGATGAGCACAGACGTCCAATAACAAAACACCATTCGGATTTAGACTGGAGAGGCCGTACCTACTAATCACACCCTTCCAGGTCATACTCTCGTTGCCCACATGGGCATTGAAGTCTCTCAGGACAACAAGTGAGTCTCCCAGGGGAGCGTTTTCCAACACTGAACTGTCATTTGGTACATAAGTACAGATAACAGTCAGGACCCGTCCCCCCCACCCAAAGGCGGAGGGAAGCTACCCTTTCATCAACCGTGGAGAACCACAACGTTTGGGCACCAAGAGAGGGGGCAACAAGGTTGCCGACTTCGGGTCGCCGCCTCTCCCCATAAGCAACTCCAGAATGGAATAAGGTTCAGCCTCTCTCGAGATGGGTGGTTCCAGAGCCCAAGCTATATCTACTATATCTAGTCAGTATCTCTCAACCTCACGCAGCAGCTCAGACTTCTTCCCCGCCAGAGAGGTGACATTCCATGTCGCAAGAGTCAGAGTCAGTAACTGAGGATCAGTCTGACAGAACCCATACCTTCGGCTGCCACCCAATTTACATTGCACCTGACCCCATAACTCCTCCCACAGGTGGTGGGTCCATGGGAGGGTGGATCCAAGTCTACTTTTCGGGCTGGGCCTGGCCAGGCTCCATGGGCAGAAGCCCAACCACCAGGCATTTGCCTTCAAGCCCCCAAGCCTGGCTCCACATCAGGGCAAGGGAAACTGTGTCCTTGTTTTCCCTTTATTTTTCACTGAGGACAAATCAGGTTTACTTTTCCTCCTGGATCGGTGCTGTGGTCACTACAACAGTTTGGAGATAAAGATGAGACAGTATACCCAACAAGTTGAAGTGCAGAAATCACAGAAAACACAACATCAGCATGGTCCGTACCCTGGAAACAATTCCTTTTGGACAATTTATTGTTCTTTTACGATCACTTCAGCCCGACCTGCTATCAGCGTGACCTTCAGATAGAACAACTTGCCACGAAGCCCAAGTTCTTACATATAAAACCAGATGCCTTACCTACAGAATTCCTTCTTAAAGTTATAGGACGATGCCGGATGAAAGCAGCACCTCACCAAAGGAACCAGTAACAGGTACAAGCTTTTGGTATGAGAGGAGTTTTATCACCTAAAACGTCGCCTCACTGCTTAATTACTTGCATTGGACGACCCGACCCAAGGACTTTACATTACTTCCAGGGGGGGAAAATGGTTGTTCCGCACTGGTTCAGCCCCCAACTAGTTATCCACAGGACATAAGTACCCTGCATAGAGCTTTTTAAGGTCATTTATGATCAAATAATCTCTGTATTACATTACAGTATCATACTTTAAAATAAACTAAAATTGAAAAATTAAGTAATACATGATGTATAATGAGCAGATTGTTATTGTATACGGGACCTGACAGATAAACTCAATTCAACAGAAAATATTCATTGAAAAATTGAGTTTATGTATTCTGAACGTTATCAATCATACTCAGAATGAAGTGTTTATTATTAAATATGTAATTCATATAAAGTAAAGAAAGTACAGAAAATTAAATTAAAATAAAATAGACCATAATATACGATAAGAAATAAAAATGTGTGTGTGGGGAGGGGTGTCTAATATATACAAAATTAAAAAAGGTTTACTTCATTAAAAATGTAATTCATTTTTATCATTAAAATATTGTTGAGGGGGGGTTCACTTACTCTTTCTGATACTTGCTCTTTGAGCACCTCAATGGGAACAGCCAGCAGCCCCAGTGCATTCTGGGAATTTCGGGGAAAACTCTGATCTGGCGTCTGAAATATAAAAATCTGAATTATTACAATTTAATTAATTTAATTTAATTAAAGTGTGTATGAGGGGTGTGTCTAATATATATATACAAAATACAAAAGGTTTACTTCATTAAGAATGTAATTCATTTTTATCATTAAGTTTGAATATACAAAGTTCAAACTAAAAAAAAAAAATAATAAAACTATTACAAACAATCCCATGAAATAATGTCTTGGCTCATCATCGCCATCATTAATAGAAAATTATAAATTACAGTAGGCCATCGTTATTCACAGGGCATCGTTCCGGCCCCTCCCACAAATTGAGATAATCCGCGAGTTCTGTAACCAGAAGTAAAACCCCATGTATCATATTACATGCATGAATGATCAACCGGAAGTAAAATACTATGTATCTATTTCATGCGCTAAAGTATGCTTCTTAAACACATTCTATAGACAGTCTTACTCATTAATACAGAATGAATGTAGTGAAATGTAATAATGATTAAGAAAAACTTAATTTTTTTACTGTGATATTTATTGCTAATAAAATATAAACATTATACAGTATTATAACCTATTCCTTTAAACATAAAGATGCTCCCAGACTTACGTTCATTCGTTTTACGTATTTTTCGATTTTAAGTTTAAAAAAAATTACTAAAACGTAAGTTGGGGAGCGTCTGTACAGCACTGTAGTTTTCAAAAATGCCCACTAAGGGGAGGCATTGTATTATATTTACTTTGCATTGCATAAGGGTATTTGGGGTGATTTTGTGTGTGTGTTCTTGTGGACATGGCTATCGTTATATTAATCAGCTACATTGAGAGTCTCAATGTTTCTAATCTGCTGTGTTGGTGGATTTCCAAACCCTTGTGCTCATGGCAAGCAGTGTTCTCACCATCAGCTAGTAGCAGCGCGGTAAGAGAGAGATTTTTCCGTCGCCATGGTTTGTAATCCAGGAACGGAAATCACAGCTGAAGTAAGAGACGATGAATGAGATCTGGTTTATGCACAGCAATCTCCGAATTAAATAACTCTCCTCCCAGTGACAAAATATAAAGACTGAATGTGGTTCAGTCTTCACTCTGAGAATAGGGCGGTCAGTGCAGTATGAAGCATTAATATTATTTAAAAGAATGTTGAGCAGGCTCCTTCTTAAAATTAGTCTTCATATACTTTTCTGTGTTGCTGTTGTTTTTACAAATTAACTGACAAAACAACATTAATATAATGGATAAAGAAAAAGAAGATCCCACGAAGGGAGTGATGGTGAGGTGGGCTACCTAACACATCTGGCTGCACCCCGTCCCTCCGTTCATGGGATAGATATTCTTTTTCTTTATAAAAATACAATAAGGACTCAAACCCCTTCATTCATTTTCTGAAACGCTTAATTAAGGTCACAGGGAGGCTGGCGATTTTTTTTTAATCTAAATGTTTTTGTTGCAAGCAGAATTGT
>CM045744.1:12305927-12400927 GCA_024760905.1 Plotosus lineatus
CATTTTCATCTCTGCTACCTCCAGCTCTGCCTCCTATCTTTTTCCTCAGGGCCACTGTTTCTAAACCATACAACATCGCTGGCTTCGTCACCGTCTTGTACACTTTGCCTTTCATTCTTGCCGACACCCTCCTATCACACATCACTCCGGACACTTTTCTCCAACCATTCCAACCTGCCTGCACGTGCTTCTTCACCTCTTTTCCACACTCTCCATTGCTCTGGATTGTTGAGCCTAAGTACTTAAAATCCTCCACCTTCTTTATCTCTGCCCCCTGTAACCTCACCGTTCCTCTTGGGTCCTTGACATTCATGTATTCTGTTTTACTGAGGCTAACCTTCATTCCCCTCCTTTCCAGGGCATACCTCCACCTCTCTAGATTTTCCTGCACTTGTTCTCTGCTCTCACTACAGATCACAATGTCATCTGCAAACATTATAGTCCATGGAGATTCTTGTCTAACCTCGTATGTCAGCCTGTCCATCACCATAGCAAACAAGAAGGGGCTGAGAGCTGACCCTTGATGCAGTCCCAACTCCACCTTGAACTCTTCTGTCACACCGACAGCACACCTCACCACTGTCTTACTTCTCTTATACATGTCCTGCACCACTCTAACATACTTCTCTGCCACTCCAGACTTCCTCATACAATACCACAGTTCCTCTCTCGGCACCCTGTCATATGCTTTCTCCAGATCCACAAAAGCACAATACAGCGCCGTCTGACCTTCTCTGTGCTCCTCTATTAACATCCTCAAGGCAAACACTGCATCTGTGGTGCTCTTTCTTGGCATGAAACCAAACTGTTGTTCACAAATGCTGACCTCTGCCCTTAGTCTAGCTTCCACTATTCTTTCCCATAACTTCATCTTATGGCTCATCAACTTTATCCCTCTGCAGTTGCCACAACTCTGCACATCTCCCTTGTTCTTAAAAATGGGCACCATCACACTTCTCCATTCCTCTGGCATCCTCTCACTCTCTAAGACCTTGTTGAATGTTCTTGTCAGGAAATCTACTGCTACCTCTCTTAGACACTTCCATACCTCCACCGGTATGTCATCAGGGCCAACTGCCTTTCCATTCTTCATCCTCTTCAATGCCCTCCTCAGTTCACCCTTACTAATCTTTGCTACTTCCTGGTCCTCAACGGTCACCTCTTCTACTCTTTTTTTTTTTCTCTCATTTTCCTTATTCATCAGCTCTTCAAAGTACTCTTTCCATCTTCCCAGCACACTTCTGTCATCAGTCAATACATTTCCTCTCTGTCCTTAATCACTCTAACTTGCTGCACATCCTTCCCATCTCTATTTCTCTGCTGTGCCAACCTGTATAAATCATTTTCTCCCTCTTTACTTTCCAACCGAGCATACAAGTCATCATACATACTGTTTGGCCTTTGACACCGCTACCTTCATCTTACACTGTGTCTCCCTCTACGCCTGTTCACTCTCTTCGGTCCTCTCAATGTCCCACTTCTTCTTAGCTAACGTCTTCCTTTGTACACACTCCTGCACTTCCTCATTCCACCACCAAGTCTCCTTATCTGCTCTCCTTCCAGATGACACACCAAGTACTCTCTTACCTGTCTCCCTGATCACATTTGCTGTAGTTGTCCAGTCATCTGGAAGCACTTCCTGGCCACCCAAAGCCTGTTTCAACTCCTCCTTGAAGACAACACAACATGCTTCCTTTTTCAGCTTCCACCACTTTGTCTTCTGCTCTGCCTTTGCCTTCTTCACCTTGCTCACCATCAGCGTCATCCTGCACACCACCATCCTATGCTGTTTGGAAACACTCTCACCCGCTACTACTTTGCAGTCACAAACCTTCAAATTACATCATCTGCACAAGATATAGTCTACTTGTGTGCTCCTACCTCCGCTTTTATAAGTCACCCTATGACCTTGTCTCTTCTGGAAGAAAGTATTTACCACAGCCATTTCCATCCTTTTTGCAAAATCTACCAACATCTGTCTTTCTGTGTTCCTGTCCTGGATACCAAACCTGCCCATCACTTCCTCGTCCCCTCTGTTTCCTGCACCAACATGTCCATTGAAGTCTGCACCAATGACCACTCTTTCACCTCTGGGGGTACTCTGCATCACTTCATCTAAGTCACTCCAAAATCTCTCCTTCTCTTCTCGCTCACATCCTGCCTGTGGGGCATAAGCACTAACAACATTGAACATCACACCTTAAATTTATAACTTGAGACTCATCACTCTGTCTGACACTCTTTTCACTTCTAGAACATTCCTGACAAACTCCTCCTTCAAGATGACTCCAACTCCATTTCTCTTCCCATCCACACCATGAAAAAACAGCTTAAACCCTGCTCCTAAGCTTCAAGCCTTGCTACCTTTCCACCTGGTCTCCTGAACACACAGTATGTCCACCTTCCTCCTCTGCATCATGTCAGCCAGCTCTCTACCTTTTCCTGCCATAGTTCAAACATTCAAAGTCCTAGACTCAGTCCTAGACTCATGCCTTTCCTCTTCTCTCTCTGCCTACAGACACGCCTCCTGCCTCTCCTTCTTCGGCCAACAGTAGTCCAATTTCGTAAGTAGGGGTCATATTTTACATGTTAAACGCCTCATTCGTTCCAAAGTTCCAGTCCTTGGACTGGATAAACCCCATAAACCCTTTAAAAATGATGAAAGTACACCAATTTTGTATGAAATAGGTGTTAAAAGTAAAAGAAAATTATTTATTAAACCATTAAACCATTTCATTAACATATTAAACCATTTAAGTAACATATTTATTAATTAAACCCTGATTAAACATTTTTAATTAATACACACACACACACACACACATATCTCTCTCTCTCTCTTTCTCGTGCTGCGGGCCACGCCCACAAGACGTGGAATTCAAAGCGCATTCCCTGCTTGACAAACTCAACTTTAATTTGATTCCTTGAGGGATCGGGATGCCAGATGAGCTCAAATGTGCCCACATTTATTAAACATTTACTGAATTAAAACAACTTAAAAAAAAACTAAACTAAAATCTCAAGAGTGAAACTTCCTTCTGTCTCTATCTGGGAGGCCAGCGGGGCGGGATGTTGAGAGACAGCCAATGAGACAGAAACTGGCACGTCGTGTGAAATTTTGATTGGCGTGTTTGAATTTTGAATTTCTTTTCGTAAGAGTGGGGTGTTTTGTATTTCGGGGAGGGAAACTCAAGAAAATATTTTTCGTAATCCGGGGATTTCGTACAAAGGGGTCTTTGTAAATTGGGGGCCGACTGTATATTGCAATGCCCCCCCCTCTAGTGGGAATTGTTTACAACTACGTTCAGACTTCAAATCAGTTTATTACACTTCAAGAATTCTAATCGCCATTTGTGCTTTTACACACATAGGAATTCTTTGTGAGTCAAATCAACAAAAACAGAAACTGCTACAAAACAAATACATAAAAATTCTATATCAATACTTCATGTTTACTATACATACATACATACACATATATATATATATATATATATATATATATACACATACACATATACATACATATATATATATACACACACACACACACAATGGTACATCACTTTACAAAATTAATCCGTTCCAGCGCCTTTTTCGTAACCTGCATTTTTCGTAAATTGAACCGCATTTATTTTATTTCCGGTTGATCATTCGCAAATGTAATATGATACATAGGGTTTTACTTCCGGGTACAGAACTACCGGATTATCTTGATTCGCGGGAGGGGCCGGAACCGAACCCCCGCGAATAACGGGGGCCTACTGTATTTAAGTATATTTGTGTATTTAACAATTTTCTGTGTATTTTTACGTATTTAAGTATATTTCTGTGTATTCGTGTTTTATTAATGCATATTTAAATGTGTTGAAGTATATTTGTGTGTATGTGATCACCTGGTGTTCGTGGTCGTCGCTCTTGCGGAGATACACCCGATTGCCTGTACAGTCAGTGACAGTGATGTAATCTCCACTTGCTGGTGGACGTTTCAGCGCATGCCGTTGTGAGACGGCTCTTTTAGGAGACTCCTGCAGCACCGCAAGTCCACTGATATCCAACATGTTCACCCGCTCAGAAGCTACAGTTCTGTCCGGGGAGAGAGCGAGGGAAAACCCCGACCTGTACACAAGGGGGGTGGGGCGGGTGGTAAACTGTAGTGTGGTGCAGCAACAATGTCTTTTCTTGGCAATACCAGTCATAAAGGGGTACTATAGACTACAAGTCAAACTTCTGTACCTCATAGACTCTGATTTCTGACATATGTCTGATGAGAATGAAGAAACGTCCTCGCTAACATGACCACCACCCCCACCAGTACCATCATCCTCATGATAGGTGTCGAAAAGCAGCTTTTTGGCCACGTCCTGTTTCGCTTTCTTTGCTTTCGGTGCTGAAAATATATGATTTCAATCCTCAGTGTAGTCCCATGACTGCATCATTCACATCACCACTCCTGCACAGGGATGTGCACATGACCACTCTAATAACAAAAACATGACTCAAGATGCTGCTTACTCAGTGACTCGTCCTGCTCGCACTCTGGAACATCGGGAAAGGTGAGAGCTTCCTCAAACGTCTGTTTCTTCTTCCTGAACTCTGACAGCATCACCACAGGAGGGGCATCACCTGTAAATAATGTAGGTCATCAGCATGAATCACCTTCACACAACCATTATCATCATCATCATATCGTTTATTGACAAAAATAAAGAAGGACCGCCTTCTTCTTCTTTCGGCTGTTCCCTTCAGGGGTCGCAACAGCAAATCATCTGCCTCCATGTCACCCTATCCTCTGCATCGTCTTTTCTTATACCAACTACCTTCATGTCCTCCTTCACCACATCCATAAATGTCTTCCCCGAGGCCTTTTGTCTGGCAGTTCCAACCTCAGCATTCTACTACCAATATATTCACTATCCCTCCTCTGTACATGTCCAAACCATCTCAATCTCACCTCTCTGACCTTGTCTCCAATACCTCTAACACAGGGGTAACCAACCTTTTTGAAACTGAGAGCTACTTCTTGGGAACCAATTAATGCGAAGGGCTACGAGGTCGATACACACTTGTGACATAACAAATTTGCTCAATTTACCTTTAATTATATGTTATTCGTAATAATTAATGATATTCATCGATGTCAGGGGTTGGGAACCTTTTTGACAGAGAGCCAAAAAAAATATATATATATATATATTTTTTTTTTTAAATCTAATCCTTTGAGAGCAAAATATATTTTTTTACTACTGGGACCAACAATTTTAGACTATAATATGATAATATTATATATGATATAATATATAATATATATATAAAATATAATATAATATGATAATACCAATATGATGCTGAATTTATTTTAAACAACATCGTTATAAAAAGTTATTTATTGATAAGAAAAGTACTTCTTACTATTAATGCGACTTTCTGGTGCTGCATGGTTTTGCTGATACCTTTGCAGTCTGGTTAATATGTGCTGCGGTTCAGCTTCATGCAGACGTTTAGGCTTCCATCTATTACGTGACCGTAGGTTGGTCTTGATGCTTTTCAGGTGTGAAATGGACTGCTCGCGTGCACATGTGGAGCCAAACGTGGTTAATACAACAGGACTCGCACTGCAGTTTATGTGACAGGAAGCGCGTCCCAAGTTTTGGCAATCAGCTGGTCTGCTGGTTGAAGATTTTTCATTCTGTCCATTTGTGTTTTGCTTGCCAGCTCTGCTTGGCTTCTTGCACATGAGCTGATCAAAACGAGGGAAATTTACCTCTTTACCCAAAAACAACTCATCGAATCTAATAAAATTAGTTTCAATGTATTGGCCCCACTTTTACTTGATGTTTTTGTTTTATTTGATGTCTTTGTTCTTTATTTTTATTTAAAGGACAGTGAAATTATGCATCAGTTATTCTGTTAAGAAAGGCCACCTGATTTATCTGAGAGCCAGATGCAGTCATCAAGAGAGCCATGTCTGGCTCGCGAGCCATAGGTTCCCGACCCCTGAACAGGCTCGCGGGCGACTCATGTTGTCCTTGTGGGCAACCTGGTGTCCGCAGGCACCATGTTGGTGACCCCTGCTCATATTACTGCTCGCATGTTAATGTGCTATCCCTCTGATGTACTCATTCCTGATCCCATCCATCCTCGTTACTCCCAAAGAGAACCACAACATTTTCATCTCTGCTACCTGCAGTTCTGCCTCCTGTCTTTTCCTCAGTGCCACTGTTTCTAAACTATACAACTTCGCTGGCCTCATCACCGTCTTGTACACTTTTCCCTTCATTATTGCCGAGACCTTCCTATCACACTGGACACTTTTCTCCAACACATTCCAACCTGCCCTCACACGCTTCTTCCCCTCTTTTCCACAGTCTCTATTGCTCTGGATTGTTGAGCCTAAGTACTTAAAATCCTCCACCTTCTTAATCTCTGCTCCCTTTAACCTCACCGTTCCTCTTAGGTCCTTCTCATTTACTCACATGTATTCTTTCTTACCGAGGCTAACCTTCATTCCGTTCCTTTCCAGGGCATACCTCCACCTCTCTAGATTTTCCTCCAGTTGTTCTCTGCTCTCACTACAGATCACAATAACATCCACAAACATCATAGTCCATAGACATTCTTGTCGAACCTCGTCTGTCAGCCTGTCCATCACCATAGCAAACAAGAAGGGGCTCAGGGCTGATCCTTGATGCACTCCCACCTCCACCTTGAATTCTTCGGTCATGCCGACAGCACACCTCACCACTGTCTTACATCTCTCATACATGTCCTGCACCACTCTAACATATTTCTCTGCCACTCCAGACTTCCTTGTGCAATACCATAGTTCCTCTCTCAGCACCCTGTCATATGCTTTCTCCAGATCCACAAAGGCACAAGGCAGCTCCCTCTCTACTTTGAGGATGTTAATGGAGAAGTACAGAGAAGGAAACACTGCACCTGTGGTGCTCTTTCTTGGCATGAAACCAAACTGTTGTTCACAAATGCTGACATCTGCCCTTAGTCTAGTTTCCACTATTCTTTCCCATAACTTCATTGTATGTCTCATCAACTTTATCCTTCTGTAGTTGCCATAACTCTGCTCGTCTCCCTTGTTCTTAAAAATGGGCACAAGAACACTCCTCCTCCATTCCTCCGGCATCTGATCACTTTCTAAGACCTTGTTGAATGTTCTTGTCAGAAAATCTACTGCTACCTCTCCTAGACACTTCCATACCTCCACCGGTATGTCATCAGGGCCAACTGTCACCTCTTTTACTCTTTCTCTCTCTCAATTTCCTCAATCATCAGCTCTTCAAAGTACTCTTTACATCTTCCCAGCACACTTCTGTCATCAGTCAATATATTTCCCTCTCTATCCTTTATCACTAACTCGCTGCACATCTTTCCCATTTCTATTTCTCTGCTGTGCCAACCTGCATGAATCATTTTCTCCCTCCTTACTTTCCAACTTAGTATACAAATCATCATACGCCCTTTGTTTGGCCTTTGACACCGCTACCTTTGCCTTACGCTGTGTCTCCCTGTACTCCTGTTTCCTCTCTTCGGTCCTCTCAATGTCCCACTTCTTATTAACTAACCTCTTCCTTTGTACACTCTCCTGCACTTCCTCATTCCACCGCCAAGTCTCCTTATCCACTCTCCTTCCAGAAGACACACCGAGTGCGCTCCTACCTGTCTCCCTGATCACATTTGCTGTGGTTATCCAGTCATCTGGAAGCACTTCCTGACCACCCAAAGCCTGTTTCAACTCCTTCTTGAAGACAATACGACACTCTTCCTTTTTCAGCTTCCACTACTTTGTCTTCTGCTCTGCCTTTGCCTTCCTCACCATCGGCGTCATCCCGCACACCACCATCCTATGCTGTTTGGTAACACTCTCACCGACTACTACTTTGCAGTTACTGACTTCCTTCATATGGCATCGTCTACACAAGATGTAGTCTACCTGTGTGCTCCTACCTCCGCTTTTATAAGTCACCCTATGATCCTGTCTCTTCTGGAAGAAAGTATTTAGCACAGCCATTTCCATCCTTTTTGCAAAATTTACCAACATCTGTCCTTCTGTGTTCCTGTCCTGGATACCAAACCTGCCCATCACTTCCTCAGCCCCTTTGTGGCCTGGACCAACATGTCCATTGAAGACTGCTCCAATGACCACTCTTTCACCTCTGGGGGGTACTCTGCATCACTTCATCTAACTCCCTCCACAATCGCTCCTTCTCTTCTAGCTCACATCCTGCCTGTGGGGCATAAGCACTAACAACATTGAACATCACGCCTTCAATTTCTAACTTGAGACTCATCACTCTGACACTCTTTTCACTTCTAGAACATTCCTGACAAACTCCTCCCTCAAGATGACTCCTACTCCATTTCTCTTCCCATCCACACCATGATAAAACATCTTAAACCCTGCTCCTATGCTTCTAGCCTTGCTACCTTTCCACCTGGTCTCCTGAACACACAGTATGTCAACCTTCCTCCTCTGCATCATGTTAGCCAGCTCTCTACCTTTTTCTGTCATAGTTCCAACATTCAAAGTCCCTACTCTCGGTCCTAGACTCATGCTTTTCCTCTTCTCTCTCCGCCTCCCGCCTCTCCTTCTTCAACCAACAGTAGTCCAATTTCCACCAGCACCCTGTTGGTTAACAGCACTGACGGCAGCTGTTGTTAACCCGGGCCTCCACCAAGAGAAAAGGACTTTTGGCACTCATCAAATAGGTAAAGTAAGTCTGTTGGGTTTTTACACCCGAGTCTAGTGGCTCATCAGGCCAGTGCTTATCCCCAGTTTCCATAGCGTGAAGCGATCAATTGAACTCCTCCTGGATGGGACGCTAGTCCAGGGGTCTGAGCACAGTGAGGGTCTCAGTGGGATTTGAACTCACAACCTCCCGATCATGAGCCCAGCACTCTAACCACTACACCACCGGCCCCACTACTCATCAAAAAGGCCTCACCTAATGTCCACTGGACACAATGTGTTATACACAGAGAAGCGCTGGCATCAAGGTGTCTTTACTCTGAATTAAGTGAGGTTATGTCTGACATAGGTAGAGTCAATTTTATAAAGACCAGACTACTAAAAACAAGAGTCTTCTCTGCTATCTGTGAAGAGATGGGAGCTGAACATCGGGCTGTGCTGTTTCACAGTGAAGTAAGGTGGCCGTCACGAGGAAAAGTCTTGTGCCAAGTTTTTGAGCTCAGAGAGCAGATAAGAATGTTTTTGGAGCAGGAACACAAGTCTGAAGTTGCAGGAAAATGTAGTGATGAGAACTTCTGAATGAAACTGGCCTACCTGAGTGACATATTTAGCAAGCTAAATGATCTAAATCTACAGCTTCAGGGGAAAGATAAACACCTCTCTCATGTCATAGACAAGATCAGCTCTTTCATTCGAAAGCTTGCAATGTGGGGTAGACGACTTGAAGAAAATACTGATTCATTAAAGAACCTGCATGAATTTATTGACACTGCTGACTATGATGCCACTTCAGTGAAGCAGCATAGTTCATCACTGATGGGATTCGTTAAAAAGTACTTCCCTAAAAACAGCTCCCAGAATGACTGGGTGAGAGATCCTTTCAATGCACCAGCTCCAACTCTGCATTACGACTGAGCTTCACATCACAGACACTGGGTGAATTCTGGCTGAGCGTAAAGAGGCAGTATCCACTCTCAGGGCAGAAGGCTGTGGGCCTTCTTTTTCCTTTTGCAACATCTTATGTTTGTAAGAATGGCATCTCTGCTGTTGCTGCACTAAAGACCAAGTACAGGTCCCAGTCAAACATTGAGCAGTAGCTGAGAGTTCAGTATCATGCTTTAAACCCTGCGTCAAAAAGATGTGCACTAAAAACGTGCTCATTGGAGCCATTAATCTGGACTTAATCATTTTGCCAAAAAATTAATTGTTTTATTCATTTTTGTTTTGTCGGTTAAAGTGTTTTAAATATTGTGCTCCTCAGTTAATGTTGGTGATCAATTTGAATTTATTAGTACAGTCGGCATGTGTTTATAACATGTGTTTTGCTCACATGCGCCACATTTATTAAACATTTACTGAATTAAACAACTTAAAAAACTAAACTAAAAACTTAAGAGTTAAGCCTCCTTCTGTCTCTATCTCGCTCTCTCTCTCACACACAATATATATATATATATATATATATATATATATATATATATATATATATATATACACACACATACACACGCACACACACTTCTCAAAAAATTAGCACATTGTGATAAAGTTCATTATTTTCTGTAATGTACTGATAAAAATTAAACTTTCATATAGTTTACATTCATTACACACAACTGAAATATTTCAGGTCTTTTATTGTTTTAATACTGATGATTTTAGCATACAGCTCATGAAAACCAAAAATCCCCATCTCAAAAAATTAGTATATTTCATCCGACCAATTAAAAAAAAAAAAAGTGCTTTTAATACAAAAAAAAAGTCAACCTTCAAATAATTATGTTCACTTATGCACTCAATACTTGGTCAGGAATCCTTTTGCAGAAATGACTGCTTCAATGCGGCGTGGCATGGAGGCAATCAGCCTGTGGCACTGCTGAGGTGTTATGGAGGCCCAGGATGTTTCAACGGCGGCCTTAAGCTCATCCACAGTGTTGGGTCTGGTGTCTCTCAACTTTCTCTTCACAATATCCCACAGATTCTCTATGGGGTTCAGGTCAGGAGAGTTGGCAGGCCAATTGAGCACAGTAATACCATGGTCAGTAAACCATTTACTAGTGGTTTTGGCACTGTGAGCAGGTGCCAGGTCGTGCTGAAAATTGAAATCTTCATCTCCATAAAGATTTTCAGCAGATGGAAGCATGAAGTGCTCCAAAATCTCCTGATAGTTAGCTGCATTGACCCTGCCCTTGATAAAACATAGTGGACCAACACCAGCAGCTGACATGGCACCTCAGACCATCACTGACACAGACTGATACTGGACTTCAGGCATTTTGGCATTTCCTTCTCCCCAGTCTTCCTCCAGACTCTGGCACCTTGATTTCCGAATGGCATGCAAACTTTGCCTTCATCCAAAAAAAGTACTTTGGACCATTGAGCAACAGTCCAGTGCTGCTTCTCTGTAGCCCAGGTCAGTCGCTTCTGCCGCTGTTTCTGGTTCAAAAGTGGCTTGACCTGGAGAATGCGGCACCTGTAGCCCAGTCCACTGCTTCCACAGGTCCCCTAAGGTCTGGAATTGGCCCTTCTCCACAATCTTCCTCAGGGTCCGGTCACCACTTCTGGTTGTGCAGCGTTTTCTGCCACACTTTTTCCTTACCACAGACGTCCCACTGAGGTGGCTTGATACAGCACTCTGGGAACAGCCTATTCGCTCAGAGATTTCTTTCTGTGTCTTACCCTCTTGCTTGAGGGTGTCAATGATGGCCTTCTGGACAGCAGTCAGGTCGGCAGTCTTACCCATGATTGCGGTTTTGAGTAATGAACCAGGCTGGGAGTTTTTAAAAGCCTCAGGAATCTTTTGCAGGTGTTTCAAGTTAATTGGTTGATTCACATGATTATGTTAATAGCTCGTTTAGACTACCTGAACATGATATGCTAATTTTTTGAGATAGGAATTTTGGGTTTTCATGAGCTGTATGCCAAAATCATCAGTATTAAAACAATAAAAGACCTGAAATATTTCAGTTGGTGTGCAATGAATCTAAAATATATGAAAGTTTAATTTTTATCAGTACATTACAGAAAATAATGAACATCACAATATGCTAATTTTTTTAGAAGGACTAGTATATATATATATATATATATATATATATATATATATATATATATATATATATATATATACACATACACACACACACACACATACATACATATATACAGTGTTCTCGTTTGCGTGCGTCCTTGCGTCCCTGACGCATAAAAATCCGTGGGGACACATAGTAGCAAACCAAGTCTGGCGGACTCATTAATAATTTATCAATTTATTTAATATTGCCCCAACACAAATAAATCTGAAAAAACTTTACAAAATCGATTGATGCTTTGAGAAGGCCGCCATTTTGTTTAATTCAGTAAATGGTCAAGCAGGGAATGTGCTTTGTATTCACGTCTTGTGGGCGTGGCCCGCGATAGAGACAGAGAGAGAGAGAGAGAGAGAGAGAGAGAGAGGGAATAACACTTTAGTTTTTAGTTTTTTAAGTTGTTTTAATTCAGTTAATATTTAATAAATGTGGGTGCATTTGAGCTCATCTGGAATTCCAATCCCTCAAGGAATCAAATGCACCCCCCAGTGCAGCTAACTGGGTTATCAAAGGCGGGCCATGTCTCTCACTGTCTATGGTGAGAGGCATGTAAAAGAACCATTGCTAACTTTCGTAAAGAGTAGGCTGCAAAGTCATCAGCGTGTTTCTGTCCCTTGCTAAAAAGGGTTGTGACAGGAAGGGCATCCGACGTAAAAACCTCCGCCAAATCAAACGTGCGAATCAGATGATTTGCTGTGGCGACTCCCGAGTAAAAGGGAAAAAGCCAAAAGGAAGACAGACAAGGAATCAAATTAAAGTTGAGTTTGTCAAGCAGGGAATGCGCTTTGAATGCACGTCTTGTGGGCGTGGCCTGCCCATATTTGTTTACCCCTCGTAGCGTGAGATTTTGCCTCTCGTGCTCGCGAGATTTTCATATCATCTGCTCGGGAGACTTCGTTCATTTCCGATCAGCTGCCGAGAGTATACAACGTTAAAAGTCTAAGAGCTCTTGCAACATGCCTCCAAAAAAAGTCTTCAAAGTCGACGAAAATCTGCGTACACTTCGTAATTTCTTCTCACTGAACAAGAAGATGATTCACTGATGATGAGGAGTCACATCACAAAACTACATCCGCTCCCAAGATTATTCCTTCTGTGACGAAAAAAGAATGGTCCCTGCTGAAGAAAGTGATAAATGCTCAGCAATATCCTCGAAACAGCATGACCTCTCTTTGGCAAATGATCGCCACATACCACAAGGAGGATTTCCCCAACCTGCTTTACCTTGCCCAGTTGGCAATGACATCTGCCATCCATACAGCAGGATGCGAGCGGGGATTTTTCCGTGCAAAACAAAATCCTGACCAAGAAGCGGAATAGGCTCAATGTCAGCATGCAGGACAAGCTCATGAAGGTTCAGCTTGCAGGAAAGGTGGACCTGCACAAAGCACTCAAGGTGTGGAAAAATGCCAAGCACAGAAGAATATATCATGACAACATATAAATATTAGATCAAGAACTCATCAGTGACTGTCAGCATTGTTTTCTTGCATTTTTTTCATGAGTATGAATATGTGATTATAAAAACAGTATTATTTTATTTTTATGTAATTATTTTTTCATTTTATATATCATGTGTTACCTCAGTGTTTTTAAGTTTGTTTTATCTGTGAACTTAATAAACTTCATTCAGTTCAGTTCATTTTCTGTAACAGCTTCATCCTAATTAGGGTTGCGGGGAGGCTGGTGCCCATCCCAGCCAACTCAGGGCGAGGGCAGAGTACACCCTGGACAGCTTGCCAGGCCATCGCAGGGCAGAAACACGCTGACGGCTTTGCAGCCTACTCTTGTCGAAAGTCAGCAATGGTTCTTTTACATGCCTCACACCATAGACAGTGAGAAACATGGCCGGCCTTTGATAACCCAGTTAGCTGCACAGTGGGGGGGGAGACAGTGACAACCTTGTGGAGAGTGGGACTCGAACCCCCAACCTTTGGATCAGCAATCCGGCACCTTATACCACTAGACCACCACTGCCCCTTTTCTCCCCGCAACCCTAATTAGGATTAAGCGGTTACAGAAAATGAAATGAACTTAATAAACTTAATCTTATAAAATGTACTTTGTGTTGTTAATGATTTATTTGAAGTTTACGCATTTTGGGGCAAATCTCTTACGTCATTTGGCAGGACTCATTACTATTACACTTGGACCCATACTTTCCCAATCTGCGAGTCCCTGGGACTCCTTACTTTCTTGGGCAAAAATGAACACTGTATGTGTGTGTATATTTTATATATATATATATATATATATATATATATATATATATATATATATATATATATAAGTGCAGCTAACTGGGTTATCAAAGGCGGGCCATGTCTCTCACTGTCTATGGTGAAAGGCATGTAAAAGAGCCATTGCTGACTTTCGCAAAGAATAGGCTGCAAAGCAGTCAGCGTGTTTCTGTCACTTGCTAAAAGGGTTGTGACAGGAAGGGCATCTGATGTAAAAAAAAAAAAAAAAAAAAAAAAAAAAAACCTATGCCAAATCAAATGTCCGAATCAAGTGATTCACCTTGGCGAAAGAGAGAAATATTATATTATATATATATATACACACACACACACACACACACACACATATACATATATACACACACACATACATACATACATACACACACACTCACACATACATACATACAGGGATCCCGCACTTTGAGGTTAATTGGGACAGAGATCCCCACGTGACCATCGAAATCCACGTAATAGGACCAAAACGCAGCGGTCGGTCTCCCTGAAGGCCGTGTAATCGCCTCGTCAGGTATACTCTCCTCGAGCCATGTTTCACAGAAACACAGCATCGAGCAAACCTGTAGATCCCTGTGCGTTGCAATCCGAGCATGAAGTTGGTCCTTCTTGTTTCGCAGAGACTGAACATCTGCAAGCAGTATGACCAGAAGTGCTAACCTTCCACTGCTAACCAAGCACCAGAGTAGTCGTTCAGCCCCTTCCCGTCTGCCACGTCTCTGCCTGGGCTTATTGTTAGCTGAAGTGCAGCGCGCATTGAGCTACCATAGCATATTAGCTCAGGATAGGAGTTGAGTGTGCTTAGTTCTAACCATCCGATCTCATAGCTGTAAGTAGGGTCGGCCGGTCATAGTGCAAAAAAACAAACAAACAACTTGACTCTGAGAACTCCGCGATATTGTCCTCTAGGCAGCGCCATCTTGGAGACGTCACGTTCAATGTAAAAGGACATGAAGCAAGTTTATCATTTTGGTATCATTTGTTAAACATGCTCCAGAACATAAAATCTCACACACACAAACATTCTAAACATTAACTTAGGTACTGTACTGGAATAATAATTGAAAAAGACTTTAATACAACAGTTCAGATGATTATTCCTCTTCAGGCATTTCAGAGGAAACTGTCATTTCTTCAGGAGAAAGTTTTATTTTTTTCAGAAGAGACAGCCAACATTTTCCATCACTTTGCCGGAGAAGACGCACAGCATTTGAGTGGCATCATGGAGCTTAACTGGTAATTAAAACACACTAAAAAAAGGCTCATTGACAACTTGTGCATGAATGAGAAAAAGGGGGCTTTACATCATCTCAACCAATCAGCACGAAGGAGGACAGCCATTGGCTGAAATTGAATGACATGACAGTTGCTCGGAAATACGCGAATAAGCAAACAGTGAGTGCAAAACCGTCTCACACACACACATACACACACATACAGATATACGGTGTGCTATGAAAGTATATACAGTCATGGAAGAAAAGCACTGTGAATAAACTCTAACAGAGGAAACATGAACATGTGAATGAATTACATGAACGGTACTGATATGGTGTAGTGTGGATGGTGTAGTATGGATGGGGAAGGGAAGGTTCAGCAGGTGTAGTGTGGAGGTTCAGGAGGGGATTGAGTTCAGTAGGGTGACAGCTGTGGGAAAGAAGCTGTTCCTAAACCTGCTGGTGTTTGTCCAAAGGCTCCTGAAGCACCTTTCAGAGTGGAGGAGCTTGAAGAGTCTGTTGGCAGGATGAGGTGTCTCTGAGAATGCTGTGCACCAGGCAAAGACCTCTTTTCTTATGAACAACCTCAATAGCAGGATGTGTATCCTTGCAGTCCGTGACAGAGCAATTCTGTAGCGAATTTAGTCAGGATGCTTTCTATTGAGCAGCTGTAGAAGTTACCCAGGATATCAGCAGACAGGTGGTTCTTCTTCACTGTCCTCAAAAAGAACAAGCGCTGATGGGCTTTCTTGATCAGGCTGGAAGTGTTGGTTGACCAGGACAGGTTCTCTGACATGTGGGTCCACAGGAATTTGAAGCTGGAGACAATTTCGACAGCCATGCCATTGATATGGATAGGGTCACGAGTGTTCCCCTTTTCCTTCAGTCCACAATGAGCTCTTTGGTTTTGCTGGTGTTTAGGAGCAGGTTGCAGCTAACTGGGTTATCAAAGGCCGGCCACGTCTCTCACTGTCTGTGGTGAGAGGCATGTAAAAGAACCATTGCTGATTTTCGCAAAAAGAGTAGGCTGCATAGCCTTCAGTGTGTTTCTGTCCCTTGCTAAAGGGCCCTTGCTAAAGGGTCGTGTCAGGAAGGGCATCCGACGTAAAAACCTATGCCAAATCAAACATGCCAATCAGACCCCTGAGAAAAAAGGGAACAGCCTAAAAGAAAAGAAGGAGCAGGTTGGTGTCAGCGCAACTCATCACTGTCAGTGATGAGTCTGATCACAGTGATGTTGTCTGCAAACTTTATGATAGAGTTGGATACATGCATAGGCATAGTCATGGGTGAAGAGGAAGTAGTGGAACAAGCTCAGCACACAGCCCTGAGGTGTACCAGTGTTGAACAGTTGTGGCCCAATTTGACATACTGGGGTATTCTGTTGGTTAGAAAGTTCATGATCCAGTTGGAGAGGGAGGTATTGATTCCAAGAACCTCATGTTTTGTGGTTAACTTGGTGGGAATGCTGGTGTTGAACGCTGAGCTGAAGCATATGACCAATATGGGCTCACCTTCAGAAAAACCTTCAAGAAAATTAGACCTGATCACCTGGGCAGGTTTTGGGATGACTTGGCACAGAATGACCCCACATGAAACTCAGACATTAACACAAACAGCTATTTTTTTTTTAAAAAGCAAGGCGTCAAGATGTGGGTACAATCGTTTACTTCTGAGGAGATCATGAACTGAGAAGATACCCAATACTGAAGCAATTAATAGCAAGGAGTGTAATACATCTTACTAACAAAAAAATAAAAATAAAAACAAAGAAAAGTGCCAATCTCAGTCAGATCAAGTGAAGAAATGTCCTCCACAGACAGCAAATAGAAGTACAGGCCAAAGAGGGCAGTGGTGGCTTCGTGAATAAGGAGATGGGTTAAAGTCCCATTATCACCGCTGTTGGGAACTGAACCCTAAATTGCTCAGTTGTATTTAATAAAATTATAAGTCGCTCTGGATGAGCATCTGTCAAATGCTGTAAATGTAAACGATGGAGAACAAAACGGACAGACAACATCATGAACTGGACCAACACCGAGCCTCACCACCAGGTCCTCCATGCCACAGGACACACAGGGAGAAATACAGGGGGAGCCACGGGCGCACGCACAGGGAAAGCCACAACCTCCGACAGCAACACGGCACATGATTATGATGACTATGATGAAAGATTCACTTTCTTTTATTGCCTCTAGTAAATGTTTAGAATACTTTTAATCTTATCTTTATTTTAATATTAATGCTAAAGTCACTTACGCTCCAGTTCAGCCATCACCTCCAGTTCATCCGCAAACTGTTGTTCAAAATCATCCTCAATCCCGTACATTTCATCATATTCATCCATTTTAGCTGGAGCACAACCAAACAACCAAGTCTGAGTCTGCCCGAAGTATACAATAACACCCGAACACTCGTTTTCGCGCGATTATTTGGACACCGTATACACTTCCGGGTCATTCTGGAAAGTTCTTCCGGGGATTTTTGAGAAACGTGTGCCTCCTTTGTTATCGTTTGATGAGACGTTGACGCTGCTTGTGTGCTATCCAATCCTAACACAGAGTCCTTGTATGAGTAGCCAATCATAGGGGATATAAACGTTCGTGATATTTGATTGGATGATGGGAGAACGCACCCCCAGAAACTTAAGGAAAAACTGTTCACGGCAGTCACGCCGCCATCTTAAACAGGGCAAGTTTCAACGCTCAACAAGATTGTCTTCATTTTAGACCAGGGGTCACCAACCCTATGCCCGCGGGCACCCAGTCGCCCGCTGGACTTGTTCTAAAAATAGTCCTTACGGTTAGCAAAAAAATAATAATAATAATAATAAAATGCAGTGCCTTATGTAAATTCTATTGAAAGTTTCACACATATGTACACACTCATGCTTCGGTTTTACAGACGTCACTTTAACGGATTTCGGATGCAACGGACAAAATCTGTAGCTTCCGACTAGTCCGGATCGTCCGGACGCGGGCCATTGTCTCCGAAAGTGACCGCCAGATGACCAGACTGGTTTGAAGAAATCTCGCGCATTTAAATCTATTCAGCCAATCCTTTATGTATGTGGGCGGGTCCGATACCTTGAAACTCTAATTTTATTGGACTCACACGCTGCAGTGTTTATATGACAGGAAGCGCATCCCAAGTTTGCGGGTTGAAGTTTTTCCATGTCTGTCCATTTGTGTTGCTTGCCAGCTGTGCTTGGCTCCATGGAAATGAGCCGATCAAAAACGAGGGAAATTTATCTCTTTACTCAAACAACACGCGCAGTCTGTGGCTGTTGTTAAAATCCAATAAAATTCGAGTTTGAAGGTATCGGACACACATACTGGTGTATAGAAAGGCTCTCCGCTGCTCGCCACAGTGACGTGGCATTGAAAATAGATGTAGAGATTTAAATGCGCGAGATTTAATTCATCTGTTTGGTTTTTTTTTTTTAATTGATGGCTTTTTTTTTTTTTTCGATGGTGCCCGTGTGGGCTTCATTGCACATTGCAAGGATGACCGACTTTCCACCTTTCCTACACTACCATTGTGTCATCACCAGCAGGCGATATGTGCGAAAGTGACCGGGTTTGACCATGTCATGACCCCTGTTGTAAACATCATCAATAGCAATGGCGCTAAAGCCAAACAGCACCGGGCATTAAGGTGCTTTGGGAGGAGCTTTAAACTGAACATTAAAGCACATTGGAATGGCCCAAACTTTTGGAACCTCGTGGACATGGAAAAGTACAAATCTATCTGCACGGCAGCTATGAAGGTTGCTTGTCTTTTCGGATCCACATATCTCTGTGAATCTGTGAATCAGCCTTTCCCAATATGAACTTAATAAAAAAATAAACACCGATCACGCCTAACTGATTCACATCTACCGGAGTCACTGAGAGTGGCAGTGACAAACTACACACCAGAATACAGCAAACTAGTGGACAACATGGAATGCCAGGTTTCTCACTAACAGACAGACAAGTCTGAACAGTGTTTTAGTAAAACAGCATGTCACCACCTGGTCAATCAATCATTGTTCATTGATTAAATCAGATTCAAAGTTGGAGTTGACACAATCTCATGTATTGGGAAAAAACAATTTGAGTTCTGTTTTTTGCTGAATGAAATTGTGATATGTTCATTTGCAAAAAACAAATGTCACTTTGACAATGAAACATAAATACATTCATTTGCAAGTACTTGTCTGAAAGTTATGATTATTGTTTTTGTGTGTGTGTGTGTGTGTGTGTGTGTGTGTGTGTGTGTGTGTGTGTGTGTGTGTGTGTGAATATTGTATGCCTTTGATTTCTTGATTTGTTTATATATATGTTTTGAGCTGGTAGCCCTCAAGCCATTTGGGAATCTTAAGGTAGCCCTCAGCTTTAAAACTGTTGGTGACCCCTGTTTTAGATGATAGCAAGCCCTGCGATTAGTGGGGATGGTTAGGGTTCTGGGCTCATGATCAGGAGGTTGTGTTTTCGAATCCCAGTTAGATTCCCACTGTGCTAAGACCCCTGGGCAAGGTCTTAACCACAAGTGTGCCTCTGTTAAGCCAACAGTATAATTAAGTACCAGTAAAAATGTACTAGGAAGGTAACCTGTGATGGACTAGTGTCCCATCCAGGAGGAGTTGTACTCCTCATCACTTCATGCTACGGAAACTGGGGATAAAAGCCCAACCGACTGACTTTAAACCCTGCAATGGCCTGGCGAGCTGTCCAGCTGTCTCCAGCTGTCACCCAGAGTCGGCTGAGATGGGCATGAGCCTCCCTGCAACCCCAATTTCCTAATTAAGCGGTTCAAAAAATTAATGAATGAATGAATGAATGAGATGTCAGCAATAATTATCGGTCATTCCAGAACAGGTTTACCTTAAATCACTTTATACAAGTAAAGCTTCTGGAACTGTTTGTTTTCACTTTATGTGAAGATTTACTGCACAATGTGACTATTTACGTTTAACTATCTCGCTCACTTATGTTACATTACACTACATTAACTGCCATGTTTTTGGTTTCCTGGTTCAGGACACAGTGCAACATTGACCATTTTACTCTATTGGTGCTCACACCAGTAACTCTGTCCATCTCTGAAGTAAACATGCTGTACAGTATTACAATATTATTATACATTATTTATATGGAAATTAAGCATCATGACACCATCAAGTTTTAAGTTTTATTATAATATACATCATGATTTAAGTTTTATTATAAAATACATCATGATTAGAAAAGAAATTCTTGGACTCAGAGCCCCTTTGATATTACACAAAAGAAAACAAATGTTGTACATAAAATAACATTTAGATAAAATATAAATTAAGAAATAAAAGTGATAGTAATAAAATCAATTTTAAAAATATAAATTCAAATAAGTTCTAAATGTATATACACTACATTTAGAATACATAAAGGAATGCTGTGGTGCTTGTAGTGCAGAAGCAGTGCAGTGGTGTGTGCAGGTACACTGTGTACACTGAGTGTAGAAAATGTTGTGTGAAGATTGTCCAGTACTTCAGCAGTTCAGTAGCCTGAGGGTTTGTGGGTTGAAACTGTCCTTGAACCTGCTGGTGTGAGTCCGGATGCTCCTGTACGGTTTGCCTGACGGCAGGAACATGAAGAGTGTGTAACTGGGGTGGCTGTGATCAGAGAGGATTTGCTGGTCCTTCCTCTTACAGCTCTGTGTGTAAAGGTCCTGGATGGTCTCTCGGCTGTTTTTATTGAACATTCGAAGATTATTATATGAAACATTAAAACTATAGAAACACAAACATAAAATTTTGTAGCTTTAAAAAGTGTGTAGAGTTATACTCACTTAACCTCCATATTACAGAATCGAGTGTCTTTGTACCGCTGTGGATTCTGATTAGTCAGGAAGTGTGAATTATTTTCTGACAGTGGTTTATAGATAATCTACAACAACGTATTCACCAGGATTTGTATTTGCAATCTAGTTACTCATTACCACCATCATCATCTTCTTCCACTTCTTCCAGGGTCGGGTCACGGGGGCAGCAACCTAAGCAATGAGGTCCAGACCTCCCTCTCCCCAGCCACTTCCTCCAGCTCTTCCGGGGGGACACTGAGGCGTTCCCAGACAAGCCGAGAGACATAGTCCCTTTAGTGTGTTCTAGGTCGACCCCGGGGTCTCTTCCCAGTTGGACATGCCCAAAACATCACACCAGGCGTTCAGGAGGCATTCTGACCAGATGCCCAAGCCACCTGAACTGGCTGCTGTCAATGCGGAGGAGCAGCGGTTCTACTTTGAGCTCTCCCGAGATGGTAGAGCTTCTCACCTTATCTCTAAGGGGGAGCCCCGCCATCCAGCAAAGGAAGCTCATGTCAGTCGCCCCTATCCGCGATCTTGTTCTTTCGGTCACTACCCAAAGTTTGTGACCATAGGTGAGAGCTTTGCCTTGCAGGTCAGCTCCCTCTTCACCACGACGGACCGATAGAGGCTCCACTTTACAGCAGAGGCTGCAGCAATTCATCTGTCAATCTCCTGCTCCATCCTTCCCTCACTCGTGAACAAGATATCAAGATACTTAAACTCCTCCACTTGGGGCAGGACATCATTCCCGACCCAGAGGGTGCATGCCACCCTTGTCTGACTGAGAACCATGACCTTGGACTTGGAGGTGCTGATTGTCATTCCGGCTGCTTTGCACTCGACTGTGAATCGCTCCAATGAGAGCTGGAGGTCCCAGCTTGATGAAGCCAAAAGAACAATGTCATCCACAAAAAGCAGCGACGAGATCTAATGGCCATCAAACCAGAACCTCTCAATGCCTCGGATGCACCTAGAAATTCTGTCCATACAAATCATGAACAGAATCGGTGACAAAGGAAAGCCTTGGCGGACTCCAACCCTTACCGAAATGCTTTCGACTTGTTCCCAATATGGACCAACCTCTATATCTGGTGATACAGCGATCGAATGCCTCCTCCAATATCCTGTGGAGCGTAGAGTTGATCAAGATTGCTACAGCCAGGATGAAAACCACATTGTTCCTCCTAAATCCAAGGTACGACTATTTGTCGGATCTTTCTCTCCAGTACCCCTGCATAGACCTTCCCAGGTAGGCTGAGGAGTGTGATTTCTTGATAATTGGAACACACCCACTGGTCCCCCTTTTACCACCAATCCAGAGGTACATCCCCCGATGATCACGCGATGTTGCAGAGACGTCTTCCAAGACAGTCCGACAGCACCTAGAGCCCTCAGATATTCAGGGTAGATCTCATCCACCCCCGGAGCCCAACCACCGAGGAGCTTTTTGACTACCTCAGTGACCTCAACTCCAGTGATAGGCAGACCCCCACCCAATCCCCCAGAGTCTTTCTCCTCCACAGGGAGTGTGTTGGTGGGATTGAGGAGGTCCTCAAAGTATTCCTTCCACCTCCTGATGACATCCCCAGTTGAGGTGAGCAGCTCACCACCACCACTGTAAAAACTGTAAGCTCCCCTCCTGAGGCGTTGGATGGTGGTCCAGAACCTTTTTGAGGCCAACCGATAATGACTCTCCAGGCCCTCACCAAACTCCTCCCACACCTGAAATTTTGCATCTGTGACAGCTTGGGCTGCAGCACGTTTGGCTTGACCTGTCTGCTGCCTCAGTAGTCCCAAAGGCTAATAAGACCTGATAGGCCTCCTTTTTCAGCTGGACCGCCTCCTTCACCGCAGATGTCCACCACCGGGTTTGGGGGTTACTGCCACGACAAGCACCAATGACCTTCCGGCCACATCTATGGGTTGCCACCTCAACAATGGAGGCACGAAACATGGCCCATTTAGATTCCATGTCACCCGCCTCCTTCAGGATGTGGTCGTATCTCCTCCGGAGGTGGGAGTTAAAGGCCTCTATGACAGGAGACTCAGCCAAACGTTCCCGGGAGATCCTGACTACATGCCTGGGCCTGATAGGTCTGGAGGGTGGCCTTCTCTGTCATTGGAGCCAGTTCACCACCAGGTGGTGATCTATTGACTGCTCAGCTCCCAATTTCAACCAAGTGTCCAGCCCATGCAGTCGGAAGTCCAGTGACATGACTACAAAGTCGATCATCAAACTGTGACCTATGGTGTCCTGGTGCCAAGTGCACTTATGGACACCCTTATGTTGGAAAATGGTGTTCGTGATAGACAAACTGTGATGAGCAAAAAAGTCAAACAACAAACCATTCAGGTTCAGACTGGAGAGGCCATACCTACCAGTCACACCATTCCAGGTCACACTATCGTTTCCCACATGGGCGTTGAAGTCTCCCAGGACAAGCGAGTCTCCTGGGGGAGCATTCCCCAACACACCCCCTACAGACTCCAAGAAGGGTGGGTACTCTGAACTGTCATTTGGTGCATAAGTGCAAATAACAGTCAGGACCCGTCCCTCCACCCGAAGGCGGAGGGAAGCTACCCTTTCGTCAAGCGAAGAGAACCCCAATGTGTGGGCACTGAGACAGAGGCAACAAGGTTGCACACACTGGCTTGCCGCCTCTACCCATGAGCAACTCTAGAATGGAGTAAAGTTCAGCCTCTCTCGAGATGGGTGGCTTGAGAGCCCAGTCTATGCATTGAGGTGAGTCTGACTATACGTAATCGTTATCTCTCCACCTCACGCACTAGGTCAGGCTCCTTCCCCGCCAGAGAGGTGACTTTCCGAGTCCCAAGAGTCAGAGTCAGTAACCGAGGATCGGTCCGACAGAGCCCATGCCTTCGGCCACCACCCAACTCACGCTGCACCTGACCCCTATAGCACCCAACCCCTATAGCCACCATCGGAGGGCGGACTCTTGCCCTTGCCCTGATGATGGTCTCCGGAGTCCCCCCTGGAGCCAGGCCTGGGGGTGGGGCTCGAAGACGAGTGTCTGGTGGTAGGGATTCTGCCCATGGTGCCCAGCCTAAAAAGGAGACATGGGTCCGTCCATGGTGGGGAGAGCTTGTCCTACGCATTGAGAGGAGTCAGTTGAGGTGGCTCGGGCATCTGGTTAGAATGCCTCCCGAACACCTCCCTGGTGTGGTATTTCAGGCATGTTCAACAGAGAAGAGACTCCAGGGTCAACCTAGAACATGCTGGAGGGACGTGTTTTTGCCATTGCTTTGGCTGCTGCCCCTACAACCCTGACCCCAGATTAAGCAGATGAGATGAGAAAAAAAATTTGGGAATGGTATTTACTATAAGTTAACAATCATGAACTTTCTCCAAAAATAAATGCTACCATAAACATGGTCATGAATAATAATAATAATAATAATAATAATAATAATAATAATAATAATAATATTCTTTTCCTTTCGGCTGTTCCCTTTAGGGGTCGCCACAGCGAATCATCTGCCTGCATCTCACCCTATCCTCTGCATCTTCTTCTCTTACACCAACTGCCTTCATGTCCTCCTTCACCACATCCATGAATCGTCTCTTTGGTCTTCCTCTAGGCCTTCTGCCTGATCGTTCCAACCTCAGCATCCTATTACCAATATACTCACTATCCCTCCTCTGTACATGTACTCATTCCTGATTCTATCCATCCTTGTTACTACCAAAGAGAATCTCAACATTTTCAACTCTGCTACCTCTAGCTCTGCCTCCTGTCTTTTCCCCAGGGCCACTCTAAACCATACAACATCGCTGGCCTCAACACCGTCTTGTACACTTTTCCTTTCATTCTTGCCGATACCCTTCTATCACACATCACACCAGACACTTTTCTCCAACCATTCCAACCTGCTTGCACACGATTCTTCACCTTTTTGCCACACTCTCCACTGCTCTGGATGGTGAGCCTAAGTACTTAAAATCCTCCACCTTCCCTATCTCTGCTCCCTGTAACCTCACCGTTCCTCTTGGGTCCTTGTCATTCATACACATGTATTCTGTCCTACTGAGGCTAACCTCCATTCCCCTCCTTTCCAGGGCATACCTCCACCTCTCTAGATTTTCCTGCACTTGTTCTCTTCTCTCACTACAGATCACAATGTCATCTGCAAACATCATAATCCATGGGGAATCTTGTCTAACCTCGTCTGTCAGCCTGTCCATCACCATAGCAAACAAGAAGTGGCTCAGAGCTGACCCTTGATGCAGTCCTACCTCCACCTTGAGCTCTTCTGTCACACCGACAGCACACCTCAAAAAACAGCGTAAACCCTGCTCCTAAGCTTCTAGTCTTGCTACCTCTCCACCTGGTCTCCTGAACACACAGTATGTCTATCTTCCTCCTCTGCATCATGTCAGCCAGCTCTCTACCTTTTAATATCATAGTTCCAACATTCAAAGTCCCTACTTTCAGTCCTAGACTCATTCCTTTCCTCTTCTTTTTCTGCCTACAGACACACCTCCTGCCTCTCCTTCTTCGACATCTTCGACCAACAGTAGTCCAATTTTCACCAGCACCCTGTTGGTTAACAGCACTGTGGCGGTCGTTGTTAACCCGGGCCTCGACCGATCCGGTATGAAATTCTTTGTTGTGACTCGCATATTTTATTTGGCATTTGTTTTACGCTGGATGCCCTTCCTGACGCAACCCTCTGCATTTATCCTGGCTTGGGACCGGTGTGAGGGAGAGACACTGGCTTGTGTCCCTCCCTCACCCCCACCCCCACTCAGGGCTGCATTAATAATAATAATAATCATAAAAAGAATAATAATAATGGGATGTCAAAGTCTTAATTCAGTTTGGAAACAACGTGTGTGTGTGTGTGTGTGTGCGTGAGTACGTGTTAGAGTGTGTGTGTGTGTGTGTGTGTGTGTGTGTGCGCGCGCGTGTTCTATGAACAGTTGTGAAAAGCCTGAAGCGCCCACTGTGAAGTTATTATTGTTCCACGTGTTTCAATGTGACGTCCAGTTATTTCCAAACCACGCCCCTTTCCCGCTCCTATTGGCTGCCCTTGGTGTCGGTCAGTTGAGGTTGTGGGTTCATGGTTTCGTCCGAACGCGGAAATCTGGAGTTGTAGTAATATGGAGTCGGATTTCAGTCCGTTAGCAGCTATAACTTTCACCTGAAACTTTAATTCTTCTCTCGTGAGCGAAATGGATTAGAAATGTCAGTGTGTTTTGAAACTCAGAACCGAGCTGAGTTTTCGAGGTTATGTGGTATTTTCTCTGACGTGCGCAAGGTGGCTGAAGTCCAGTACGTGTTCTGAGGGATGGAGCAGACGTGGTTTGTGTGTCTCTGTCTGTTTATTCTTGTGAGTGGACCGCGATTACAGGTGAGATATACACACTGTATTCCCCCTGTGTGTGTTTATCAGAGTGTGTGCGCGTTAATGTGTGTGTGAGTGTTAATGGGAGAGAGTGTGTGTGTGTGTGTGTGTGTGTTAGTGAGAAGGTGTGTGTTAACGAGAGAGAGTTAGAGAGAGAGTGTGTGTGTGTTAATGAGTGTGTGTGTGCTAATGAGTATGTATGTGTGTGTGTGTGTGTGTGTGTGTGTGTGTATACACAATCTGGTGTCTATTTTTGGTCTCGAGCAGTGGGTGTCAGTGCACTGTTTGGCTCTGCTTGACCCTGTCAAAATCCACACAATCCTAATATATGTGTTTGGAAAGAGCTGGTACATACACACACTCTCTCTCTCTCTCTCTCTCCCTCTCTCTCCCTCTCTCTCTCACACACACACACAGCTGGTACATGAGGTGGAGAGATACCAACTAGATATAGTTGGACTCATCTCAACACAAAGCTTGGGCTCTGGAACCACCAAAGAGAGGCTGGACCTTATTCCATTCTATAGTTGCTCATGGGGAGAGACAGCGAGTCGGTGTGGGCATCCTTGTTAACCCTGTTTCGGGTGCCCACACGTTGTGGTGCTCCCCAGTCAACGAAAGTGTAGCTTCCCTCCACCTCGGGTGGGGAGACGGGTCCTGACTGTTGTTTGTGCTTATGTACCAAATGCCAGCTCAGAGTAGCCACCCTTCTTGGAGTCTTTGGTGGTGGTGGTGGTGGTGGTGGGGGGGGGGGGTGTTGGAGAACGCTCCCCCGGGAGACTCATTCAGCCTGGGAGACTTCAACGTCCATGTGGGCAATGATAGTGTGACCGGGAAGGGTGTGACCAGTAGGTATGACCTCTCCAATCTGAACCCGAATGGTGTTTCATTGTTGGACTTCCGGGCAGTGGTGGCCTGGTGGTAAAGGTGCTGGATCACTGATCCTAAGGTTGGGAGTTCAAGCTCCACTCTCCACAGGTTGTCACTGTCCCCCGAGTGCAGCTAACTGGGTTATCAAAGGCTGGCCATGTTTCTCACTGTCTATGGTGTGAGGCATGTAAAAGAACCATTGATGACTATCAACAAGAGCAGGCAGTATGTTTCTGCCCTCTACCAGAGTTGGCTGAGATGGGCACCAGCCTCTCCACGACCTTAATTAGGATTAAGTTGTTCAGAAAATGAATGGAAGACTGAGAAATAAAGTAATTGAGATCCTCATTCTGGAAAAAGTTATAAAGGTGTTTCTAAGGCTTTGGGACTCCAGCGAACCACAGTGAGGGCCATTGTCTACTTCTTCTTCTTTTCCTTTCAGCTTTTCCCTGTAGGGGTTGCCACAGCGAATCATTTGCCTCCATCTCACCCTATCCTTTGCATCTTCTTCTCTTACACCAGCGACCTTTATGTCCTCCTTCACCCCATCCATGAATCGTCTCTTTGGTCTTCCTCGAGGCCTTCTGCCTGGTAGTTCCAACCTAAGCATCCTACTACCAATATACTCACTATCCCTTCTCTGTACATGTCCAAACCATCTCAATCTAGCCTCTCTGACTTTGTCTCCAAAATGTCTTATATGTGCTGTCCCTCTGATGTGCTCATTCCTGATCCTATCCATCCTCGTTACTCCCAAAGAGAACCTCAACATTTTCATCTCTGCTACCTCCAGCTCTGCCTCCTGTCTTTTCGCCAGTGCCACTGTTTCTAAACCATACAACATCGCTGGCCTCAACACCGTCTTGTACACTTTTCCTTTCATTCTTGCCGATACCCTCCTATCACACATCACACCAGACACTTTTCTCCAACCATTCCAACCTGCCTGCACACGCTTCTTCACCTCTTTTCCACATTCTCCACTGCTCTGGATTGTTGAGCCAAAGTACTTAAAATCCTCCACCTTCCTTATCTCTGCACCCTGTAACCTCACTGTTCCTCTTGGGTCCTTGTCATTCATACACATGTCTTCTGTCTTACTGAGGCTAACCTTCATTCCCCTCCTTTCCAGGGCATACCGCCACCTCTCTAGATTTTCCTGCACTTGTTCTCTGCTTTCACTACAGATCACACTGTCATCTGCAAACATCATAGTCCATGGGGAATCTTGTCTAACTTCATCTGTCAGCCTGTCCATCACCATAGCAAACAAGAAGGAGCTCAGGGCTGACCCTTGATGCAGTCCCACCTCTACCTTGAACTCTTCTGTCACACCGACAGCACACCTCACCACTGTCTTGCATCTCTCATACATGTCCTGCACCACTCTAACATACTTCTCTGCCGCTCCAGACTTCCTCATGCAATACCACAATTCCTCTCTTGGCACCCTGTCACATGTTTTCTCCAGATCCACAAAAGCACAATGCAGCTCTGTCTGATCTTCTCTGTACTTCTCTATTAACATAGTCAAGGCAAACACTGCATCTGTGGTGCTCTTTCTTGGCATGAAACCAAACTGTTGTTCACAAATGCTGACCTCTGCCCTTATTCTAGCTTCCACTATTTTTTCCCATAACTTCATCGTATGGCTCATCAACTTTATCCCTGTGTAGTTGCCACAACTTTGCACGTCTCCCTTGTTCTTAAAAATGGGCACCATCACACTTCTTCTCCATTTCTCTGGCATCCTCTCACTCTCTAAGACCTTGTTGAATGTTCCTGTCAGGAAATCTACTGCTACCTCTCCTAGACACTTCCATACATCCACCGGTATGTCGTCAGGACCTTTCCATTGTTCATCCTCTTCAATGCCCTCCTCACTTCACCCTTATTAATCTTTGCTACTTCCTGGTCCTCGACAGTCACCTCTTCTACTCTTTTTTTCTCTCTCTCATTTTCCTCATTCATCAGCTCTTCAAAGTACTCTTTCCATCTTCCCAGCACACTTCTGTCATCAGTCAATACATTTCCCTCTCTGTCCTTAAGCACTCTAACTTGCTGCACGTCCTTTCCATCTGTATTTCTCTGCTGTGACAAACTTTCTAAATCATTTTCTCCCTCTTTACTTTCCATCCGAGCATCCAAGTCATCATACGCCCTCTGTTTGGCCTTTGACACCGCTACCTTCGCCTTACGCTGTGTCTCCCTGTACTCCTGTTTACTCTCTTCGGTCCTCTCAATGTCCCACTTCTTCTTAGCCAACCTCTTCCTTTGTACATACTCCTGCACTTCCTCATTCCACCATCAAGTCTCCTTATCTATTTTCCTTCCAGATGACACATCAAGTATTCTCCTACCTATCTCCCTGATCACATTAGCTGTAGTTGTCCAGTCATCTGGAAGCACTTCCTGACCACCCAAAGCCTGTTTCAACTCCTCCTTGAAGACAACAGGACACTCTTCCTTTTTCAGCCTCCACCACTTTGTCTTCTGCTCTGCCTTTGCCTTCTTCACCTTCCTCACCATCAGCGTCATCCTGCACACCATCATCCTATGCTGTTTGGCAACACTCTCACCCGCTACTACTTTGCAGTCACTGACTTCCTTCAAATTACATCGCCTGCACAAGATGTAGTCTACCTGTGTGAGATGTAGTCTCCCTGTGTCTACACATGGCAAAAATATTGAAGAGTGGTGAACCTTCCCAGGAGGGGCTGACCGAACAAAATTACCCAACGAGTGCAGAGACGACTTATTCGAGAAGTCATGAAAGCCGACACGATAACATCCAAAGAACTGCAGGCCTCTTCACCCCAGTTATGGTCTGTGTTCATGACTCCATAAGAAAGAGAGGTGGCAAAAATGGCCAGCATGGCAGAGTCCAAGACGAAAACTACTGCTGAGCAAAAAGAACATTTAAGTATCATCGCCATTTAATTTTTTTGCTTTTTTTTTTGGGGGGGGGTGATTCCTCCTCTCATTTTCTCCTTAATTTAGTCATATATAATTCCCACCCATCAGGTATTGCCTTCCCTATCACATGACCACCACCAACCAGGGCGGGGCAAAAGCATGCTCACGCCCCCTCCATGGCATTCAATGCTAGCCGCGCGTCTCTTTTCGAACAGCGGCGCCATGCATATTTAGTGGCGGTCTAACACAGAGGGAAACGGCTATCTGCTCACTTGCTGTGAGTGACAGGGAAGTGAGCAGATCCCTCCCGTTCCTCCTTCCCATGAGAGCCTGGCCAAAGAGCTCCCATGGACTCCTGGTCACGGATGGCTGTGGCTTTAAGCCGTATTCAAATTTGCAAGCTCCAGGTTAATAGTTTCGCACCTTGTTGATGTACCACTCAGAAGTTCCTGCCAGAAAACATCTTGATGATCCTCATGACTTTTGTGAAAATACTCTGTGGACTGATGAGACAGAAGTTGAAACTTTTGGAAGATTTGTGTCCCGTCATGTCTGGCCTGAAAGTAACACTGCATTTCAGAAAAAGAACACCATGCTAACATGCCTAGTATGGTAGTGGTAGTGTGATGGTCTGGGGCTGTTTTGCTGCTTCAGGACCAGTAAGATTTGCTGTGGTAAATAGAACCATGAATTCTGCTGTCTACCAAAAAATTCTGAAGGAGAATGTCTGGCCATCTGTTTGTGATTTCGAGTCTAAGCAAACTTGGGTTCTGCAGCAGAACAATGATCCAAAGATACACCCGCAATTCCACCTCTAAATGGCTGAAGAAAAACATAAGGAGGACCATGGAGTGGCCTCAGTCAAAGTCCTGACGCAGATCCTACCGTGATGCTCTGGCATGACCTTAAAAATCTGCTTCATGCTCAAACACCCTCCAATGTAGATAAATTACAACAATCCTTCAAAAATGAGGGGGAGCAGAATTTCTCCCCAAAACTGTGAAAAACTCATTATAACTTATCACTAATGCTTGCAGTTACTGTTACTAAGGGTGGTTTAAGGGCAAACACTTTTTCACGCAGGGCAATGAAGGTTTGTATTGTTTCTCCCCTAATAATAAAAACTTAATTTAAAAACTGCAATTTGTGTTTGCCTGTGTTGTTGTTGTGTTTTATTTAAGTTTGGTTGATGATCAGAAACATGTATGTGTGACAATCGTGCAAAATGTAATAAATCTGGAAAGTGGCATAAACTTTTCCCACCACTGTAAATATTATTTACTTAATTTATTCACTTATTGTTTACCTGAATCATTATTATTGATTTATTAATGTTTATTGACTATTATTTTATATTACTTTTTGTGTATATGAGGGACCGAAACAAGAATCCAAGATGTGAAAGTTTCAATGCATTAAAAAAAGGAGTATGGCCTGTAATTATGTTACATGAATCATAGGTTTTGGTATGCACACACACACACACACACACACACACACACACACACACACACACACACACACACACATCTATTTACTAAGGAAAAAACTGCAAATATAGGCGTGCTTATAATCGTTGGGTTAAACATTTATACCCTACGGACAGGTTAGGTGTGTGTGTGTGTGTGTGTGTGTGTGTGTGTGTTCACTTTGTTCAACGGCAATTGAACAGGATATCCTGGTTAGCACTAATGCATTACCCAACTGCAACACACACAGACACTCACAATCTTATAATATAGTAGATGTTTCTGACAGTGTCAGTTATCCCTTTTATTTACTGTGTTGTTATGAATACTACATGATTTTTAATATAATTTCCTTTATTTTATGTTTGGTAGATATTTTTGAATTACAGCAGGGTGTATATTTATGAATTAGGGCAGAATCTGTATTTTTGACTTGGGACATGCTAGATATTTTAAAATTATGGCAGGGTCTGTATTTTTAAATTAAGGTGGGGTCTGTATTTTTGTATTAGGGCAGGATGTGTATTTTTATATTAGGGTAGGATCTGTATTTTTGAATTAGAGTCGGATCTGTATTTTTGACTGGAAGTGGGATCTGTATTTCTGAATTAGGGTTGGGTCTGTATTTTTGAATTGGGGTGGGGTCTGTATTTTTGAATTAGGGTGGGGTCTGTATTGTTGACTTGGGGCAGGATCTGTATTTTCTGTATTTTTTACTTGGGGTGGGGTAGATTTAAAAAAATATATAGCAGGGTCTGTATTTTTTCATTAGGTCAGGGTAGATATTTTAAGTTAGGAAAGGATCTGAATTGTTGGTGCAATATAGCATAGATATTTTTGAATTAGGGTAGGGTAGGTGTTTTGAATTAGGGAAGGGTAATAAAGAAAATATCTGTAAGTGCTGTAATATTTGTACAGTTGCATATAAGCAGTTATGCAACACATTTTTTTACACAGTGCTTTTTTCAAAATTTTCTAGCATATGAGTAGATTTGTGATCTGTAGTGGCACTAAGTTTGTGAGGAGGCAAACACCTGATCCCATGCCAATAGACAATTATTCACCTCTTCAACCAATGTAGCCTTATATGCACAATTTACTCTTTTATCAAGCACTAATCTACATTATACATCAGTTCATGTACTGCGTACATGTTAACGCAGACCAGGGGGAGGGGAAATTGTGTATTTTAAGTGGGAGAGATAATGGTCTAACTCCAATGGAAGGGGAAAGGGTAAAAATTCAGTTGGTATGATAAGAATCTAAATCCATTGAGATGGGTGGGATTTGAAATCCAGTGGTATAAAAGTAAAGATCTCAATCCATTGGGAAGGGAAACAGTCTAAATTTAGTGGGATGTGTGAAGGTTAAAAGCCAGTAGGAAGGTTAATGGTCGCAATCCACTGGGAAGGGTAAGAGTCTAATTTCAGTGGATAAAATACTGAATTCAGTGGAAGATGTAAGGGTCGAAATCCAGTAGGAAGGGTAAGGGTTAAAGTTCGGTGGTGGGATGGGCTAATTTCAGTAGGAGGGGTAAGGGTCTAACTCTAGTGGAAGGGGTACAGATATTAATCCAGATGTGGGGTAAATTTTTATCTTTTGTGGGAGGGGTATGGGTCTTACTCCAATGCAAGAGGTAAAAGGTCTAACTCTAGTGCAAGGGGTCATCCACTCATTCATTTTCTGAACTGCTTAATTAGTGTTACTGCCTAATTAGTGTTACAGGGATGCTGGCACCCATCTCGGCTGACTCTGGGCGATGACAGAGTACACCCTGCCAGTTCATCAGGCCATTGCAGCAGTTCAAGGGGTAAAGGTCAAATTCTAGTGTGAGGGTTAAGGGTCTGAATCCAGCACGAGGGGTAGGTGTCTGAATCCAGTGCGATGGGTAGGTGTCTAAATCCATTGCTAGGGGTAGGGGTCTAAAGCCAGTGAGAGGGGCAAAACTTGGACTCCAGGTGGAGGGGTAAGGGTCTGAATCCAGTGAGAGGGGTAAGAGTTTAACTCCAGGTGCAGGGGTAAGGGTCTGACTCCAGTGGAAGGTTTAAGGGTCTGAATCTAGTGGATGGGGTAATGGTTCGACTCCAGTGGGAGGGGTACAGGTCTGAATCCAGTTGAAGGTGTAGGTTTCGAAATCCAGTGCGAGGGGTAATGGTCTGACTCCAGTGCGAGGGGTGAAGGTCAAATTCCAGTGGGAGGGGAAAGGGTCTGAATCTAGTGGATTGGGTAAAGGTCAGACTCCAGTGGGAGGGGTAAGGGTCGGACTCTAGTTGGATGGGGTATGGGTAAGGGTCTGAATCCAGTGGGGGGCAGGAGTCTGAATCCAGTGGGAGGGGTAAAGGTCTGACTTTAGGGGGAGAGGTAAGGGTATGAATCCAGTGGATGGGGTAGCATCTAAATTCATTGGTGGGGTAGGGCTCTGAATCCAATGTGAGGGGTAAGGGTCGGTCTCCAGTGCGAGGGGTAACGGTCTGACTCCAGTGCGAGGGGTAAGGGTCGGACTCCAGTGCGAGGGGAAAGGGTCGGACTCCAGTGCGAGGGGAAGGGTTGGACTCCAGTGCGAGGGGAAAGGGTCGGACTCCAGTGCGAGGGGAAAGGGTCGGACTCCAGTGCGAGGGGAAAGGGTCGGACTCCAGTGCGAGGGGAAAGGGTCGGACTCCAGTGCGAGGGGAAAGGGTCGGACTCCAGTGCGAGGGGAAAGGGTCGGACTCCAGTGCGAGGGGAAAGGGTCGGACTCCAGTGCGAGGGGAAAGGGTTGGACTCCTCTGTGAGGGGAATGGTCGGACTCCTCTGTGAGGGGAAAGGGTCGCACTCCTATGCAAGGGGTAAAGGTTGCACTCCTGTGTGAGGGGTAAGGGTCGGACTCCTGTGGGAGGGGTAATGTTATAGCTGGATTGGATTGGATGATGTAACTCAAGTCCGATTTTCTCTCTCTCTCTCTCTCTCTCTCTCTCTCTCTCTCTCTCTCTCTCTCTCTTTCTCTCTCTTCCACTCTGTCTCACTCGCTTTTTCTTTTTCCTTTCTCTCCTCAGTGTGAAGGAGGCAGCTCTGTCACTCTTCCAGAGTCACTGCTCTTCGTATCTACATTAGATGGGAGTCTGCACGCAATTAGCAAACAAACTGGAGATGTCAAATGGACTCTAAAGGAAGGTGTGTGTGTGTGTGTGTGTGTGTGTGCATGCGTACATGTGTTTATGCACTTGAGTTCCATAAAATACACGTCTTTAATTATTTCCTTTAGACGTTACAGATTGAAGTACAGTGGTACCTCGGTAGTCGACCACAATTCGTTCCAGACGGCTGGTCGAATTCTGGATCTATTTTTCCCATTACAAATAATCAAAATGGTCTTAATTGCCAAGATAATAGTACCATAACTCATACCATAGGTCCGCAAATTAAGTGAAAAAATGATTGAATACTGTATACGATGTTATGGTCTGTGCTGTGAGAGACTGATTTTGGCGGCTCTAACTCCCTCTTCATGCACTGCAGGTACTGGCGAAGGGCGTGGCTGTCATACGCGGGTGGAGCGCTAAGCACACACCTGATTCCACTCAACAATCACCGGGCTATAAACACGAGCAGCGTGCTCCTCTTGGTGATGGAAGATTGTCCCTCTTCACGACCCCGTTTCCCTGTGATCTCTCTGGCTCCTGGTTCTCAGCTCTGTGCTCGGCCAATTCCCGCTCTGATGTTCCCTTAGTTTATGATTTTCGTTTTCTCCGCATCTCTAACAGTGACTAGGATTTCCCCGTGCTCTATTGCCTTCCCTGTCAACAATAAAGCTGTTCTGTTTTCATCATACTCTGTCTCTTGCATTTTCTGGTCTGGCTGAATGTTCCTGACGTCACAGAATCTTCTAGCATTTCTGTCACGCCACGAACATTCAGTCGGACCCAAAAATGCAGGAGACAGAGGGTGATGAAAACGGATGAGCTTTATTGTTCTCAGGAAAGGCATTAGAGCATGGGGAAAGTGTAGTCACTGTTAGAGATGCGGAGAAAACTAAAATCATAAACTAAGGGAACTTCAGAGTGCCAGAGAGATCACGGGGAAACGGGGTCGTGAAGAGGGACAATCTTCTAGCACCGGGAAGAGCGCGCTGCTCGTCTTTATACCCTGGTGATTGCTGAGTGGAATCAGGCGTGTGTGCTTAGCGCGCCACCCGTGTGTGACAGCCACACCCCTCTCCAGTGCCTGCATGCAAAAAGAGAGAGAGTTAGAGCCACCAAAACCAGTCTTTCACAACACAGACCATAACACACTGAAATAAAAACCACAATACAGTTAAAGCATAAGAATAATAAAGATAAGTATTTTTACCTTTGTGGTGGTGAGCAGTTGGCATACGTAAATTTTGGAGAGGGAGAGAGGAGGAGGATCTCCTTCTATAACCGCTTCAGGTGAATCAGCCAAAGGTGTTTTTTTCCCTCTTGCTACTCGCTTTGGCATGGATGACTCTTCTTCAGGATGTCCCTTTCTTTTCTTGAAGAACATTTCTAACGTGGCTTGTTTCTGCCTCCTTTTCAAAACCTTATGGAAGTGGCTCATGACCTCATCGTTAAAGGTATTCACAGCTCTGCTAGCTGTAGCTTTAACAGGCTGATACATAGTATCAACAACTTAAGACCTTTTGGGAAATGTCCCTTCCTCTCGGTCTCGTTTTTTCTTGTGCTTTTTTTCGTGTTCGACTTCCGGATTTTGGTTTACTTCTGGGACAAAAATATCCTGGATTTTTTTTGGTTGAATTCTGATTTGTTTGACCTCTAAAGCACCGAGGTACCACTGTAATATACCGTAATATGTAATAGGTACCGAGGTACCACTGTAATATCTGCGTACCAGTGCTTAGTAATATAAAACAACTTTATGAACAATATATTACTTTGAAGTAATAATGTATCATTAAAAATAGTCCAGAAACAAATTAGGTCCCAGAGACGCCATATCTAGATTTCTATTGTGTTCTGCGTTCTCTTGGTAGCACACAGACTGACTGACAGTAGAGTGTAGTAATAGTTACAGTATAATAAAATAAGTAATAAAAACATTTTATTCTAAATATCCACACTTTTAATATGTATACATCAAATCAGTAGGCCCAAACAAGCCTTTGTGTGAAAAGGTAAAAGACATTACACTTGAAATAGCCTCATATTGTTAATTTCTTTTCCAGATCCAATCATCCAAGTTCCAGTTTATCTTCAGGAGTAAGTATATGTGTGTGTGTGTGTGTGTGTGTGTGTGTGTGTGTGTGTGTATGTGTGTGTGTGTGTGTGTGTGTGTGTGTGTGTGTGTGTGTGTGTGTGAGAGTGAGTTGGTGTTTGGGTGTGTGAAAGCTGATGAGTGCATGTGTGTGTGTGTGTGTGTGTGTGTGTGTGTGTGTGTGTGTGTGTGTGAGTGTGTGAGAGAGAGCTTGATTGTGTGTGTGTGTGTGTGTGTGTGTGTGAGAGAGAGGGTGATTGTGTGTGTTTGTCTGTGGGAGAGAAGGTGGGTGTTTGGGTGTGTGAGAGCAGGTGTGTGTGAGAACGAATGAGTGCATGTGTGCGAGAGCGGATGAGTGCGTGCGTGTGTGTGAGAGGGTGTGTGTGTGTGTGTGTGTGTGTGTGTGTGTGTGTGTGTGTGTGTGTGAGAGAGAGAGAGAGAACGAGAGAGAGCGGATGTGTGTGTGTGTTTGAGAGGGTGATTGTGTGTGTGTGTGTGTGTGTGTGTGTGTGTGTGTGTGTGTGTGTGTGAGAGAGAGAGAGAGAGAGAGCGAGTGTGTGTGTGTGTGTGTGTGTGTGTGTGTGTGTGTGTGTGTGTGTGTGTGTGTGTGTGTGCGTGTGTGTGTGCGCGTGTGTGTGAGGGTGAGAGTGCTGTCTTCACCTCTGTTCAATTTTTCTTTGGAAAAAATGTAATCTTAAACCAGCATCACTGAATGCATCACCTTAAGCCAACCTCATGAAAAAATGTAACCTTACACCACCTTCTCAAAATAAAGCGTATCTCCAACCAAACCTCACTGAAAATAGAACCCTAACTCAACCTCACAAAATACGTAACCATAACTCAACCTCACTAAAAAATCCCCTCCACTCAACCTCACTAAAAACTTAACGTGAATCCAGCCTCACTGAAAACGTAGCCTTAAACCAACCTCAGTAAAAAAAAAAACAAACAAAAAAAACATACCCTCAACCCAAATCCAGTGGAAGCATAACTTTAACCCGACCTCATAAAAAATGGTAACCATAACCCGACCTTACTGAAAACGTAATCCTCAACCAACCTCACTAAAATCATAACCTTCAACCAGTGCTTCTCAAATGGGGGCGCATATGACCCTGGGGAACATGCTTTCTTTGCCATACTCTACAAGAATTACGTCAGACTTCAATGGACATGTTGGTGCAGGAAACAGAGGGGACGAGGAAGTGATGGGCAGGTTTGGTATCCAGGACAGGAACGCAGAAGGACAGATGTTGATAGATTTTGCAAAAAGGATGGAAATGGCTGTGGTGAATACTTTCTTCGAGAAGAAACAGGAGCATAGGGTGACTTATAAAAGCGGAGGTAGGAGCACACAGGTAGACTACATCTTGTGTAGGCGATGTAATTTGAAGGAAGTCAGTGACTGCAAAGTCATCGTGGGTGACAGTGTTGCCAAACAGCATAGGATGGTGGTGTGCAGGATGACTCTGATGGTGAGAAAGGTGAAAAAGGCAAAGGCAGAGCAGAAGACAAGGTGGTGGAAGCTGAAAAAGGAAGAGTGTCGTGTTGTCTTCAAGGAGGAGTTGAAACAGGCTTTGGGTGGCCAGGAAGTGCTTCCAAATGACTGGACAACCACAGCAAATGTGATCAGGGACACAGGTAGGAGAGTACTTGGTGTGTCCTCTGGAAGGAAAGTAGATAAGGAGACTTGGTGGTGGAATGAGGAAGTGCAGGAGTGTGTACAAAGGAAGAGGTTAGCCAAGAAGAAGTGGGACATTGAGAGGACCGAAGAGAGTAAACAGGAGTACAGGGAGACACAGCGTAAGGCGAAAGTAGCAGTGGCTAAGGCCAAACAGAGGGCATATGATGACTTGTATGATAGGTTGGACAGTAAAGAGGGAGAAAATGATCTATACAGGTTGGCACAGCAGAGAAATAGAGATGGAAAGGACGTGCAACAAGTTAGATTGATAAAGGACAGAGAGGGAACTCTATTGACTGATGACAGAAGTGTGCTGGGAAGATGGAAAGAGTACTTTGAAGAGCTGATGAATGAGGAAAATGAGAGAGAAAAAAGAGTAGAAGAGGTAACCATTGAGGGGCAGGATGTAGCAAAGATCAGTAAGGGTGAAGTGAGAAGGGCATTGAAGAGGATGAAGAATGGAAAGGCAGTTGGTCCTGATGATATACCTGTGGAGGTATGGAAGTGTCTAGGAGAGGTAGCAGTAGATTTTCTGACAAGAACATTCAACACGGTACTAGAGAGTGAGCAGATGCCGGAGGAGTGGAGGAGAAGTGTGCTGGTGCCCATTTTTAAGAACAAGGGAGACGTGCAGAGTTGCAGCAACTACAGAGGGATAAAGTTGATGAGCCATACGATGAAGTTATGGGAAAGAATAGTGGAAGCTAGACTAAGGGCAGAGGTCAGCATTTGTGAACAACAGTTTGGTTTCATGCCAAGAAAGAGCACCACAGATGCAATGTTTGCCTTGAGGATGTTAATAGAGAAGTACAGAGAAGGTCAGAGGGAGCTACATTGTGCCTTTGTGGATCTGGAAAAAGCATATGACAGGGTGCCAAGAGAAGAACTGTGGTATTGCATGAGGAAGTCTGGAGTGGCAGAGAAGTATGTTAGACTGGTGCAGGACATGTATGAGAGATGTAAGACAGTGGTGAGGTGTGCTGTCGGTGTGACCGACTTAATTCAAGGTGGAGGTGGGACTGCATCAAGGGTCAGCTCTGAGCCCCTTCTTGTTTGCTATGGTGATGGACAGGCTGACAGACGAGGTGAGACAAGAATCTCCATGGACTATGATGTTTGCAGATGACATCGTGATCTGTAGTGAGAGCAGAGAACAAGTGCAGGAAAATCTCGAGAGGTGGAGGTATGCCCTGGAAAGGAGAGGAATGAAGGTTAGCCTCAGAAAATCAGAATACATGTGTGTGAATGAGAAGGACCCAGGAGGAACGGTGATGTTACAGGGAGCAGAGATAACGAAGGTGGAGGATTTTAAGTACTTAGGCTCAACAATCCAGAGCAATGGAGAGTGTGGAAAAGAGGTGAAGAAGTGTGTGCAGGCAGGCTGGAATGGTTGGAGAAAAGTATCCGGTGTGATGTGCGATAGGAGAGTGTCAGCAAGAATGAAGGGAAAAGTGTACAAGATGGTGGTGAGGCCAGCGATGTTGTATGGCTTAGAAACAGTGGCGCTGAGGAAAAGGCAGGAGGCAGAGCTGGAGGGAGCGGAGATGAAAATGTTGGGGTTCTCCCTGGGAGTAACGAGGATGGATAGGATCAGAAATGAGTATATCAGAGGGACAGCCCACGTAAGATGTTTTGGAGACAAAGTCAGAGAGGCTAGATTGAGATGGTTTGGACATGTACAGAGGAGGGATAGTGAGTATATTGGCAGTAGGATGCTGAGGTTGGAACTACCAGGCAAAAGGCCTCGAGGAAGACCGAAGAAGAGATTTATGGATGTGGTGAAGGAAGACATGAAGGTTGTTGGAGTCAGAAAAGAAGATGCGGAGGACAGGGTGAGGTGGAGGCGGATGATTTGCTGTGGCGACCCCTGAAGGGAGCAGCCGAAAGTAAAAGAAGAAGACTCTACTAGAATTACGTGTAATTGCACATCCACTACAGTAGTTGGCAGTGGTGCTCTCATTGCCATGCTATGGTATAGGGCAGGGGTGGGCAAACTTTGGCTCAGGGGCCATATTGATTTTTTTTTTTAATGTGTCACATGGGCCGGGCCAGCACAAGATACAATAAAAAATGAATTTTTACCAGTACTTAATAAACATATACATAAAAAAGCATTAAAATATTCACATACCCTTTGGTAGGAACAGTGTTGTTGACCCCATTTTTGTCAGCTCATTGAAGCCTGGTGGTAATTCTGTTGTGGTTCTTAGAACAAATTTGAGGTGTTCAACACTGAGTTGGGATCTGCGGGGTTCTTTGTTGGCATTCATCACACTAAAAGTCTGTTCACACAAATATGTAGAGCCAAACAACACCAACATCCTCTGTGACATATTGGAGATATTGATATCAGATCCAACTGCGACTCCTGTGGTACCGTTTCAGGGTCTTGTGAGAAGGGACATGACACCAGCTGAAGTGCCCTGTCAATTTTTCCAAAATCACAAAACCGACTGCAGAATTCTTCATGCAGGTCATCCAGTGCTTTCCTGGATTTATTCACATGGTGCAGGGCCTCTTTTAACGTGGCCAGCATAGGGAAATGTGCAGATGACTTGGCTGATATTTGCTTTTGAAAATAAAACTAGCCTGGTTTTGAAGGCTCTGATGTTTTCTTGAATTTCATTCACAAACTGTTTTTCCCCATTGTAGCTTCACATTCAGCTTGTTCATGTGGGCCAGTTTGTCCGCAGTAAAAGCAAAATTACAGCCAATCAGTGTCTTTCAGCTCAGAAACATTGTCAGTGTTCTCAAGTTGCTCCAAGAATGAAATAATCTCCTGTTTGAGCTCCACATTCGCTGACATGCTTTCCCCAAACTGAAACAGTGGACATTAGAATGTCAAGCAAGTCCCTGTGATCAGCATCAGTTTCTTCAGGAAAACGAATGAACTGACAAGTCCTGTCACTCGAATAAACTTAATGAGTTTTACAACCAGCTTCACTACGTGGTTGAGCTGCACCACGGATTTACACCGTGCTTCCTGCTGAATTATGCAGTGGAAGAAAATTCCCTCTTGCTTGTCAGCTTGTCTTTCACCCTGTCCTGGTGTCTTTTAAGCAGCCCGATGTTTTTTCCTGCCAGATTTGGTGATCCATCTGTGGTAACGTTGATGAGTGTACTCCAAGGCAACTTACGCTTCTTTATGATGCTGACACGCTGTTATATAAATGCTCTCACTATGTGTTTCCTTTTATGGATTCCATAGCCAAAAACTCATCCGTTCTCTCAAAATGTTCATTAATCCCTCCGATTAAAATTAAAAGCTGAGCGGTGTCCTTCGTCATTGCTTTCATCCAGTGCCAAAGAATATAATGTGAATGACTCTGCATTTTTGTTGAGCTTTTGCTAGTTAAGTGTTCATCAATTACTTCAACACGCCGAGCCACTGTACTGCATGATAAGCTCGTTTTTTTTTTTGTTCTCAGGACAGAAAAAACTTGTTGTCTCTACCATGCATTCTTTGAGAAACTCCTCTTTGAAGAAAGGCTTTCTTTTGCTAGTTTGAATGCCAGTAAATAACTTCTCTTCGTGCTTGATTCTTGGGTGGAAGTTTCTCAGATGAAGGTGTTATGCTGAGCCTGCAAGCGTGTGACCAACCTATCAGTGGTACACGTACAGGGCATTCATGTGGTGACAGGTTGTTGTGTAATTAACATGCTTGGTGGAAAAGTAGTGGCTGGTTTCTTGGCAAATGATATACACCCTTTGACCGGACTTCAGTCCATTTCTTCAAGTTCCACAAAATCAACTGACTCTATCTAATGCGCCCCCTGGTGTTCAAAAGCTGTCATTAAAAGTCAAAGTCAAATGAATGCAATTGATATATCATTCACATCAAACATGAATTCTATACCAGTCAATCTTCTGTGGGCCGGATTAAAAAGGTTGGGAGTATGGCGTTCTGGACCTGTTGCTTATGGCCATTCGATCACTGTATCACCAGAGCCAGAGTTTGGTCCGTATTGGCAACAACAGGTCGAATTCATTTCCGACGAGGGTTGTAGTCCATCAAGATTGTCTTTTGTCACCAATTCTGTTCATAATTTTTATGGACAGAATTTCTAGGCGCATCCGAGGCGTTGAGGAGTTCTGGTTTGGTGGCCATCGGATCTCATCTCTGCTTTTTGCGGATGATATCCTTTTGGCTTCATCATGCCGGGACCTCCAGCTCTCATTGGAGCAATTCGCAGCTGAGTGCGAAGCGACCGGGATGAAAATCAGCACCTCCATGTCCGAGGCCATGGTTCTCAGTTGGACAAGGGTTAAATGCACTCTCCAGGTTGGGAATGAGGTCCTGCCCCAAGTGGAGGAGTTCAAGTATCTTGGGGAGTTATTCATGAGTGAGGGAAGGATGCAGCGGGAGATCAATAGACGGATTGCTGCAGCCTCTGCTGTTAAACAGAGCCTGTACCAGTCCGTCTTGGCGAAGGAAGGAGCTGAGCCACAAGGCTAAGCTCTCAATTTACCAGTCAATCTACATTCCAACCCTCACCTATGGTCACGAGCTTTTGGTAGTGACCGAAAGAACAAGATCGTGGATACAAGCAGCTGAAATGAGTTTCCTTTGCTGGGTGATAAGGAGATAAGGTGGGAAGCTCTACCATCCGGGGGAACTCAAAGAAGATCCGCTGCTCCTCCGCATTGAGAGGGGCCAGTTGAGGTGGCTCGAGCATCTGCTCAGAATGCCTCCCGAACACCTCCTTGGTGTGGTGTTTCGGGCATGTCCAACCAGGAAGAGACCCCGTGGTCGACCTAGACTATGTCTCTCGGCTTGTCTGGGAACGCCTCAGTGTCGTTCCCCCGCCCCCCCGAAATGCTGGAGGAAGTGGCTGGGCAGAAGGATGTCTGGACCTCTTTTCTTTGGTTGCTGCCCCCGCGACCTGACCCCGGATTAAGCGGAAGAAGATGAGGATTAAAAAAAACAATGTTAATGAAGTTCTTTATTGTAAGTTGAACTATATTTCTTTCTTTTTTTGTTTTTAATGTTAATAAAGATACAATGTTATGCAGAGGTGTACTAATAATAATTGTATAGACATATTATTTATAGTCGTGGGGGGGGGGGGGCATGAAATGTTTTTTTTTCTTTTTAGAGGGGGCGTCACAGAAAATAATTGAGAAGCACTGCCTTAACCTAATCTCACAAAAAATGTAACCCTCAATTAAAAAATAAAGTAATCTAGTAAAAAACACAAGAAAACCCAATCCCCCTCAACCAAATCACACTGAAAACATAACCATAGCCCACCGCTTGATAAAACATAACTTTAATCCAGCGTCCCTGGAAACATATTCCTAAACCAACCTCTCTAATAACATAATCTTCAACCAACCTTCCTAAAAATCCCTTCAACTCAATGTCACTGAAAACATAACTTTAATCCATCCTCACAGAAAACGTAACCTTCAACTAATCTCATTAAAAAATTCAACCTTCACCTGTCTTTTAATCACTTGTGTGAACGAGGAATAATGCTGAATATTTTAACCAAATCTGAATCCCACATTAGTTTGTGAAACATGAGAAACATTCTGTCTCCTCCTCTGCCTTTAGACCAGGTTTCCTTCCCGACCCCAACGACGGCAGTTTGTACGTGTTAGGAGATAAACAGAAACATGGTCTGATGGTGAGTGTCCTGACTGCATCAATCAATGTGTATTATTTGTATTTGTGTAGAATGAATAGATTTTCCTTTTATCTGTGCAGAAACTTCCCTTTACTATTCCAGAGCTGGTCCAGTCGTCTCCCTGCAGAAGTTCAGATGGCATCCTGTATACAGGTGAACACCGATACACCCTCAAAATCTATCAGAGAGGGACTAGTATGAGCACTGTAAACATTCCTTCATGGATGAGCACAATTACACTCCTTTTAAAATACCTGCTGTTTAAAGAAACGACTCACAAGAGCACATTAACTCTTGTTTTTCTCAATGGGTGCGGTGTAAAACCGATCGTACTGAGACACCACGCTAGACTGTTCACTTTAAATAGGTACCGGCACCAAAAAAGGGAGTCATCATAAATGGATGGTTTTAGGTTCCATTTGTTGGGTTTACCATTAAATCACCAGTCCAAATTTCATGCAATTATCTTGACTGGTTTCTGAGATAGAGCCTGTTCTGTTACCCCTGCTTCAAGCCCCTGGCTTGGACATCATTTGGGGAGTCTATGAAACAAGAATTATTACTTTCTGCAAACGCTGAATGCCATTCCTCAGTCATTTCTACAACCTAGTTCTGCATTATGGAGTTTCAGGCTTCTCAGGTGATGGGTTTTCTAGCAAAAGTAATTTCAAAATGTATTTTTTTTTTCAAATTATGGTAGCACCAAATTGTAAATTAGACATCTGGAAAGCTCCATTATTATTTTCCAAGATAATGGGGTAGAATAAACCACACTGATTCTTTATGGAGGCCAATTCTTCTCACTTTTGAAGTTATTGTCCCTCAAAAATGCCTCAAATTGCAATTTACACTGCGGAAAAAAATGACCAATCTTTGAAAATGTATTCGAATTTACCCAACCAAGTCAATACCAAGGGAAAAGTACATGTTTAATTAACTGACATGCATCAGTTTTAGGCTATCTACCATGGTTTGGAGTTTAAAGGGAATCAGACAAGTGTCATTTGACAAAAATGCCAAAAATAGTCACATTTTGAAAATCCATTGAACTTCAATCAACCAAGCCATTCATCTGAAACTTTTGTTGCTAAAGTATAATGACCTGCTTAATTCATTGGAAGCATCAGCTGTAGGCTATCTATCATGGCTTTAGCTGTGAAGGAGGTCAAAACATGCTAAATGGAAAAATGTTGGAAAAGTCTAATGCATAATCATTTTGGAAAATTCAGAGTATTGTAATCTCTAACTCTAAAACTCTGTTTTCTGCCTGCTTCAGCTGAGGAGCGTGGCTGAGCTGCTCGGGCTGAATGCAGTTCATACCTGAATTCAGTCCTATTGTATTCCCTATAAACACAAACCACATGCTAACCTCAGTTGAAGTGTGCTGCTTAAGTGTTTGAATAATAAATCCACTCTGCCATCTTACGCTGCCTCACAAATAATGCAATATATCCTTCTAGTGGGCGTTTTTGAAAACTACAGTGCTGTATGTTTTAAGGAAAATGTTTCTTTTATATACAGTTGGCCCTCTACTTACGAAATTAATCCGTTCCAGAGCCTTTTTTGGAACCTGGAGTTTTCGTAAGTAGAGGCTCATTTTACATGTAAAACGTGTCATTCATTCCAAGGCTCCCAAAACTACCCCATAAATCCTTTAAAAATGTTAAAAGTACCTACACCAATTTTGTATGAAATATGTGTTAAAAGTAAAAGAAAATTATTTATTAAACCTTTTAAACATTTTATTGACATATTAAACCATTTTATTAACATATTTGTTAATTAAACCATTATTAAACATTTTTTATTAACGCACAAACACACAAAACTGTCTCTCTCTCTCTCTCTCTCTCTCTCGCTCTCACACACACACACACACACACACACACACACACACACACATACACACACACACAAAACTCTCTCTCTCTCTTGAGTGCGCACTTTGCCGAATGTAGCGGGCAGCCGACGGAGCTTTTGAGACGGGGTGTTGTATTTAAAGCGGAATTATGTACCTGTTTGAAAGATCTGAGGTCCAGATTCAATATTAACTTGCTTCCTTCCGAGATCGGAGGTCTTGTGGCGCCGCTCACTTCCCGTGCACAAAAATGCTTCGTGGCCAAATGCGGAGCTTTTGCAATGGGGTGCGGCTCATCCGGACCTCCTCAAATAAGCTGCAATGAGTACAGTACTCTCAAAACTCTCAAAACTCACAAAACTCACGAATCAACAGTACATATCTCCTTTGCGTGTGTGACAAACAAGCTTATGGATACAGTACTATGGAGATTCAGCTCCCTTCTGGCCAATGGGATGCCAGCGGGAGGGGGGGGGGTGTTGGGAGACAGCCAATGAGAGAGCAACTCGCGCATTGTTTGAATTTTTGAATGGCACGTTTAGGGCTTTTTGTAAGAAGAGGTTGTTTCGTATACAGAGGGTGAAAATTTAGGAAAATGTTTTTTAGTATTCGTAGGTTTTCGTTAGAGGGCCGACTGTGTATGTGTATGTATATATATATATATATATATATATATATATATATATATATATATATATATATATATATATATATATATATATAAAAATGTTCAAGAAGTGAAAAGAGTGTCAGATAGAGCGATGAGTCTCAAGTTAGAAATTGAAGGCGTGATGTACAATGTTGTTCGTGCTTATACCCCACAGGCAGGATGAGAGCTAGAAGAGAAGGAGAGATTCTGCAGTGAGTTAGATGAAGTGATGCAGAGTACCCCCCAGAGGTGAAAGAGTGGTCATTGGTGCAGACCTCAATGGACATGCTGGTGCAGGCAACAGAGGGGACGAGGAAGTGATGGGCAGGTTTGGTATCCAGGACAGGAACACAGAAGAACAGATGATAATCGATTTTGCAAAAAGGATGGAAATGGCCGTGGTGAATACTTTCTTCCAGAAGAGACAGGATCATAGGGTGACTTATAAAAGCGGAGGTAGGAGCACACAGGTAGACTACATCTTGTGCAGGCGATGTAATTTGAAGGAAGTCAGTGACTGCAAAGTAGTAGTGGGTGAGAGTGTTGCCAAACATCATCGGATGGTGGTGTGCAGGATGACGCTGATGGTGAGGAAAAGTGGTGGAAGCTGAAAAAGGAAGAGTGTCATGTTGTCTTCAAGGAGGAGTTGAAACAGACTTTAGGTGGTCAGGAAGTGCTTCCAGATGACTGGACAACCACAGCCAATGTGATCAGGGAGACCGGTAGGAGAGTACTTGGTGTGTCCTCTGGAAGGAAAGTATATAAGGAGACTTGATGGTGGAATGAGGAAGTGCAGGAGTGTGTACAAAGGAAGAGGTTTGCTAAGAAGAAGTGGGACATAGAGAGGACCGAAGAGAGTAAACAGGAGTACAGGGAGACACAGCGTAAGGCGAAGGTAGCAGTGTCAAAGGCCAAACAGAGGGCGTATGATGAATTGTATGATAGGCTGGACAGTAATGAGGGAGAAAATGATTTATACAGGTTGGCACAGCAGAGAAATAGAGATGGGAAGGATGTGCAGCAGGTTAGAGTGATTAAGGACAGAGAGGGAAATGTATTGACTGATGAGATAAGTGTGCTGGGAAGATTGAACGAGTACTTTGAAGAGCTGATGAATGAGGAAAATGAAAGAGAAAAAAGAGCAGAAGAGTTGAGTTGCTCCATTCTTTTCTTTTATTGTTTAGTAATTTATACTATTTATGTATCTATTTATTTATTTACTTATATAATATATGTATGTGTGTATGTTTGTATATGTATCTATTTTTGCACCCCCTACTGATAGTACCTCAAGAGCCTGTAACAGTGAATTTCTCCATTGTCAGATTAATAAAGCTGTATCTTATCTTATCTTATCTTGACTGTTGAGGACCAGGAAGTAGCAAAGATTAGTAAGGGTGAAATGAGGAGGGCATTGAAGAGGATGAAGAGTGGAAAGGTAGTTGGTCCTGATGACATACTGGTAGAGGTATGGAAGTGTCTTGGTGGGGTAGCAGTAGATTTTCTGACAAGAACATTCAACAAGGTCTTAGGGAGTGAGCAGATGCCAGAGGAATTGAGGAGAAGTGTGCTGGTGCCCATTTTTAAGAACAAGGGAGACGTGCAGAGTTGTGGCAACTACAGAGGGATAAAGTTGATGAGCCATACGATGAAGTTATGGGAAAGAATAGTGGAAGCTAGACTAAGGGCAGAGGTCAGCATTTGTGAACAACAGTTTGGATTCATGCCAAGAAAGAGCACCACAAATGCAGTGTTTGCTTTGAGGATGGTAATAGAAAAGTACAGAGAAGGCCAGAAGGAGCTGCATTGTGCCTTTGTGGATCGGTAGAAAGCATATGACAGGGTGCCAAGAGAGGAACTGTGGTATTGTATGAGGAAGTCTGTAGTGGCAGAGAAGTATGTTAGAGTGGTGCAGGACATGTATGAGAGATGTAACACAGTGGTGAGGTGTGCTGTCGGTGTGACAGAAGAGTTCAAGGTGGAGGTGGGACTGCATCACGGGTCAACTCTGAGCCCCTTCTTGTTTGCTATGGTGATGGCAGACTGACCGACGAGGTTAGACAAGAATCTCCATGGACTCTATGTGGTTTGCAGATGACATTGTGGTCTGTATTGAGAGCAGAGAGCAAGTGCAGTAAAATCTAGAGAGGTGGAGGTATGCCCTGGAAAGGAGAGGAATGAAGGTTAGCCGCAGTAAAACAGAATACATGTGTGTGAACGACAAGGACCCAAGAGGAATGGTGAGGTTACAGGGGGCAGAGATAACGAAGGTACAGGATTTTAAGTACTTCGGCTCAACAGTCCAGAGCAATAGAGAGTGTGGAGAAGACGTGAAGAAGCGTGTGCAGGCAGGTTGGAATGGTTGGAGAAAAGTGTCCGGTGTGATGTGTGGAATGAGTACATCAGAGGGATAGCACATGTAAGCGGTTTTGGAGACAGTCAGTAAGGCTATATTGAGATTGTTTGGACATGTACAGAGGAGGGATAGTGAGTATATTGGTAGTAGGATGCTAAGGTTGGAACTACCAGGCAGAAGGCCAAGAGGAAGACCAAAGAGAAGATTTATGGATGTGGTGAACGAGGACATGATCGTAGTTGGAGTAAGAGTAGAAGATGCAGAGGATAGGGTGAGATGGAGGCAGATGATTCGCTGTGGCGACCCCTGAAGGGAACAGCCGAAAGGAAAAGAAGAAGAAGAAGATTATTGATAATGATGATCATTCTACCTTGAGTCACTGGGGCAGTGGCCTCGAGTCCATAGGCAGCAGCTGATTTTAGACAGGAATGTATGCATTATCATCTAATTTAGGTTAAGATTTCCCCATCAGACACTCATACATAGCCTCAAACTAAGTAGGAGTCTTAATTTATATCTGAAGAACATGTCCTATCTGTTGATTTTGAAATTAGAATACCTAAATGAAATAAAAATCTGCCCGAAGTTGGAAGTGCCAATTCTATTCATGTTTAACCAGCTAGCCAAGTGACCCGATCAATTCAGAGTCTTCTTTTTTTCCTTTTGGTTGTTCCCTTTTTTCTCAGGGGTCACCACAGTGAATCATTTGTCTCCATCTTCATGGAAGTCATATTAATGATTCACATGTTTGATTTGGCATAGATTTTTTTTACGTCGGATACCCTTCCTGACACAACCCTGAGCAAGGGCAACACGCTGATGGCTCTGCAGCCTACCCTTACTTCTTTTACATGCCTCTCACCATAGACACTGGTGGGACAATGACAAGCTTGTAGTGAGTGGGACTCGAACCCCCAACCTTAGGATCAACAATCCGGTGCCTTTTACCACCAGACCACCACTGCCCCTTCGATTAAGTCAGAGTCGAATTCTCTATTTATCACAATATTTCCGCAAAACACCCGCACTAGAAAATTCTACACACAATAAAGGTTATATTCCGATGGTAGAAATATATATTACTCACCAAGGAATGGAATAAATAGATCAGAAATGAAGGTATCCTGCTGAGACATATCCATCATGGTTGCGGCCATCTTGGCGTGTGATGGTCAATCCCGCTTTTTTTAGGGGGTCTCTCAATTGAATTGCCTGGCGCGTTGCGCTCGTTGATTCTTGAGTTTTGATTCAAATTTCATTTTAAACTAGATACAAATATCTAAATTTTGCTACCTAGTTTGTGGTTATATTCTACCAATTTTTAAAGAACCAGAAATTTTCTTGGGGATATTTATAAACACAAAGTTTTCAAAAACAAAAAAATGGTGAAATATATCCCTGACAAACCGGATAAGTATGGAAAGCTGGAGATTCACTGCTGAATATGGCAATGGTTTAGACCAAGTTTGTCATATCATTGCAACCCGCGAGCCGATTTTGTGGCCAATGCCTTGCAACCGGATCGCAATGCACTTGAGGTCCTGTTAAAATAAAGACGTTCTAATGAAGGTTGGTGAAAAATCCACACAAACTCATCCTAAAATTGAAATGCCCTATTTCTATGAACATGGCTGGTTTGGTACCACTGGAACAGGAATGAAATTACCTTTTAACACAGTTAAATGTATTCAGCATTATTTGGTTGCAAGGAATGCCTTCGCAGGTTGAAGTTTGACTATTTTCAACCATCAGGCTTAGCTGTGTCACAATTCCTGAATGTATCATGCATCACTGCTGGTACCTACTTTTAAAGGAAATAATTAATGAGAGCGTGAGAAAAAGACGGAGTTGGAGAGAAAGACAGAGAAAGAGAGAGGGAGATGGAGAGGGAGACTTGTCACTTGGGCTCTTTGTCCTTCTAGAGTCACAGGGAGGGTTTGACTTTCTCAGCCAACACTGGATGAAGGCAGGGTACACCGTGAACAGCGCACCAGATCATCACAGGGCCTACACAGACTTAACTATTCACCTTACACTCACAGTTAGGGACAATTAGGAACAGTCAGTTAGCCTGACACATAACATAAAATAATACACTGCACAATAACTCAACATTTTTCAGTTATAAAAATATAAGACACACTTCACAATAACTCTCATCATTGTTCAGTTATAATATAAAATATAAAATAATACACTTCATAATAGCTCAACAGTTTCCAATTATAATATAAAATATGAATTAATACACTTCACAATAACTCTCAACATTGTTCAGCTGTAACACAAAATATAAAATAATACACTTAACAATATCTCTTAGCATTGTCCAGTTATAATAACACAAAATATAAAATAATACACTTCACAAAAACTCTCAACATTGTTCACTTATAATAATATAAAATATGAAATAATACACTTCGCAATAACTCTCAACATTGTTCACTTATAAACATGTAAAATACACTTCACAATAACTCATCATTGTTCAGTTATAATACAAAATATAAAATAATACATTTCACAATAACTCTCAACATTGTCCAGTTATAACACAAAATATGAAATTATACACTTCACAACAACTCAAAATTGTTCAGTTATAATAATCTAAAATATAATACACTTAACAATAACTCAATATTGTTCAGCTATAATAATATAAAATATAAAATAATATTTTTGATTGATTAACTGTTTGGGTTTTTACACCCGAGCCTAGCGGCTCATCAGGCCGGTGCTTATCCCCGGTTGCCGTAGTGTGAAGCAATCAGGAGTTCAACTCCTCCTGGATGGGACGCTAGTCCATCGCAGGTTACTTTCCCAGTATATTTTTGCTGGTGCCCATTTATACTGCTGGGTGAACAGAGGCACACTTGTGGTTGAGACCTTGCCCAGGGGTCTTAGCACAGTGAGGGTCTCAGTGGGATTTGAACTCACAACCTCCCGATCATGAGCCCAACACTCTAACCACTACACCATCGGCTCCACATAAAATAATATAGTTCTCAGTAACTCAACACTGTTCATAATAACTCTCAACATTGTTCAGTTATAATAATACAAAACATAAAATAATACACTTCGCAATAACTCAACACTGTTCAGTTATAAAAATATAAAATAATACACTTCACATTAACTCTCAATATTGTTCAGTTATAACACATCAAAGATAAAATAATGCACGTCACAATAACTCAACATTGTTCAGTTATAACAGAAAATATAAAACACACGTCACAATAACTCAACGTTTAATTTTAATATAAAATAAAACCCTTCATAATAACTCTCAATGTTATTTCGTTATAAAATATAAAATAATACCCTTCACAATAAAGTTCAACATTGCTTAGTTATAACACAAAATATAAAATACACTTCCAGGGTATTCATTAAGTTTTAGAGTAGAAGGAGGATATTGATAAGTAGGAGGTGGAAATTGTTTGAGGCAAGCATGGGGAGGGTGTGAGAGGGGTGTTCCCTCCCACAGCGGGGTCTGGTGGGGCCACTCCCATAAAAAGTTTTAAAATTCATGTGTGCTGTGGTGCATTCTGGGCCCATATTTATGAGAAAATCAGACAAGCTAGATGCAAATAAAACTCAAAGTTTATATTATAAAAAAATAGTATTTGTAACAAGAATAGTAGACTTACTTCTTAAAAGAAAGTACATAAAACTTCTTATTTGAAAAATCTAACAGTTTACTAATATATAACATTTGTGAAATGTGGAAAAAAATATGGAAAGAGAAATACGAGAAGTATAATATATCTACAAAACATTTATGTAATAAATAACAAAATCAATGGTTAACTTTATGCACAAAATTATAGAATTTAGGAAAGTGAAATAATATTTTTCAGGTATATTTATAAATCTGTACCTAATTTATGGACTCATTATTTTACAATTTTTTCTTGAGGGGGTGGGGTGGTCCCTTTGAACCCCTAATATCTGTCACTGTACAGATTTTCTTTGTTCGAAATTAAATGTCTAATAATCTTATTTGCACACACACACACACACACACACACACCCACCAATGTGAAATAATCACACTGAGCTGCTAGTGAAACCCCGTACTGTAATAAGACCGTTTTGCCATGAAAAAGGCATGGAAATGACTTGGGCTACGTTAACAAATTGATCTACATAACGCTCATGTTCAATGTAGGACCTAACGAGCATTATGTAGATCTATTTGTTAACGTAGCCCAAGTCAAGTACATGAATTTTCGTCTCTGTATAGTGTGGTGTGAATCCATTAAGAATAAGATTAGGCTAGTTTAGTTGGGGCTAGTGTTCACTATTATCGCTCAGTGCAATCAAGAAATAATTTGTGTTCGAACATGACAAAACTTTTTTACCTATTTCATGAGATACGGATGTTTCCAAAACAGTGGAATCATCGGTCTTGAGTCACTTCCACAACTTATTTAATGTTGGTTGTTTAGATCTACTTCGCGTCGGCGCCATGCTTGTCGGTACGACTCACATCAGTTTGGACTATATTTTACCCGGGTTTGTACGACCCATCACAATCTAAATCTACATGGGAGCAGAGGCACATGGCGGCACGTATATAAAAAGCGCCGCGCTTTTGAATGAGGTAGCATAGTGCTCAATGAATGAGGTAGCATAGGGCATCATGGGATATCAGAAATGAACCGATTGAGAAATGATCAAAACAAGTGATTGTGTTGTCAAGTACATAGCTTAACAAAGCGGTGAAAATGTTTTTATTAAAGATTATTATTATGTTATTAAATATTACTATTTACTATTATAAAATACAACCGGTGCTAGGCTAATAGTAGCCGGCACTTAATGAAAAGTGTGCACTTCACAATAACTCTCAACATTGTTCAGTTATAACAATATAAAATATAAAATAATACACTTCATATTAACTCTCAACATTGTTCAGATATAATAATACAAAACATAAATATTACACTTTGCAGTAACTCAACATTGTTCAGTTGTAATAATATAAAATAATACACTTCATAATAATTCAACATTGTTCAGTTATAACACATAAAATATAAAATAATACACTTCACAATAACGTTCAACATTGTTCAATTATCATATAAAATAATGCACTTCACAGTAACTCATTATTGTTCAGTTATAACAATATAAAGTATAAAATAATACAGTTCATAATAACTCTCAACCTTGTTCAATCATATAAAATAATGCACTTCACAATAACTCATTATTGGCCAGTTATAACAATATAAAATAATACACTATTCGGCAGTGGTGGCCTGGAGGTATAGGGCTCTGGATCGCTGATCCTAAGGTTGGGGGTTCGAGTCTCACTCTCGACAACGTTGTCACTGTTCCCCCAGTGCACTAACTGGGTTATCAAAGGCTGGCCATGTCTCTCACTGTCTGTGGTGTGAGGTTCATGTAAAAGAGCCATTGCTGACTTTCGACAAGAGTAGCTGCAAAGCCGTCAGTGTGTTTCCGCCCTGCGATGGCCTGGCGAGCTGTACAAGGTGTACTCTGTCCTCGCCCGGAGTCCACTGGGATGGGCTCCAGCCTCCCCCGACCCTATTTAGGATTAAGCGGCTATAGAAAATGAACCGATGATGAACACTTCACAATAACTCAACATTGTTCAGTATAAAATATAAAATAATAAACTTACTTTTTCAGTTCATTTCTCTTCCACAAATTCATCAAATTCTTTATCTTCAGTGTCGGAATTTAAAAGTTGCGCGAGTTGGACATAAAGCCTGGATCCCGCTTTTATTTTTTACTATTGAGATTTCCTTTCGGCTTTTTCCCTTTTTCAGGGGACGCCACAGCGAATGATTCGCACGTTTCATTTGGCGTAGGTTTTTACGTTAGATGCCCTCCTGACACAACCCTTTCGCAAAGGACAGAAATACGCTGACGGCTTTGCAGCCTGCTTTTTACGAAAGTCAGCAATGGTTCTTTTACATGCCTTTCGCCATAGACAGTGAGAGACGCGGCCGGCCTTTGATAACCCAGTTAGCTGCATTGGGGGGACAGTGACAAACTTGTGGAGAGTGGGACTCGAACCCCCAACCTTAGGTTCAGCGATACCACCAGGCCACCACTGCCCTCATGTTTTATTATTATATTTTATCTATTATTCCTTGGGGCAGTGGTGGTCTAGTGGCATAAGGCGCCGGATCGCTGATCCAAAGGTTGGGGGTTCGAGTCCCACTCTCCACAAGGTTGTCACTGTACCCCCAGTGCAGCTAACTGGGTTATCAAAGGCCGGCCATGTCTCCCACTGTCTATGGTGTGAGGCATGTAAAAGAACCATTGCTGACTTTCGACAAGAGTAGCTGCAAAGCCGTCAGCGTGTTTCCGCCCTGCAATGGCCTGGCGAGCTGTCCAAAGTGTACTCTACCCTCGCCCTGAGTTCGCTGGGATGGGCACCAGCCTCCCCGCGACCCTAATTAAGATGAAGCGGTTACAGAAAATGAACTGATGATGATGAACTATTATTCCTTTGCACATGGAGTCATATCAATAGAGACAGAGATTAGAAGCCTTCCTGGGTCATGACCTTCTCTCGGCCACACCCCCGCAAAGAGACAGTGCATTAGTATTGTGTTCATTCCATAACTGAGGTCATTACTCTTAAGGCGCTGTATCAGTGTAACTTTAAATTCAAGAAGGATAATCCGAGGTCTCAGGCGGACACCTGTAGCAGCACTTTATCGTGGTATTTGGACATAAAACCCGGATCTCTCTAACTTACAACCTGTTGACACCAGTATTTAGCGGTTGGAGTTCTTTGGTTAGTCCACCGGAGTGATGGTAAACTCTGAATTAGTTTGCTTCACTTGGGTTTGGAAGGTGTCATTGAGATGGAGCCCCATGACCCCACTCACACACAAGGAGCATCGGATTATAAGTTGCACTGTCATTTTTGTTTGTTTTTGTTGGAAGATTAAAGCTGCAAAGTCGTCAGCGTGTTTCTGTCCCTTGCTAAAAGAGTTGTGACAGGAAGGGCATCCGACGTAAAAACCTCTGCCAAATCAAATGTGCAAATCAGATGATTCACAGTTAGCTGCACTGGGGGGGACAGTGACAACCTTGTGGAGAGTGGGACTCGAATCCTCCATGTCCATTTGGGGAGACACTGTGGCGACTCCCGAGTGAAAGGGAAAAAGCCGAAAGGAAGACAGACAGACAGACAGACAGTATGTAAATAATAATATAGCGATGAATATTCAATGTGCAAAAACAATTTTTCTCGAACACTAATTGTACGAACATTAGTAGTGAACTGAAGTGGATTGATTCAGATTAATGCTGAATCATATTGAATCGTATTGAGTTAGTAATGAATTTAACTGGATTAATTTAAGCTGTTCAGGGTATACCCTGTCCTCACCCAGTGTCTCCCCAAATGGACACCAGCCTCTTTGCAACCCTAATTAGGATTAAGCGTCTTAGGAAATCAGTGATGAACTGAGATTCGGGAGAACTGGAATGAATGGTATCAGTGCTGAATCATTTTGATTCAAATTGGAACAGTAGTGAATTAAAGTGGATTGAATCATTTTAGCACTGAAACATAGTGAATCATATTACAACTCATTACTGTGTGTGTGTGTGTGTGTGTGTGTGTGTGTGTAGGTAAAAAACAAGACACATGGTTTGTATTGGATCCTCAGACAGGTGAGAAGCATACAAGTTTAAGCACTGCATCATCTGATTCAATCTGTCCATCAGCTCCTCTCCTCTACATTGGACGTACAGGTCAGTACTACTAGTACTAATAATAAAAAATAAATAAATAATAGCAGTTCATGAAATATGTGTTTATTAGTATATTACTTAATAATAATAATAATAATAATAATAATAATAGCAGTAAGGCAGTGTAAGAAGAATTCATGGTTGCTGTGGGCTTGCTGATTGGGGACATGTAGGATTTATAGAGAAATATATAAGTTTAAATTCAAATTTATTTTCCAGATAAGGGGGAATCACAATAATGTTAATTATAAAAAGTTTTATACAAATAAAACTGAATTGAACTGAAATTGAGTCATATATTTTCTGTATTATTTCTGATATTTTTAGAATACATGATCACTATGTTTGACATTAAGACACAGGAACTGCGCTGGAACGCGACCTATAATGATTACTCCGCCCCTCTGTACGATGAACAGAAATACGATTACAGTGAGTTCTAACTCTGCCCCCCATGCCATCAGTAACACAAATCAACATGAAATCATACAGTACACTCGTTTTTATGCGTGAGTGGTGTGTGTGTGTTTCAGAGATGTCCCACTTTGCGTCGAGCAGTGACGGCCTGGTGGTGACGGTGGACCGTGACTCGGGAAACATGCTGTGGATGCAGAAGTTTGCATCCCCTGTAGCTGGAGTTTACTTGTGGATTCAGGACAGTCTGCGTCGAGTGCCTCACCTCACCGTTGCTACGGAAACGCTGCGATATCTCACATTTATGGCACAAAATATGCACTCGCAGACAATGAAGTGGACCTACCAGTTTAGCCAGGGGCACCACAGCACCAAAACACAGCTTGTGTAAGACCTTCACCCATTTCTACAATTCTATTGACTACTGGATTCTGATTGGTCAGAAAGTGTTTATTTAAAACAAACATTTTTAAAGGGCTAAAAAATATATACAGGGATCCCTCACTACTTCGCACTTCAATTCATGTGGCTTCAGTGCGTCGCGTTTTTTTTTTTTTTTTCTAAAAATATTCATCGAATTTGAAAATGAGGAAGAATAGGGGGAAAAAGTTAAATAAAATACGCAAAAAAGGCCAATTATGCAAAAAAACCGTAAGCAAACAAAACAAAAACCAACCCACAACCTCCCATCAAAACTACTTACATTGTTGTGAGGTGCACATCTGAGTGCGTGCATGGGCACCTGTGTGTTTGTGCATGCGCACGCATCTGTATGTTAGTGTATTTATATTTTATTTACATCTTATGCATGGGGCAGTGGTGGTCTAGTGGTATAAGGCGCCGGATCGCTGATCCAAAGGTTGGGGGTTCGAGTCCCACTCTCCACAAGGTTGTCACTGTCCCCCCCAGTGCAGCTAACTGGGTTATCAAAGGCCGGCCATGTCTCTCACTGTCTATGGTGAGAGGCATGTAAAAGAACCATTGCTGACTATCGACAAGAGTAGGCTGCAAAGCCGTCAGCGTGTTTCCGCCCTGCGATGGCCTGGCGAGCTGTCCACTGTGTACTCTGCCCTCGCCCTGAGTTGGCTGGGATGGGCACCAGCCTCCCTGCGACCCTAATTAGGATGAAGCGGTTACAGACAATGAACTGAACTGAACTTTTGCATTATTTTTTAATGTTTAATTGTTAGTATAAGCATTGAATATGTATTTATTGATATTATATCCACATATACATGTACATATACATCAATCGGGGGGGGGGGGGGGGTAGATCATACTTTACGGAATTCGGTGTCACGTGGGGATCTCGATCCCAATTAACCGCGGAAAGTGAGGGATCCCTGTCTTTCATTCATTCATTTTTTAATCTGTTTAATTTTAATTAGGGTTGCAGGGAGTCTTGCGTCCATCTCAGTCGACACTGGGTGAGGGTGTGGTAAGGCCATCCTATGGCAAAAGTCTATTTCTGTTCTTTATTCATTCCTCTCTTTCTCTCTCTCTCTCTCTCTCTCTCTCTCTCTCTGTGTGTGTGTGTGTGTGTGTGTGTGTGTGTGTGTGTGTGTGTGTGTGTGTGTGTGTGTGTGCGCGCGTGTGCACCATCCCCCCAAAGTCCCTCCCTCTATGTTGGGAAGATGGGTTCTCACCTGTATGCCTCCACCTCTCTGGTCCACGAAGGAGTTGCTGTAGTGGTGAGTTCGCTAATGTCTTTCTGATGATTTCTTAATTATTTCATATATATGGCTGACCTCTGGTATCTTCTCTTTGGCAGCCTCACAGCCTCACGCTGGCTCGCATTGAGGGGCCGACCACGGCGGACGTGACAGTGGGGAATTGGCAGAGCGAGTGTGAGATCACACCCAGCACTGATGTCAAGTTCCCACCAGGAAGCACGAACCCGCTGCAGAACCAGTGGCTACTGATAGGTTCGGTGCACACACATACACGCACACACACATGTGCACAAATGCACGCCCACACACACACACACACACACACACACACACACACACACACACACACACACACACACACACACACACACACGTGTCACATTGACGTTTATTTTGCTTCTGCTTTTCCGCATACATGGAGAAGATGATCTTTTTGACCATCTTGAGAGGTAGAATGTGAATAGAGGGGTCTATCTAATACCCACCAAGGGTGTCATTACTCCTGTGACCTGTGGAAACAGCACACACCAAGCACCTCTGATTTCTATAATTTAAGGCAGTGGTTCTTAACCTGGGTTCGATCAAACCCTAGGGGTTCGGTGAGTCGGTCTCAGGGGTTCGGCGGAGCCTCTGACGTGGAGGTCAAGACACACCCGACTCATCATGTCAATTAGTGATGACACGCCCCGCTTGGCCATCACTGGCTGCAAATGATCACATTACATTGCCTGGCCAATCAGTGCTGCGGGGAATTTAGTGCGCTCAGTAGTCAACATGTGACTGTCGTGGTAGTACGTCGTGTGATTTATTATTTTTTTTTGGAATATTTTAATCCATACTAACTATGTCGAGCAAAAAAGAAAGTGGTCGGATGAATATGTACAACATGGATTCACATGCATCACGGAACGTGATGGGACTCAGCATCCTATCTGCATGATTTGCAATGCAAAGTTGAGCAACTCTAGTCTCACACCGGCAAAACTAAAGGAACACTTCTTGAAACTGCATGGAGATGGGGAATACAAGAATACAACGCTTGCTGAATTCAAGGTGAAGAGAGCCAGATTCAAAGAAATTATTTGTCACTAATGAAGAGTTCGGTGAATGTGCATATGAAACTGGTGGGGTTCGGTACCTCCAATAAGGTTAAGAACCACTGATTTAAGGCCTGGCTGGGTTTTCAGGGGTGGGTTCAGGTAACCCGAATCCAACCAGTACTGTTCATACCTTATATAGATTTCAGAGGCTATTAGGTATGAATTGTCCAACTGGCTGTGTCCATGCTGTCGGAACAGTGCATTATTACCCTGATGACATCACTCCTGAGCAGTGTTCCCATTGAGGAGAATTGAGCTTGTGCCAATACTATATTCAGACACTGGAGGCATTTGGTGTGAAGCAGCCAATCTTGACGGTGTAGTGCAGCAAGCAAGCACAGCAAGAAGCGTGGAGAAGGTGTGGGAGGAGGTCTCAGGGGCCTCCCTCAGAAAACTTTTCAAAATTTGCAATTGAAATATGAAATCTGGGGCCATCTAAAGACAAAAGTGTTGATTTAAAATATTTCAAAGCAAGAAGAAAACAACGAGTTCTAGTATCAAGTCTTCCGAATCAGAATCACCCGGATACGGTCGAGGTTATTACTTTACACTGATGTTCTCATGTACAGTTGTATACATTGATAGATTGCATTCATTGTGCAGGTAACATGGTGGGACCTTGGTGGTACGAAACCAGTCTACCCGGAAATGTCTCATTCGTGAATCGGTGTATTTCTGATAGAGGTCAAACGTTTTGCCAGCTGTTGAACATTATTTGCGAACAAGTTGTAGACCAAACTAAAATAATTTGTGTCACTGTCACACCAATTTAGCCTCTGGTGGGAACACTGGTCCTGAGGGTCACCACTACAGGATCTCAGTCCTCATGCGCTTTATTAAAAATACAAACGACAAGTTCAGGGTCAGCGGTAATTTACCTGTGTGTGTGTATGTGTGTGTGTGTGTGTGTGTGTGTGTGTGTGTGTGTGTGTGTGTGTGTGTGAAGGTCACCATGAAGTTCCCCCTGTGGCTCACACCACCATGCTGAGAGAATTCCCAGAGAACTTGCAGCGCTCCGGTGATGTAATCCCACCCCAAGGTTCCTCTTCTGTGTACCGTGCTGAAAATCAACCAGTCAGTTACTCACACAGAGACCTTATTGATATCATGATACAATAAAGGTGTATTAGTCATTTTCATGTCTTATGCGTAGATGCGTCCAGTAAAACGTGAAAGTTCCTCCCCCACCATGCCTGACTTTCTGACCTCTGACCCTGTGACCTCATGCTTGGTGACCCTGCTGCTTGCGACACTGCTAGCGTTAATTTTCAGCTACAAGCGAGTAAGTGTATCTGTAATGCCTGCAGCGCTTATTATTTTAGTGTTAGGTTTTTTTTGTGTGTTTTATCCTGTTGCTATATTGACACATCCTGCCACACCATTCTGGAATACAGAGTTTTAAGCTTATACATTTTGGATAAAAGTATCATGTTTCTGGAAATTAAATGAAATGAAAAAAGTGTGAGTATAAATACTTGCAGTGTTGATTTAGTTTGTGTATGAATAGAGTAATGACCCCCAGTGCAGCTAACTGGGTTATCAAAGGCCGGCTGTGTCTCTCACTGTCTGTGGTGAGAGGTTCATGTACAAGAACCATTGCTGACTTTCAACAAGAGGAGCTGCATAGCCGTCAGCGTGTTTCTGCGCTGTGATGGCCTGGCGAGCTGTCCAGAGTGTACTCTGCCCTTGCCCACAGTTGGCTGGGATAGGGGCCAGCTTCCCCGTGACCGTAATTAGGATTAATCAGTTACAGAAAGTGAATGAATGAATACAGTAATGGACAAAAGTTTTGTTACAGACTAATAACTTAAAAAAAATTAATTAAATATATATAAAATGCAGGAAAAAAAGAAACTTTTAGGTAATTTATGACCAAAGCTTGAATGACTTGGTGGCCGTAAGGAATTTTGTCTAAAATCTTTTGCAAAAACTATAGAAACCTTCAAAATCTCCTAAAAGCAAATAAAAAAATAAAATAAAATAATAGTAAGAAATCTTGGACCCCTTGGTGCACGTAGGTAAACTTGGTCCTGCAACCAAAACGATCCACAAAACAACCGGCTACATTAAAGCTGTGGTTCACCTCTGATGGCCCCCAGAAAAGCACCATTAGGACTCATAGCCAGCAACATCTGCTTCAGCATCAGTTATTTTTTACACCATGCACCCTACAAGTTCTGTACAGGACGCAGCGAGGACACCATGACGTGCTTGCAGAGGCCCCGACACGTGGAAACTGTTATGAGCACAAACGTGGAGAATAAAATTATACAGTAGGCCCACAATATTCGTGGGGTTTCGGTTCTGTGATTGGATAATGATCGCTGTGAGTGACAGTGAAGTGAGTGTATGCCATCCTTCTCTCCTGCGAAAGCTCGGCCGATCAGCACCCGTGGACTCCTGATCACGGACGGCTGTAGCATTAAACCAGATATGAACTTGGGATCTCAGGGTTAACTTGTGGAGGTGCCACTCGGGAGTCATGGTCCTGGACTCTTATTGTTGTGAAGTGATGAGATCACAAGGATTTATCCTTCGAAGCTCTGTAAGATCTGCTTCGTTGTAGCAGGTGTCCTTTAAACATTCTTATACAGTGATTTGTAGAATTCTGCAAAAGACTCTGCTACTTCGTCTGATTTTATTACACTGGTTCCTTATGATTTTATTTTCTCGACTATATTAGAAGATTATCTCACTCTAACTGCTTTACTCAACTCCTGCTCCCGTATTCATAGTATTTTTGTTTGGTGAATCTCATAAACTTCCCTCAATCTTATCTGATATATATATATATATATATCAGAATCAGAATATATATATATATATATATATATATATATATATATATATATATATATATATATATATATATATATATACATATATATATATATATATATATATATATATATACAGTCAGCCCTCTAATGCAGCCGAGCCGTGAGGGAGGGGCACAAGCTAGTGTCTCTCCCACACGCCGGTCCCAAGCCCAGATAAATGCAGAGGGTTGCGTCAGGAAGGGCATCCGGCGTAAAACAAATGCCAAATAAAATATACGAGTCATAACAAAAGATTTCAAACCGGATCGGTTGAGGCCCAGGTTAACAATGACCGCCATCAGTGCTGTTAACCAACAGGGTGCTGGTGGAAATTAGACTACTATTGATCGAAGACGTCGAAGAAGGAGAGGCGGGAGGCGTGTCCGTAGGCAGAGAGAGAAGAGGAAAGGCATGAGTCTAGGACTTAACGTACGGACTTTGAATGTTGGAACTATGACAGGAAAAGGTAGAGAGCTGGCTGACATGATGCAGAGGAGCAGGGTGGACATACTGTGTGTTCAGGAGACCAGATGGAAAGGTAACAAGGCTGGAAGCTTAGAAACAGGGTTTAAGCTGTTTTTTCATGGTGTGGATGGGAAGAGAAATTGAGTAGGAGTCATCTTGAAGGAGTGGTTTGTCATGAATGTTCTACAAGTGAAAAGAGTGTCAGACAGAGTGATGAGTCTCAAGTTAGAAATGCAGGAGTGTGTACAAAGGAAGAGGTTAGCTAAGAAGAAGTGGGACATTGAGAGGACTGAAGAGAGTAAACAGGAGTACAAGGAGACACAGCATAAGGCGAAGGTGGCGGTGTCAAAGGCCAAACAGAGAGTGTATGGTGACGTATGCTCGGTTGGAAAGTAAAGAGGGAGAAAATGATTTATACAGGTTGGCACAGCAGAGAAATAGAGATGGGAAGGACGTGCAGCAAGTTAGAGTGATTAAGGACAGAGAGGGAAATGTATTGACTGATGAGATAAGTGTGCTGGGAAGATGGAAAGAGTGCTTTGAAAAGCTGATGAATGAGGAAAATGAGAGAGAAAAAAGAGTCGAAGAGGTGACTGTTGAGGACCAGGAAGTAGCAAAGATTAGTAAGGGTGAAATGAGGAGGGCATTGAAGAGGATGACGAATGGAAAAGCAGTTGGTCCTGATGACATACCGCTGGAGGTATGGAAGTGTCTAGGAGAGGTAGCAGTAGATTTCCTGACAAGAACATTCAACAAGGTGAATTAGTGAGAGGATGCCAGAGGAATGGAGGAGAAGTGTACTTGTGCCCATTTTTAAGAACAAGGGAGACGTGCAGAGTTGTGTCAACTACAGAGGGATAAAGTTGATGAGCCATACGATGAAGTTATGGGAAAGAATAGTGGAAGCTAGACTAAGGGCAGAGGTCAGCATTTGTGAACAACAGTTTGGTTTCATGGCAAGAAAGAGCACCACAGATGCAATGTTTGCCTTGAGGATGTTAATAGGGAAGTACAGAGAAGGTCAGACGGAGCTGCATTGTGCCTTTGTGGATCTGGAGAAAGCATATGACAGGGTGCCGAGAGAGGAACTGTGGTATTGCATGAGGAAGTCTGGAGTGGCAGAGAAGTGTGTTAGAGTGGTGCAGGACATGTATAAGAGGTGTAAGACAGTGGTGAGGTGTGCTGTCAGTGTGACAGAAGAGTTCAAGGTGGAGGTAGGACTGCAACTGACGGAACAATTGCCTTTAAATGTTTGAATGGACGGGATGTTGTATTTCAAGTGGAATTACAGTACCTGTGTGAACGATCAGAGGTCCTCATTCAATATTAACTTGCTTCCTTGCGAGATCGGAGGTCTTGTCCCACGGAGCACTCTGTTTTCCTTCTGCTTCAATATCATTCCGAAATAATCACCTCCATCACTGTATTTCCGCTTTTCTGTATTTTACGGGTCCATAATGGATAACAAAATATAACACTGCAATGATTAATCTCAAAATAAACTCACGAGCCAACATTCCTGTTCAACTCTCCTCTCTCACGCATGTGACAAACAGGAAGTATGGGTACAGGAAGTATGGGTACAGTTCAGCTGCCTCTTGACCAATGGGAGGCCAGCGGGGCGGGATGTTGGGAGACAGCCAATGCGAGAGCAATTACGTATACAGTGACACAAAGCCTTTCCTTTCTCACTGTGTATCCCTCTGAAAGCAAAACCCTTCTTTTTCCAACACTTTTTGTGAATTTGTGAATGGCGCGTTTGAATTTTTTAATGGTGCGTTTGGCGCTTCTTGTAAAAAGAGGTTTTTCATAACCTGGATTTTTCGTATTCAGAGGCTTTCGTAAGTAGAGGGCCGACTGTATGTGTGTATGTACTATTCCTTCTCAAAAAATTAGCATATTGTGATAAAGTTCAATATTTTCTGTAATGTACTGATAAACATTACACTATCATATATTTTAGATTCATTACACACAACTGAAGTAGTTCAAGCCTTTTATTGTTTTAATATTGATAATTTTGGCAAAAAAGTAAACAAAAACCAAAAGTCCCGATCTAAAAAAAATTGCATATTTCATCCGACCAATAAAAAAAGTGCTTTTCATACAAAAAAGTCAACCTTCAAATAATTATGTTCAGTTATGCACTCAATACTTGGTCCGGAATCCTTTTGCAGTAATGACTGCTTCAATGCAGCGTGGCATGGAGGCAATCAGCCTGAATCCTTTTGCAGAAATGACTGCTTCAATGTGGCGTGGCATGGAGGCAATCAGCCTGTAGCACTGCTGAGGTGTTACAGAGGCCCAGGATCTTCGATAGCGGCCTTAAGCTCATCCACAGTGTTGGGTCTGGTGTCTCTCAACTTTCTCTTCACAATATCCCACAGATTTTCTGTGGGGTTCAGGTCAGGAGAATTGGCAGGCCAATTGAGCACAGTAATACAATGGTCAGGAAACCATTTACCAGTGGTTTTGGCACTGTGAGCAGGTGCCAGGTCGTGCTGAAAAATGAAATCTTCATCTCCATAAAGCTTTTGAGCAGATGGAAGCATGAAGTGCTCCAAAGTCTCCTGATAGCGAGCTGCATTGACCCTGCCCTTGATAAAACACAGTGGACCAACACCAGCAGCTGACTTGGCACCCCAGACCATCAATGACTGTGGGTATTTGACACTGGACTTCAGGCATTTTGGCATTTCTCCCCAGTCTTCCTCCAGACTCTGGCACCTTGATTTCCGAATGACATGCAAAATTTGCTTTCATCCGAAAAAAGTACTTTGGACCACTGAGCAACAGTCCAGTGCTGCTTCTCTGTAGCCCAGGTCAGCCGCTTCTGCCGCTGTTTCTGGTTCAAAAGTGGCTTGACCTGGGAAATGCGGCACCTGAAGCCCATGTCCTGCACACGCCTGTGCACGGTGGCTCTGGATGTTTCCACTCCAGACTCAGTCCACTGCTTCCACAGGTCCCCCAAGGTCTGGAATTGGCCCTTCTTTCACTTTTTCCTTCCCAAAGACGTCCCACTGAGGTGCCTTGATACAGCACTCTGGGAACAGCCTATTCGCTCAGAGATTTCTTTCTGTGTCTTACCCTCTGCTTGAGGGTGTCAATGATGGCCTTCTTGGCAGCCGTCAGGTTGGCAGTCTTACCCATGATTGCGGTTTTCAGTAACGAACCAGGCTGGGAGTTTTTAAAAGCCTCAGGAATCTTTTGCAGGTGTTTAGAGTTAATTTCTTGATTCAGATGATGATGTTACTAGCTCGTTTAGAGTACCTTTTCATGATATGCAAATTTTTTGAGATCGGAATTTTGGGTTTTCATGAGCTGTATGCCAAAATCATCAGTATTAAAACAATAAAAAAACTGAAATATTTCAGTTGGTGTGCAAGGAATCTAAAATATATGAAAGTTTAATTTTTATCAGTACATTACAGAAAAGAATGAACTTTATCACAATATGCTAATTTTCTGAGAAGGACTAGTATTATATATATATATATATATATATATATATATATATATATATATATATATATATATATATATATATATATATACAGTGGTACATCACCTTATGAAAGTCTCACCACACGAAAAATTCAGGTTACGAAAAGCATGTTCCTAAAATTTTTATCTCGGGATACGAAACAAGTTCACGTTACGAAAGTGCCATCTTAAAAATTCAAACGCGCCATTCAAACATTAAAACACGCCATTCAAACATTCAAACAATGCACAAGCTGCTCTCCCATCAATGACGTTCAAACATCCCGCCCCGCTGGCCTCCCATTAACTAACAACTGAACTGTCGTTCATGTCGCCTTCACTCAAGTGCCATCTTGGACAAGTCCACCTGACACCATCTTGGACAGGGATCCCATTGCCTAGGAGGAATGACGCATCTACCGCCCATTGCCTATTATAGAGCTGAATCCACCATGATGCTTTTCGTGTAAGGGACAGAGTTACTGTTGTTTTATGCTTTATTTCTTGAGTCAGGCTTTTAACCTTCCATAAACATTTGTAAGATTATAACTCTGCTAAGAAGACATGGTCAACACACACACACACACACACACACACACACTCACACACTCCCTCCTCTTTAGCCTGGAGGACAGGCATCTGTGATTACCAACAAGAACGTCAAATTTAAACACTTTCCCACTTTGAAAAGGTCCAGTTCAAATGGGTTTGGCCCACAGGACACGATGGCACTGTTGGACCATGTTCAAACATGATTTCCTTTTTGCCACAATGGAACTTTATTTAGTGTCTGCGGATGGCACAGCGCATTGTGTTTACCGACAGAGGTTTCTGGAAGTTCCTGGACCCATTCATTAATAATACTGTCAGAATCATGCTGATGAGTGATGCAGTGTCATCTGAGCGCCCGAGAACTTTGCTTTTGTAGCAATTTGTTGCCCTCAAGCCATGATGTGACCTGTAGCAGGCAACAAATTTGAAATGAGCTCAGGCTGTACATGATTGTCCACATATGTAACAAGACTTTTGTCCATGGCTGCTTTGTGTTTTTGATTGTTGTTTGATTTTGCTGTTTGTCACCAGCAGGTTAAAAACTCTGAGACATCAGAAGATGCTACAGATTTACCACAGTTAACAGATAACACCAGCCAGACACATCGAGTTTTGAACACAGGAAATGACATCCGCTCATCATCAACTTATAGCAGTAGCGGCAACCAGTCAGACCACAGCGACTCTGTCTTGTCCAGTCACAGCCGGCCTCACTCGAGCACACAGGACTCGCTCCTTACATCCATGTCTTACCTCTCCAGAGAGTCGGGTGAGGACCTGCCAGGATGAAGTATGTACTGTACAGTGAGTGGATATAAATAACAGAATATTGAAAAAGGTTTATAAATATTTCAGATGTTCAGCCTGATGTGGTGAAAGTGGGTAAAATTTCCTTCAGTCCTTCTCACGTTCTGGGACACGGCACAGAGGGGACGTTCGTGTTCAGGTAAGAGATTTAAACTCTACTAAGTGCAGTTGCATGTTTATGAACTCACTATTATAGTTTCTTTAGTAATAAGTTGTACACAGGGGCATGTACAGTGCACTCTATGCTGATAATAAACATGAGACAGAAAAACATAGGATTTGACGAGAGCAGAGTTTCTGAACAGACCTACACAGGCATGGAGCATGACTTGGATGGTTGTGACACGTTTGTGCATAAGTTGATTCTGATTGGCTGTTATGTGTCACTGTTTACAATAATGACAAGAACTCATAAAAAGATTTATTATTAATAATTTAAACTGAAGCTCAAAAAAAAGTAGAGGCTCATACACCACCACTCAGACTCTCACAGAATAAACAACTCACAGTTTAACTCGGGTAGAGAAAAAACTTTCACTGAGTAAAATGACACCTTTACAAAACATTGACAGGAGCACAGAACATCAGCTCATTAAATGGATAATTAAACTCCCAAAGACAGGTGATAGGAATGAAGATGGAAATCAGTGAGTGAAAAGGGATGGGAATTTTCCGCCAATCGGCAGATTTGCGCCTTTTTGTAAGTCAAATGGGTCATTTTTGAGATCGATGCAAATCCGGTGTAAAAATCTGGGGGGGGTAGTGCCGTCATCACTGGTCATCTGGTCATATTATATCCAAATATGTGAGGTGCTACCCTCGTTTTGTTTATGTGTGTGGTTATCGATACCGCCGAGAGTGAAACACAGCTGGTTCTGGTTTATTCCACATGTCAGGCATCGTAATATGATATGCCAGTCTGGTCATCTTGCCGTGGGCCCATAGCACAGAGAGCAAACAGGAGTGATCGAGCAGCATTATATATAAATATGACTATGAATGATATTATTTAAGTCTTATTATAATATTAAATGATAAAGCTTCGTGTACATTAATAAATTCTCCTGATATTATTAAACACGGTACGTTACAAATAGGCCTACTGGTACATGGTTTAAAGCAGGGATCGGGAACCTTTGGCTCACGAGCCAGATGTGGCTCTTTTGACTGTATCTGGCTCTCAGATAAATCAGGTGTCCTTTCTAACAGAATAACAAATACATACTTTCACTGTCATTTAAATAAAAATCAAAAAAAAACATAAAATAACACAAAAACAGATGAATAAATCTTGCGCATTTAAATCTATTCCTCTATTTTCATTGCCACGTCACTGTGGCGTGAAGCGGAGAGTCAATCCTTTCTGTGGGCAGGTCCGATACCTTGAAACTCTAATTTTATTGGATTATAACAACAGCCACAGACTGCGTGTGTTGTGTTTGAGTAAAGAGATAAATTTCCCTTGTTTTTGATTGGCTCATTTGCACGAAGCCAATCACAGCTGGCAAGCAAACACAAATGGACAGACATGGAAAAACTTCAACCTGCAGACCAGCTGATTGCCAAAACTTGGGACGCGCTTCCTGTCACATAAACACTGCAGCGTGTCAAGTCCTCACCCCGTATCAATCAGACTATAAAGCCATCAGCGAAACCATGCAGCACCAGAAGTCGCATTAATAGTAAGCAGTGCTGTAGTGGTGTACCCACTTGTTTTCATGCCTGAGTTGTGTGTACTAACTTAATTTGGTCTACTTTGTAGTTGATCAACTTAAATTTCCGCGATTGTGTAAATAAAAAGCGGAGATGAAGTCCAAAATAGTTTCAAAGCCAAAGCCGCACCCTCCCTGCACTCCGTGCACCTGCTGCTGCGCGCCTCGGTCGCTTCGTTGCCATTGTGTACTCACCTATTTTTTGACCACTACAGCACTGATAGTAAGAAGTACTTTTCTTATTAACAAATAACTTCATTATGACAATGTCGTTTAAAATAAATTCAGTCTTACTTACTTACTTACTTAAAGTAAATTAAAGTAAGTAAGTACTGTCGTTTAAAATAAATTCAGAGTCTTATTATACTCTACAATTGTTGATCTTATTTTTCAATTTAGTTGTATTCAGTGTATATATAAAATATGGCTCTCAGAGGATTACATTTTAAAATGTCTTTTTTTTTTTGGCTCTCTTAGTCAAAAAGGTTTCCGACCCCTGGTTTAAAGTAATTGAAATTAAAACTAAGCCCATTGTAGGCCTATAGCTGTCAATTACATTTTTTTAAATAATTTTATTAATTAATTTTCACAAGGTTTCCTTTAATAATATTCCTTCCAGGAGACATCAGTTATGCTCCTTTTTGTAAGTATAACCCCAAACCTTTTGGGGGCTTTGCCCCCCTGATCCCACAGCAAGGGCGCTGCCCCCGCACCCCCACTGGGGGCCTAGGCGGCCCCCTTGACCCCTGCTAATTTTTCCTCCTTTTCCATAAAGGCCTGTTCTCATCCCTGTTGAAAGCTGGTGAAAAGGAAACAGTGTTAACCTTTCCTTCTTTCACTTCAGGCCATAGTCGGGAAGTACAGCGGAGATTTATTTAATTATTTAATTCCTCCTTTAATTCTTAAAGGACGTTTGTTACTCTTATACCACCAGCCATAGACACCTATAAGCAGAGCTACCTATCAGGAGTCAGATGCGGATGCAGGTGCGTATAGCTTTAAATACACCTTTAATGAAAGTGAGCAGGTAACAATCCAAAGAGGAAAATGTGAAAGCAGGTAGAAATCAGAATTCTGATCAAACAGTTCATCAAAGACCTAAGTAGAGGCACGATTAACAAACAAACAAAGGTCAGATATCCAGCAAACAGTATGATCAGAGGCACAGACAAAAATCAGCGAATGTTAAAGTAGTAAGCACAAACACCGTCCGTCTCCACTGCAGCAAACTATTGTTTCGCACTATGGCGACAAAAAAAACGAGTCTTTTAAAGTCTCTGAGATGAGGGTAGGTGATTGGAAAATGGCAGTGCATTCTGGGAAGTGTGTGGTGTCCAGGTTGCAAAGATCAGAGTCGTTGCATGCGCCGTGAACTGAAGATGATGACAATATTGAGCTTTGCGTAGTTCCGGAATCTTTGTATTGTAGGGATTTTTTTCTGTTAGGGCGGGTTTATTTACATTTATGGACAGAGTCTTAAGAGTGAGAAGTAAAGCTATAAATTACAAAAATCCCCTGAGTATTTATAGCTGCTGTAATGTAATAGAGAACAGGAAATTACATCATGTCATGTAATGGAAAATTATATTTTTTGTATTACAAGCAGAATTATCATCATTGTGGTTGTACCATCGTGTGTGTGTGTGTGTGTGTTTGTCTGTGTGTGTAGAGGTCATTTTGATGGACGACATGTGGCAGTGAAGCGTATCCTGCCTGAGTGTGTGGAGTTTGCTGAGCGTGAGGTTCAGCTGCTGCGCGAATCAGATGAGCATCCAAACGTCATCCGCTACTTCTGCACTGAGCGTGACCGCCAGTTTATCTACATTGCCATTGAGCTGTGTGCTGCCACCTTACAACAGGTGTGTGTGTGTGTGTGTGTGTGTGTGCGCCTGTCTTTTTTTAATAGAGGATTATATAAGTATTCACCTAGTTGCACTTTTGTGAATAAACAGCGGTACCTCACCTTCCGAAATTAATCCGTTCCAGAGCCGTTTTCTTTACGTGGATTTTTCATAAATTGAACTGCATTTTACATGTAAAACGTGTGATTCGTTCCAAGGCCCCCAATACTACCCCCTAAACCCTTTAAAAATTATAAAAGCATACCTTTTAAGACCTCGTTCTGCTTCAATATCGTTCCGATGGTAGACAGGTTTGGCCATATTCCTTTGCGAAATCACTCAACCGCATGCCACAAGCCCGCTTCTTCTTTTCACTCGCACCAGAAATCACACGTGTGCGCGTGTGTTGACAATGTCTTTTTAGCAGAGTTATAATCTTACAAATGTTTACAGGAGGTTAAAAGCCTGAGTCAAAAAATAAAGCAATGAGCACACTCAAAAAAACTCATGAAACAACGGTAACTCAGTCCTTTACACGAAGAGTATTATGGGAGATGCAGCTCCATAATAGCCAATGGGAGGGAGCTGCGTCATCACTCTTAGCCAATGGGAGGCCAGCGGGGTGGGATGTTGGAAGATAGTCAATGGGAGAGAAGCTTGTGCATTGTTTGAATGTTTGAATGGCGCGTTTGAATGTTTGAATGGCGCGTTTGAATGTTTGAATGGCGCGTTTCGTAAGGAGAACTTGTTTCGTATACAGAGACAAAAAATTTTGCAAAATGTTTTCGTAACCTGGATTTTTCATTTGCTGTGACTATCGTAAGGTGAGATATGGTGGTCTAGTGGTGGTCTAGTGGTATAGGGCACTGGATCGCTGATCCAAAGGTTGGGGGTTCGAGTCCTACTCTCCACAAGGTTGTTACTGTCCCCCCCCCAGTGCAGCTAACTGGGTTATCAAAGGCGGGCCATGTCTCTCACTGTCTATGGTGAGAGGCATGTAAAAGACTTTCATAAAAGAGTAGCTGCAAAGTCGTCAGCGTGTTTCTGTCCCTTGCTAAAAGGGTTGTGACAGGAAGAGCATCCGATGTAAAAACCTCTGCCAAATCAAACATGCGAATCAGATGATTCGCTGTGGCGACTCCCGAGTAAAAGGGAAAAAGCCAAAAGGAAGACAGACAATCGTAAGGTGAGATACTACTGTATAGGGGGTGAATATAAGGGGTAAATACAGAGAGTAATTTACAGGGTTATTATATTTCAGCTATATAAACCTGCAGCTCTGGCATCTGTGTATTTGTTGGTAGTATGTTGAAGACCCGAGCTTCCCCTATTCCAAACTCGACCCCGTGAATCTGCTTGAGCAGATGATGTATGGACTCAACCACCTTCACTCACTCAACATTGGTGAGTTTCCGTCGTACTGGTGACCATATCCCCAGTAACAGGATCCAGATGAAAACGCAGGATGTTGTACAGTTGGTGTAAATCAGCACTGGAGGATTTGTTAAAGTCTTATGATGCAGGATGAGCCGAGTTCAGCAGTGGTGGAATATTGAGTCATTCAGGAGTCCCTGTGGTAATACAGAGCACAGCATTGTTTTAAACATATTCAGCAGTATTTCTACAGTCCCCACTGAGGAAGTCCTCCGGAACATTCCTCTAATACAGACATCTTTCTGATCTTCTCACATTTATGTATGTGATTTTATCTTTTCTGTTTTTTTTTTATTAAGTTCACAGAGACCTGAAGCCTCGCAATATCCTCCTCTCAAATCCCAGTGCACTCGGTCGAGTGAGAGCCGTGATCTCGGACTTCGGGTTGTGTAAAAAACTTCCAAACGGACGGCACAGTTTCAGCCTGCGTTCTGGAATCCCAGGGACAGAAGGATGGATCGCTCCAGAATTGCTCAGCGCCGTGGAGAGAGGAAACCCTGTATGATAATAATAACAATAACTGCAATAATAATTATCATAATCTATTGTTGCATCGTTTTCTGTTGATTAAAAAGTGTTTGTGCGTGCTTGCGTGTTTATTTGTAGACGAGTGCGGTGGATGTGTTCTCAGCAGGATGTTTGTTTTATTACGTGGTATCCAGAGGGCAGCATCCGTTTGGAGACACTCTGCGGCGTCAAGCTAACATCCTTAGTGGAAAGTACAGTCTGGAGAACTTTATGGAGGATATACATGGTGTGTGTGATGAAGTTGGTAATTAAACAATACGTAGTGAAAGGGTTCCCCTAAGTACAACTTGTGCTTATTTCTTTTGAGAGGGTGCCATTACTTTTGTCCTTGCTGTTGTATTTATCGTAATTTATGGCTTTTTTATTTTGAGTTATTAATTCTGTGCGTGTGTTTGTGTGTATGTGTGTGTTGTGGCTTTAGATGACGTTGTTGCGAAAGATTTAATAGAAATGATGGTCAGCGGAGATCCTGAGTCTCGCCCCTCCACCGCCTCCATTCTGAAACACCCATTTTTCTGGAAGCCAGATAAACAACTGCAGTTTTTTCAGGTTTATAGATAAATAGTGCAAACGTTGACAAGTCTTCAACAACAGAGCTGAATGTTTATAATGTTATCATTTCACAAAATAACAAAATAAAAGAGCTTTATTGGACATGGTTGAAGTGTGTGTGTGTGTGTGTGTGTGTGTGTGTGTGTGTGTGTGTGTGTGTGTGTGTGTTGAAGGATGTGAGTGATCGTATTGAAAAGGAGCCAGCAGAGAGCCCGATCGTGGTCCGGTTAGAGGCATCAGGTCGATCAGTGGTACGAACCAACTGGAGAATGCACATCTCAGCGCCCCTACAGGCCGGTTCGTAGAACTGCAGCTATTATTTTCTTAACTGGAGGTAGGAGAGGAATGATGTGCAGTCAAACTCACTGTTTGTTTTCTCTCAGATCTCAGGAAATTTCGCACATATAAAGGGAACTCAGTCAGAGACCTGCTCAGAGCTATGAGAAATAAAGTGAGTATTTCATGATTCATTCTTTCATTTTCTGACCCGCTTAATCCTACTTCGTGAGAAGTCTGGTACCCATCTTGGCTGACTCTGCGTAAGGGCAGAGTACACCTTGGACAGCTTGCCAGGCCATCGCAGGGCAGAAACACGCTGATTGCTATGTAGCTCCTCTTTACTCTTCACGAGAGTCAGCAATGGTTCTTTTACATGAACCTGCCACCACAGACAGTGAGAGACATGGCCGGCCTTTGATAACCCAGTTAGTGCAGTGGGGGGCAGCAGTGACAACCCTGTGATAGTGGGGCCTGAACCCCCAACCTTGGGATTAGTAAAGCACTGTAGTACCAGGCCACCGCTGCCCTGTTACAGATCAGTGGAATCCTTTTTAATAATGTAAGATAGGAAGATAAAGATGATTAAAAACATGCCTTCCCTTCATCGGTGTGTTATAATAAATATATTTATCCATTGATTCATTCATCATCTTCTGCTTAAGCTGGGGTCGGGACGTGGGTCAAGACGTCTTTCTCCCCAGTCGCTTCCTCCAGCTGTCCCAGACCAACCAAGAGACGTAGTCCCTCCAGCGTGTTCCAGGTCGTCCTTCCCGGTCGGACATATCAGAAACACCACGCCAAGGAGACATTCAGGAGGCGTTATAACTAGATGCCTGAGCCACCCCAACTGGTTCCTCTCAATACAGAGGAGCAGTGGTTTTACTCTGAACCCCCCCCCCAGAAATCTGAGCTTCTCACCCTATCTCTGAGGGAGAGCCCCGCCACCTGACGAAGGAAGCACATTTCAGCCACTTGTATCCGTGATCTTGTCCCTTTGGTCAGTACCCAAAGCTCGTGACCCTCAACTATGGCTTTGCAGCTTAGCTCCCTCTTCACTACGGCGGACTGGTACAGGCTCCGCTTTACAGCAGAGGCTGCAGCGATCTGCCTGGCGAGCTCCCGCTCTATCCTTCCCTCACTCGAGAACAAGACCACAAGATACTTAAACATCTCGACTTGGGACAGGACCTCATTCCATACCCGGAGGGGGCATTACACCCTTTTTCCGATTGAGAATCATGGCCTCGGACTTGGAGGTGCTGAATCTCATCCTGGCCACTTTGCACTCGGCTGCGAATTGCTATAATAATTTAAATGAAATTAAACAAGTCTCATGCAAAATAAAAATGATGCTTCAAATGTTACTGTCGTATACAGGCAACAGTGGAACCTCACTTCCACCAATGAAATTCCTGAATTATTGCAGCCCCTGCATATTACATATAAGAAGTAAATCTTGCACATAAAAATAACATTTAGATAATATAAAGTGAAAAGTACAGCTATATAAATAAAAGAAGTTTGTATGTATAGATACAGTGATCCCTCGCTACTTTGTGCTTCAGTTTCTGCGGCTTCAGTGTTTTTCAACACTTTCAACACTTTTCAATGCAGGTTTTTCAAAAATATTCATTGAAAAATAAAACAAAGAAATTCACGAAAAATATACATACATATACACACAGTCAGCCCCCTACTTACAAAACCCCCTGGGTACGAAAATTCTGGGTTACAAAAAACATTTTCCTAAGTTTTCGTCCCCAGGATACGAAAACAACCTCCTCTTAAGAAAAGCGCCAAATGAGCAATTCAAAATTCAAACGCGCCAATTAAAATTTTGCAGAATGCACGAGTTGCTCTCTCATTGGCTGTCTCCCAACATCCCGCCCCATTGGCCTTCCATTGGCTAGGAGGGATGACGCAGATGACTTCCTGTACCCATACTTCCTGTTTATCACACGCGTGAAGGAGAGTTGACTGTTGGCTTGATTTGAGATTGATCATGCAGCATTATATTTCGTTATCGCCGAAACCCCTCGAAGGAGACCGTAAAGTGGAAATATAGTGACGGAGGCGATTATTTTGGCACGATATTAAAACAGAGTGCTCCGTGGGAGAAGACCTCCGATCTCACAAGGAAGCAAGTTAATATTGAATGAGGACCTCTGATCTTTCAAACAGGTACTGTAATTCAGCTTTAAATACAACATCCCGTCCATTTAAACATTTAAATAGAATTGTTCCGTCAGCTGCCCAAGTTTTGTGTGTGAGAGAGAGAGAGATAGAGACAGAAGGAGGCTAAACTGTTTAGTTTTTAGTTTAGTTTATAATTGTTTAATTCACTAAGTGTTTAATAAATGTGGCGCATGTGAGCAAAACGCGGCTCATCTGGCCCTCCGATCCCTCAAGGAATCAAGTTAAAGTTGAGATTGGACCTCCAATCTGGCAAGTAAGTAGGGGGGGGCCGACTGTACGTGGATATATATGTGTATATATATATATATATATATATATATATATATATATATATATATATATATATACAGTCAGCCCTCTACTTATGAAATTAATCTGTTCCAGAGCCTTTTTGGTAGCCTGGAGTTTTCGTAAGTAGAGGCGGACTCTCTCTCTCTCTCTCTCTCTCTCTCTCTCTCTCTCTCTCTCACATACACACACACACACACACACACACATACACACACACACACATTTGTGACGCGCTCCACTGAATGCGGGCTCCACCCACACGCAGGACACCGGAGCATTTTAAGACAGGGAATTCAAAGCACATTCCCTGCTTGACAGATCAGAAGTGCGGATGAGCCGCGTATTGCTCACATTCGGCGGAGCGCACCACATTTATTTGACATTTACTGAATTAAACAACTTAAAAAACTAAAAATAAGCTGCAATGTGCTCTCTCGAAAGAGAGTAAAGAACGCCTCCTTTCATCTCTGTCTCTCTGGTATGTTTTGCCAAATGCGGGCTCTGCCCACATGCAACATGCAGCTGACGGACCAATTCTATTTAAATGTTTAAATGGACGGGATGGTGTATTTAAAGCAGAATTACCTATTTGAATTCTATACAGTACCTATTTGAATGATCGGAGGTCCTCATTCAATATTAACTTGCTTCCTTGCGAGATCAGTGGTCTTGTCCCACGGAGCACTTTCATGCCTCCATCTGTTTCAATATCGTTCCGAAATAATCGCCCCAATAATCGCTCTTTCTGCTTCATTATCGTCCCGATTGTAAAGGGGTTTCAGCAATAACGAAATATAACGCTACAATGATCTCAAAACAAGCCAACAGTCCTGTTCAACTCTCCGAGTGTGACAAACAGGAAGCATGGGTATAGGAAGTATGGGTACAGGTCAGCTCCCTCCTGGCCAATGGGAGGCCAGCGGGGCAGGATGTTGGGAGACAGCCAATGAGAGAGCAACTCGCGCATCATGTGAAATTTTGATTGGTGCTGTACAGAGGACAAAAATTTAGGAAAATGTTTTTCGTAACCTGGATTTTTCGTATTCAGAGGTTTTTGTAAGTAGAGGGCCGACTGTGAATATATATATATATATATATATATATATATATATATATATATATATGTGTGTATGTGTGTGTGTGTGTGTGTGTGTGTGTGCACAGTGGGATAGATACAGAATACTTAAAAGAAAAAGATATACTGTACTGGATGTACTGGATGTATATAATGTATGGATGTAGTGCAGAGGTGGAGTATGCACGTACACTGAGTGTAGGAAATGTGGTGTGCTGATCGTCCAATACTTCAGCAGTTAAGTAGCTTAATTGGTCGTTGGTAGAAACTGTCCCTGAATGTGCTGGTGCAAGTCTGGATGCTCCTGTATGGTTTGCAGGAGCTTGAAGAGTGTGTGGCTGGGGTCAGAGTGAGATGTAGTCTTTCTTTGTGTGTATGTGTATGTGATGGGTTTGTGAAAAACTGAATTAAAACCTGTGTGTGGTTGTGTTTCAGAAACATCATTATCATGAACTCCCCCCTGAGATTCAGGCAGCACTTGGTGAAGTCCCAGAAGGGTTTGTGGCATATTTTACCTCGCGTTTCCCGCGGTTACTGCTGCACACACATGCTGCACTGAGTATCTGCGCTCCTGAGAGATCGTTCCACCCCTATTACCACAACTAACATACACACGAAAACGATACACCCAGACCACTCATGATGCAGAACAGAATGCGATTCATTCAGGATACTTTATGGAACCATTTCCTGTCCTGAGTGTGGAATTCTGATCTTCATGTGAAAGCACTGCATTGTCCTGTGGAACTACAGACGTGATCATCCTTCATGGCCAGCATTTATTTATTTCAGAGTTATTATTATTATTATTATTATTCAGGAGGATGCTTGTGTTCTATTCAGAGCCTCAGATCTGATTGGGTGCACAGTGACTCGATAAAGTGATGGATTCAGGCTTGCTTTGTGTGACGTTCAACATCTGTGAGCGATGAAGTGCATAATACCAAGCTTCAGCTGCAAACCATGAGTGTGCGCGTGTGTGTGAGCGTGTTTTTGTTGATCTTTACCTGTAATCATCATGGAAACTGTCCTCTGAGGTTTTAAAGCAGAAATCCCTGAAGGAAAATCAGGAAGATGGGTCGTGTGTTAATTGCTGCTTCATCACAAACCCCACAGCAATGCGGAAACAGCTCGTTATTAGCGCTACATTTCTTTCTCTTTCAGCCCAAAAATAGGAGTAAATTAATTCTTATCCTGTTCCGATGCTCATTCATGATGGTAAAACCTTTGTACCCTCACAGCAAGAAGGTTCTGGGTTTGGTGAGGGCATTTCTGTGTGGAGCTCGCATGTTCTCCCAGTATTTGTGTGGGTTTCCTGACACGATCCATAGACATTCCCGTTAGGCTAAATTGCTGTTCCAGATTGCCCCTTGGTGTGTGTTGGCCCTGCAGTGTTCTGATAGTAGTCGAGGGTCACCCAGTGTTGAGGGAGATCAGCTCCAGCCTTCCCGCTACCCGAAGAGCAGGATTAAGCAATTCAGCAAATGCAGTGAGTACATTTTCTTCAATGGATTTTTTAAATGCAGTTACTATATGCATTATGTTTACACCCTTTTATATTCAACACTAATCAATACATTGATTTAAAAAAAAAAAAAAAAAAAAAAAAAGATAGTTTAGTGAAGACCGATGTTATGGAACCTGAGAGAGTGTTCAATGATTTTTAACTTTAGATTTTCCACCCATTTTCTCCCTAATTTATTCATATCCAATTCCCATCCATCAGGTATTTCCTTCCCTATCACATGAGATCGCCACCAACTAGGGAGGGATGAAAGCATGCACACGCCCCCTCCGTGACATGTGATGCTAGTCACCCGCCTGATTTTGAACCGCGTCGCATGCATATTTGGGGACAACCTAACACAACCAAAGGGAAAGCGCCATCCGCCCCCTCGTACAAATGAGCTCACAGATGCCTGTTGGCTAACAATCGTTGTGAGTGATAGGAAAGTAAGCATATGCTGCCCCGCCCTCCCGTGAGAGCTCCCATAGACTTCCGGCCACAGACGACTGCGGCATTAACCTGGATTTAAACTTGCAATCTCCAGGTTAATAGTCGTGTGCTGAATATAAATGAGTCCATGCACTTGATGATTTATTCCTGATTGGATCACATGAGTACAAAGGAAGACTGCTTTTTTTTTTTTTTTGGAAATTTAGACATTTTGTTTTATAACATGGTGCAGAGGATGTGAATTACCATTCAGGTTTTTAACTTTAGCCTTGAAAACAAGTTGGAGGGTTTGATCAGGAGTTGATATCTCATCAACCTGTAAACCCAGGCAAGCACGTTTTTATGCCCATTCATTTTCTGAACTGCTTAATCCTAACTAGGGTCACAGCGAGGCTGGCGCACATCTCATCCGGCGAGAGTAGAGCCTCGCTAGGCCGTCGCAGGGCAGAACAGCAGTGATGACTGTTGACAGTGTGGTTTGAACCTCCCAACCCTTGGGATCAGTAATCTGGCACTTTACTGCCAGGCTGCCCTCATATCTTATCCGATCATCTTTATTTTTTAATGCACCCTGAACCCCATGACGGAGCTGCTCTCTGGAGATTGACCTCTACTCTCCATATATTCAGTAGATAAATCCCATCAAGCCCCAGTAGAGAGGGACATCTGGACCTCACTGCTTCGGCTGCTGCCCCCAGCTTAAGCGGAAGATGATGAATGGATGGATGGATGGATGGATGGATAAATGTATTTATTATAATATGTTGCTGAAGGGAAGGCATGTTTTTATCATCTTTATCTTCCATTATTAAAAGGGGGCAGTGGTGGTCTAGTGGTATAGGTCACTGAATCGCTGATCCTAAGGTTGGGGGTTCGAGTCCCACTCTCCACAAGGTTGTCACTGTCCCCCCAGTGCAGCTAACTGGGTTATCAAAGGCGGGCCATGTCTCTCACTGTCTATGGTGAGAGGCATGTAAAAGAACCATTGCTGACTTTCGTAAAGAGTAGCTGCAAAGCCGTCAGCGTGTTTCCGTCCCTTGCTAAAAGGGTTGTGACAGGAAGGGCATCCGACGTAAAAAAAATCCCATGCTAAATCAAATGGGCAAATCAGATGATTCGCTGTGGCGACCCCTGCGAAAGGGAAAAAGCCGAAAAGAAAAGATCTTCCATTATTAAAAAGGGTTCTACTGATCCGTAACGGGACAGCTACGGTGCTTTACTAATCCCAAGGTTTGGGGTTCAGGCCCCCCCCAGTGCACTAACTGGGTTACCAAAGGCCGGCCATGTCCCTCACTGTCTGTGCTGGAGGTTCATGTAAAAGAACCATTGCTGACTTTCTTAAGGAGGAGCTGCATAGCTGTCAGTATGTTTCTGCCCTGTGATGGCTGGGTGAGATGTCCAGGGTATACACACCGGGTACACGCAGGCCATAGCCGAGGAGAAACTCACTGCTCTCCAAAAAGAACATGCTCATCTACATTTTGCTTAAAATCATATGCACGAACCAGAAGGCTGCTGGGTAAATGAGGCTGTGATGATGTCGTCGTCATCATCCCTGCAGCATGATTCTGCCGCCCCATGTTTCACAGTGAGGATGAAACATGTTCCGTTTTGGTCTCGTCTGACCAGAGCACTTTATCCACATTTGCCGTGTCTCCCACGTTGCTTGTGGAAAACGGAAATTCTTACGTCTTTCTTGAAGAAACTTGTCCATAAAGGCCACATTTGAAGAGTAAACGATTAATGGTTGTTCTGGGGACAAATTCTCCCCATGAGCTGTGGATCTCTGCAGTTCCTTCAGAGTCACCATGATGTTCTTGGCTGCTGCTCTGATCAATGCTTTCCTTGTCCTGCCTCTCAGTATAGGCGGACGACTATGTCCTGCAGTTGCGTCGTATTCGTTCCATTTTCGGGGATGGATCAAGTCGTGCTTCGCAAGCTTTAAGCTTGAGGGTTTTTTTTTAACCAAACCCTGCTTTAAAGTTGTGTTCCTCGGGCTTCGTGATGCTGCTTGTTCACTAATGTTATGCAATAAACATCCGAGACCTTCACAGAACAGCAGTGTTTACACTGAGGTTATACATAGGCGGAGTTCTAAGTGTAATTGGGTGCACTGGTTTTATTGAGGCGTATTGGGAGTAAAGGGGGCTGAATACAAATGCATGCCCCAGGTTTTAGATTATTTGTTGTACATTTTGAAAACAATATGTCGTTTTTCTGCTTCACAATTATGCGCCACTTTGTGCTGGTCTGTCAAAGGAAAACATGAATGTAATGGGAGGTTCGGGTGTATGAATTCGTCTGTGGGCCGCTGTAGTTTTGTGGAAATCTGAAACCTGGTGGTGGGAGTGTTTGGGTTTTATTTTAATGCAGCAGTTTTATTAACTGGGTTTAACATGCAGGCTTCACGCCTTCAGATCCAGCTTCCACGCGGACATGGCAGTGTTGTCCTTTTAAACAGAACTCAATTTTACAAATAAAACTGCACTACTGTTTTAAAATGCAGAGTATTTCAGATTTTATACTGCTCAAGATTTTTATAGGGTCGTACTGAAAATATGTTCAACACTAAACTGATATGGAGTTTAGAATATAAGAACTGTATGCTTGTCGTTTTTCTGTATTCGGACCCAGCGGGTCCGCTCCATCAGGCGGGTTGAATCGGAGCAAAAGGTCTTAAATCACAACAGATGAGGGAAAAAGTTGAACATTTTTTAGTGTTATTTTTCTACCCAGAAAGGGAAAATTGCTGTAAATGATGGTATATACACATTACTCTCGATTTATTTATTTCAGTATCATGAAGTTGTTTTTATAAACATTTAAAAAGCTTTTTTTTTGTTTTTTTTTTGTTGAGGAAATAAAGTGTCACTTTTGGAACTCTCACTTCAGAGCCAGAGTTTTTTTTCTTCTAGTGTAACCAACATGGTGAGAAACGTCCCTCCAGTTAAACTGCAGTCACTCACTCAAATCCAACAAAAACTTTTCCTATTAAACTTGTACATTTACATAAGCTTGAAACACGTCAGTCTCAAATCTAACGGATTTTGAAATTGGATCAGATATCAACAGCATGGAAGGATTAGAGAAGTCCATCTCATTGCAGTTTCCACACCTAAGATGCTAATGCAGAAAAAGACTTAAATTAACACGACCGACACATTCATTCATCAGGCTGTGTATTCCTCATCAGGGTCACACTCGCATCCAACCGAGGTCCGGAACAGCTGAGCAGCCTACTGTGCATGATTTTGGACCGTGGCGGGGGAAACCCGGGTGTGCACAAAACGTCGCAGCCGCACAACTTCAAGATATTTGAATAAAATTTATTGAAAATTTCAGCACCTTCAAGAGTCTGGAATTGTACTTTTTCAGTCAAGAACTTTACCGTAAGCAGCTCATATGGACACCTACATTCACCCACACCCACACGCAATTTAAAGCCTTCAGCCAGAGGAATCTTCACCATAAAGAATCTTTATTAAATTGAACATGCGCAGTTTAGTACAATTGCACAGAACACACTGCGACCTCATCACATAGAGCCATAAAAATATAAAACAGTCAAAGGAAAGGGTTTTTAGAAAATAAGAAAAAACAAACATGTAAACAAAAAAAAAACAAACAAAAAAAAGACCATGATACAGCAGGCAAGGAGCTGAGCAACAAAGGGACGACACCTCTCCTCACACAGAGAGAGATCATGACTGAGTGACCAGGCTGTCCGGGAGTGTACAGTCCAGGGTGGCAGAAGAGGACTAGCGAGCGGAAGACGCGGCTGTGCTTTTACACACCAGTAGTTTCTCCACCATACTGCGGGCGTAGCGCAGGCGCGAGCTGAGCTCCTTACTGCAGCCATGCTCCTCGATCAGACTCATTTTATAGGTGTTAAATTCACGTTTTTCGTCGATGTACGTCACTGCACCCATGAGGGGGCACAGGATCAGCTTCGTATGGTCCTGAGGGAGGCAAAACTTATTTTTACAAAACATGAAACTTGAACATGAAAGCATTGTGTCATACTGAACGGTTTCTGAATTACATGGAGGGATAAATCCAGAGTGTACTGTGTCCTACTGGCGCCGAGTCAAGAGAATCAGAACCGAAAGAGGCAGCGCAGGAAGTGTAACGAATCCCATCAGTACCCATTACCAGGGACTAAAAAGTTTGTTGACTTATACTGGAACCATGTTGAGCTCATTGGACCAGTTGTGTTGATTCACATTAGGGTTAATCAGATTAATTGGATAATCACGTCAGATCAGTTATGAAGTGAAAACGCATGGAATCATTAACTTAATTATATCGGCTTCAGGACCAGGATTATATTAACGCCATCTGACTCGGTACCGATACCAAGAATTTCACTCTCGCCTGACTGACTCGTACCTGCGGCCTCAGCCCTGACTGACTCGTACCTGTAACCCTAACACGTGGTGAATGTAACCCGTGTACACCACGAGAGAGCCATGCTTTTTATTTCGTTGGTGTCAGTACAAACCTGAAAGAAGTTGATCTGCACTGTTCCGTTGCTCAGGTGGAGCACGATGGCACTTTTTGTGCGGAACCAGTGACGCAGGTAAGGCAGGCGTGTGAGCTCGTCCCCGTCACGCGGTGTTATGTTGGCGCCCGCCTTTAAGAGGTGTTCGCTCATGTAGTTCCTGAAATACTTCAGCAGTGTGATCTAGAAAACAAGAGGAGAAAGAACTGAATCAGACTCAGAATCGAGAGGCTTCCGTCCAGAACACATCGCTCCAGGGTGCACTGCTACAGGAAGTGATCTCACTGTGTTCTGAAGCATACCTTTTTCGACAAAGCAGCAGGGTAGGAGCGCACGCTGAGATAAGACTCCGCCCCCACACGGTCTATGTACTGCAGACTGTCTCCGTCGTCATACATGATCAAGCGGGTGGAGTCATTGAATAAAACGCCAACGCTGTTATCACACAACTGGTATCCTACAGTGGGAGGAGCATCATAAGAAAACTTAAGCCATTTTACATGTTCATTAATCTGCCCAGAGTGCAGTTTTCCTGGGAGACACTTAGGTGTACGTTGAAGTTTGAGGTGCTTCTATGGCGTTTACACGGTTGTGTGGGTTTCCGCTGCAGAGTCGGGTTTCCTCGCAATCCAAAGATATGCACAGTAGGCTCACTGTCTGTTCCAGGTCACGCCAAGGTGCAAGTTTGAATGGTTGGACATTGGCCATGCAATGGTCTGGTGAGCTTACCTCCTGATGGCCGTAATTAGGATTAAGCGGTTCAGAAACAAAGTGTGTGAATCAGTCTCTCAGCGACTGCGACTCCCATCGAAAGTTACAGTATATTACCACCCGCTTCCCACGGAGAAGGAAGTACTGCACCATCCCCACCTTCACCTCTCTCAAACATCCAACAGAGACCCAAAGCTGAAGCTCCACTGTGCAAATTACTGCCTGATTATAGCAGAGGATGTGTTTTTACTGATTCAACCGACTGTTGCAAATCAAGTTTCTTTAAATTTATAAGGAAAGTGGAAATACCTTAAAACTTGTCATGTGACACTTCAGTCCTTCATAATCATAAATGGGCCAGTGCAGCAATTAGGCACACTACAAGACCACTCTCCAGCACATGTTTAGCAGGCATAAGAACAGGTGGAAGAGAGAGAGAAAGAAAAAAGGAGCACCAAAGGGGCTCCGCCAAGACTGAGGCTGTTGGGGTTGAGCGGCAAAGCTTGAGCATTTGCAGCATTTACCAAGTCATTCTGACAAAGGTCGGAGCAAGTTTATTCTCAACTATTTGGTGAAGGAAAATGACCAAAGTAATCATATTTGAATTTAATAAACAAACAAATAAATAAAAAAAGCTTAAAAGTAACTGAACATGAGATTCACTTTAGGACAAATATAGTAGCCTCTCTGCCATGTGTCCGCATCACATTTACCAGAGTTTTAATGATCTCGAACCAGTATTATACAACACAGTATACGAGGCCTTCTCAAAAAAATTAGCATATTGTGATAAAGTTCATTATTTTCTGTAATGTACTGATAAAAATTAAACTTTCATATATTTTAGATTCATTGCACACCAACTGAAATATTTCAGGTGTTTTATTGGTTTAATACTGATGATTTTGGCATACAGCTCATGAAAACCCAAAATTCCTATCTCAAAAAAATTAGCATGTTTCATCTGACCAATTAAAAAAAAAAAAAAAAAAAAAAAAAGTGTTTAATACAAAAAAGTCAACCTTCAAATAATTATGTTCAGTTATGCACTCGATACTTGGACGGGAATCCTTTTGCAGAAATGACTGCTTCAGTGTGGCGTGGCATGGAGGCAATCAGCCTGTGGCACTGCTGAGGTGTTATGGAGGCCCAGGATGCCTCGATAGCGGCCTTAAGCTCATCCACAGTGTTGGGTCTGGTGTCTCAACTTTCTCTTCACAATATCCCACAGATTCTCTATGAGCTTCAGGTCAGGAGAGTTGGCAGGCCAATTGAGCCCAGTAATACCATGGTCAGTAAACCATTTAGCAGTGGTTTTGGCACTGTGAGCAGGTGCCAGGTCGTGCTGAAAAATGAAATCTTCATCTCCATAAAGCTTTTCAGCAGATGGAAGCATGAAGTGCTCCAAAATCTCCTGATAGTTAGCTGCATTGACCCTGCCCTTGATAAAACACAGTGGACCAACACCAGCAGCTGACATGGCACCCCAGACCATCACTGACTGTGGGTACTTCACACTGGACTTCAGGCATTTCCTTCTCCCCAGTCTTCCTCCAGACTCTGGCACCTTGATTTCCGAATGAGATGCAAAATTTGCTTTCATCCGAAAAAAGTACTTTGGACCACTGAGCAACAGTCCAGTGCTGCTTCTCTGTAGCCCAGGTCAGCCGCTTCTGCCGCTGTTTCTGGTTCAAAAGTGGCTTGACCTGGGGAATGCAGCATCTGTAACTCAGTCCACTGCTTTGACAGGTCCCCCAAGGTCTGGAATCGGCCCTTCTCCACAATCTTCCTCAGGGTCTGGTCACCTCTTCTGGTTGTACAGCGTTTTCTGCCACACTTTTTCCTTCCCACAGACGTCCCACTGAGGTGGCTTGATACAGCACTCTGGGAACAGCCTATTCGCTCAGAGATTTCTTTCTGTGTCTTACCCTCTTGCTTGAGGGTGTCAATGATGGCCTTCTGGACAGCAGTCAGGTCGGCAGTCTTACCCATGATTGCGGTTTTGAGTAATGAACCAGGCTGGGAGTTTTTAAAAGCCTCAGGAATCTTTTGCAGGTGTTTAGAGTTAATTGGTTGAATCAGATGATTAGGTTAATAGCTTGTTCAGAGTACCTTTTCATGATATGCTAATTTTTTGAGCTAGGAATTTTGGGTTTTCATGAGCTGAATGCCAAAATCATCAGTATTAAAACAATAAAAGACCTGAAATATTTCAGTTGGTGTGCAATGAATCTAAAATATATGAAAGTTTAATTTTTATCAGTACATTACAGAAAATAATGAACTTTATTACAATATGCTAATTTTTTTGAGAAGGACTAATATACACACACATAGTAACCTGATTTTTTTTTTCTTCTTAAGTTGGGTAGCATTTTACATGTAAAGGGCTTGATTGATTCCAAGGCCCCCCAATAGTACCCCCTAAACCCTTTAAAAATTTTAAAAGCATACCTTTTCCTTCTGCTTCAATATCGTACCTATGGTAGATGGGTTTCGGCCATATTTTTGTGATATCACTCAACCGCATGCCACGAGCCTGCTTCTTTTCACTCGCACCGGGAGTGTTAAACATATCTTCTTAGCAGAGTTATAATCTTACAAATGTTCATGCAAGGTTAAAAGCCTGAGCCAAAAATAAAGTTGCAATGAGCACACTCGAAAAACGAAACAGTAACTCTGTCCTTTACGCATGTTAGAACTCCGTGACGAACAATGGGTCGAAGGCACACGAAAAGTATCATGGGTATTATGGAGATACAGCTCCCTCCTAGCCAATGGGAGGCCAGCAAGGTGAATTTTGATGGTTGCGTGGGGAGCTCAGTCCAATTAACCGCAAAGTGAGGGATCCCTAATTATATATATATATTTTACACACACACACACCTCTTCTTACGAAATCCCCAGAATACGAAAAATCCAGTACAGACACTCCGCGACTTACGTTTTTAATTGGTTCTGGACGGCTGAATGCAAGTTGTTACAGTGGCGTATGACGCTCATACTGCACTATACATCCATAAATACCATTACCGTATCTCATAAAACACCCCTCAATCAATTATTATAAACATAACATTGTAAAATAAAATATATCAAATAACATTAATTTCAAATAAATTAAATTCAAGCAAAATTTCAAATAGATAAATTTTAATCAAATTCACTCATCAAATACAGTATCAAATATAACCTTTAACATTCTCTATGATGCGATCTTTCTGCTTGTAAATGGTTCCGATGGTCGACGGATGGTCACTTGACATGAAGCTTAAAACAGCCAATCAACGTTTGCATTATGTGAGGCACTCAATACCGAAAGTAGTTTACTTTTTTGTGCTTGAGACAAAGCATGGGTTATACGGATTTCCGGTCTTTCAAGTGAGCAAGGGCGCCATTGAATACTGGTTTAGTACTCAGCCTGCACTGATGTGAATCACCAGCAGAACGGAGAGTTCTCCTCCTTTTCTGGATTCGGGTTTTCATTGATTTTACAGCTCTCTTTGCTTAACCGAGTATGCATGGTAGATTGTGCCGATCCATGCAGATAGTTAATTCATCTCTGTGTACGAGACTTGCACCCATACTAGTAGGCTTACGCTTCTGACCAACCATATTTGCTTAGGGTTACAAAAGTCCGCAAAAACAGTGTAAACATCAAAGATCACAGAGACAATGTCTTAGCACAAGGGTAACACGCTATATACATACATACACACACACACACACACAGCTCGGTTTAACGGACTAATGGGGGGGGGGGTGACACACTGGTCCGAAGTACTTGATTGTCCGAAGTTTCCGATTCCATATATTTCAACAATTATGTCACAAAAAACTTTTACTTAAGCACACTATGTAATCTGCATATGTAAATACTGTACCTATACTCTAAATATACACCAGAAGATCATGGGTCAGGAACCTTTGACTAAGAGAGCCAAAAAAAATACAGTGGGCCCTTGACTATTCCCGGTTTTGCACTCACGGTTTGAGTATTCGTGGACTGCCGAGCAACTGACACGTCACTCAAATTCAGCAAATGGCTGTCCTCCTTCCTGCTGATTGGTTGAGATGAACACAAATGAAAACAAATTAAAAGGAACAAAAACAATTTGATTCTGAGAACTCCGCGACGTCGCCCTCTCGGCAGCGCCATCTTGGAGACGTCACTCCAAGTTCAATGTAAAAGGACATATCCATCTTCCTTTTGGCTTTTTCCCCTTTTTCTCAGGAGTCGCCACAGTGATTCGCACATTGATTTGGCATAGGTTTTTTGTACGTCGGATGCCCTTCCTGTCACAACCCTTTAGCAAGGGACAAACATGCTGACAGCTTTGCAGCCTACTCTTTACGAAAGTCAGCAATGGTTCTTTTACATGCCTCTCACCATAGACAGTGAGAGACATGGCTCACCATTGATAACCCAGTTAGCTGCACTGCAGGGACAGCGACAAACCTGTGGGGACTCAAACCCCCAACCTTAGGATCAGCAATCCTGCACCCTATCCACTAGACCACCAATGCCCCCAATGTAAAAGGACATGAAGCGTAATAAAGTTTATCCTTTTGGTATTGTTTGTTAAACACGCTACAGAACATAAAATCTCACACACAAACATTGTAAACATTAACTTAGGTACTGTACTGGAATAATAATTGAAAAAGACTTTAAAACGAGTGCTTTACAACAGTAGGTAGGCAAGTCTGTTGGGTTTTATACCCGAGCCTAGTGGCTTAGCCTCGTGGCTCATCAGGCCGGTACTTATCCCCGGTTTCCATAGCGTGAAGCGACCAGGAGTTCAACTCCCCCTGGATGGGACGCTAGTCCATCGCAGGTGACCTTCCCAGTATATTTTACTGGTACCCATTTATACTGCTGGGTGAACAGAGGCACACTTGTGGTTGAGACCTTGCCCAGGGGTCTTAGCACAGTGAGGGTCTCAGTGGGATTCGAACTCCCTTTCAACCTCCCGATCATGAGTGCAGCACCCTAACCACTACGCCACCGGCCCCACAATGCTTTACAACAGTATATGCTGTATAATGTTTATATTTTATCATCAATAAAAATAAGAGTAAAAATTGAAAAGTTTTCCTTAATCATTACTATATTTTACTACATTAATACTGTATTAATGACTAAGACTGTCTATAGAATGTGTTTAAGAACCATATTTTATCGCATGTAATACATACATACTATTTTACTTCCGGATGCTCATTCGCGCATGTGACATGATACATGGCTTTTTGCTTCCGGCTGCAGAACTCGCGGATTATCTCGATTCACGGGAGGGCCTGGAACCGAACCTCCGCGAATGTTGAGGGCCTACTATATTTTAAAATCTAATCCTCTGAGAGCCCTATTAGCCTAATGTGCATGTTCTTAGATTATGGAATATTATACATCAGGGGTCGGGAACCTATGGCTCGCGAGCCAGATGTGGCCATTTTGAGGACTGTCCTGGCTCTCAGATAAGTCAGGTGGCCTTTCTTAACAGAATCACACCCACACACACACACACACACACACACACAAGCGAACTGGGCAGAGGGCACGTTCAGTCTGTCATTTGTAAACAATGGACGCAGCATCATTACATCAGCATACTTCGTAGATATGTCTAAACTCAAATTTGACAATTTTTTTTTTTTTTGGGGGGGGGGGGGGGGGTAAAAACGGATGAATGCAAGTCAGAAAGCGTCTGTATACACACACACCCCTCATTGTCCAGTTAATTGGGACCGAGACCCTCGCGTGACCAACGAATTCCACAAAGTAGAATCAAACCCCCCCCCAATAATTCACCTCGTTTTTGTGGCATTTTCCTTAACTTTTTCCCCTGTTCTTCCTTAATGTATACGTGTATATAATATCAATAAATACATGTTCCATGCTAATAACAATTAAACAATAAAAAAACATGAGATGTAAATAAAATATAAATACAGGCGCTCCCCGACTTGTGTTTTTAATTGGTTCCGGATGGCTGAACGCAAGTTGAAAGTGAACGCAAGTTGTTACAGTGATGTATGACGCTCATACTGTACTATACATCCATAAATGCCATCATCGTATCTCTTATTTTTATTGATGATAAAATATAAACATCATACAACGTATCCTGTTGTAAAGCACTCGTTTTAAAGTCTTTTTCAATTATTATTCCAGTTCAGTACCCAAGTTAATTCTGAAAATGTTTGTGCGTGAGACTATGTTCTGTAGCATGCTTAACAAACGATAACAAAAGGTAACGATAACTTTATTACGCTTCATGTCCTTTTACATTGAACTTGGAGTGACGTCTCCAAGATGGCGCTGCCTAGAGGGCAACGTCGCGGAGTTTTTTAATTTTAAAATGAACAAAAACAATTTGACTGAGAACTTGTTCATGTTTTGCACTATGCTCGTCTATGATTGGTTGACCCTACTACAGCTATGAGCAGCTTCAGGCAATTAAGCACGCAACAACTTCTATCTTGAGCTTGTATGCTATGGCAGCTCAATGCTAGCGGTTACCGGCTAAGCCCAGGTGGAGTTCTCAGAGGCTTGGTTAGCACTTCCGGCCATACTATTTGAAAATGTTCAGTCCCTGCGAAACAAGATGGACGAGCTTCATGCTTAGATTGCAGCACAGAGGGATCTACAGGACTATGCTTCTGTGAAACATGGCTCGAGGAGAGTACACCCGATAAGGCGATTATTCCAACCGGCTACACAACCTTCATCCCCTGCAATCCCAAGCACCGGAGTCGTCGTTCGGCTCCTTCCCGCCTGGGCTTATTGCTAGCTGGGATGCGGCTCGCATTGAGCTGCCTACCATAGCATGTTAGCTCTGCGTAGTTATACACGCCCGAAGATGCTCCGATCTTATAGCTGTAGTAGAGTCGACCGGTCGTAGACAAGCGTAGTGCAAAACATGAACAAACAAAACAACAAATAAAACAAATTAAAACAAAACAGCGAATCAACACTTACAATATGTGAGGCACTCAAAACCGAAACGAATGTACTTACAAGAGTAGTGCACTTGGTGTGGGTTATACGGACTTCCGGTCTTTCAAGTGCACAAGGGTACGTGAGTTGCAACCACCCATACTTACGACCACATCTAGCAGATGCCTATTATGAGTTTACTGTATATGTCTGGCAGCGCAGCACGCAAGATTGGTGTGGCACCGCAGCATGCGACCATCTTACATTCACAGTATTCTACCACTACACTCATTTACTCGATACCGTCGCAGTGTGATTGGAGACGAAGATGAACATGATAAAGCAGTATGAAGGAGAAAAAAGTAAACTCCATCTCTCCCACTCCATGGTGTCTACAATTTTGAAGGACAAGGACCGCATTAAGGAAGCAGAGAAAGCAGCAGCCCCAATTAAGTCAACTATCATCACAAAACAGCGTGAAGGACCGATTGCAGAGATGGAAAATTTGCTATACGCGTGGTTGGGAGATAATAGGCAAAGAAATGTGAAAGTGATGTTGCAAGAAGTATAAAGTAAGGCTCCACGTTTATTTCACGTTCAAAGAACATGCAGGTGAAGAACACGGTTCACATGAATTCATAGCAAGTGCTGTGTGGTTTTGGGTTCATTGTGTTAAATGTCCGACTTACGACTGGTTGGTCACAACTGATCTAGATCGTAACTCGAATAATGACTGCATGAGTACACGAGGACATGTACCCAGGTGCCTGATTTATACCAACAGATGCACGTTCCAAAGATTCCCAAAACAAAATCAACACTAGACACATCAAAACCATAACAGGTCAACGGGGCATGTCCTTCATATTCCACTGATTTGTGATTCACCCCCCCACACACACACACACAAAACCCTACAGGAGATTGTTGACGTCCTTACACTGCATGCGGTCCTTCAGAAGTGTGTTTTGTTCCTTTGAACACATGCAAAATAAACTATAACACCAGACAGTCAAGGAACCAAATTAGAATGAATGTCTCGGATACTGAATCATACCAAAAGAATCGACCAAGAAAGCCTTGTCATGAAGGAGAACCCTCATGTTTCATCATTTAGAGTGTTCACCTGCAGTGTGTGTGTGTGCGATTAGTTACCTAGTCCGTATTTATCAGAGTAATCGACCCATTTGCTGATCCAGAAGATGGGGATGCAGGCCGGGTCCTCTGCTTCATCTATTAGAAAAGAACCCGAACATTTCAGTGGAAAGGATTCATACTACCCGCAGAAGGAAATAGTGGTTTTAGCCCCTCCCCTTTTACCTTGCCGTATAAACTCCCTCTCTGACGGCTTGGCCGCATTCACGCTGCTCAGTTGCTGCAGCATGTCGGTCAGGTGGCAGTCGGGCTGCTCCAACACATCCCTGAATCAGGAGGAAATCAGCAGTTTTAGGACCGACAAATTAGAAGCGGTTGAAAGGAAGTCTGCAGAGGCATCAATAAACCAATGCACCTTTGAGGTGGCTCCTCCTTCAGCACTTTCCCCAGTTTCTCTATTGGACTGTTGGTTTCTGTAAATAATCACAACACAAATAGGATTTCAGGCCCAGGCCTGCATGCTTTCTTGACCCCTGACGAGTGAAAGGAAACCGATACAGGATGCAGGAGGAAACCCTTACACACCTTTGTTAAACACAGAGAGCGGTTTGCGGTGCAGTCCTGCCTCCAGACTGGAGGGGGCAATAGAGAACCTTGGTGGTACAGTCAAGCAAGATGTCGGCAATCTCAACGGGACATACCCCGAGGTGAAGAACTCATCCGTGAGCAGGTCATTGACAGAAGGGCGGAGTGCAGGGTCGGCATGAAGCATCCGCCTGATTAGCACAGTAGCCACGGGGTTAATGTGCTACAACATGACAGGAAACAAAAACGTTACTTGTATTCTAGAATACACACACACACACACACACACTCAAAGTTATTAAAGACTGCATACCACTCACCTTGGGAATAGTGTACTCATTCTTTTTGATCCGCACGTAGGTCTCCTTCAGACACGACGTCTCGAACGGTGGCTTTCCCACTAGCAGCGTGTACCTAGCAGCAAACACCATTAGAAACGATCCCTCGAAGGGTTTCAGGACACTGTAGCATTAACGATACTCACAGAATGCAGCCCAGGGACCAGACATCCACCTCAAAACTGTGTCCTTTTTTACACAGCACCTCAGGAGCGATGTAGTTAGGTGTCCCACACAACGTCTTCTTCCTCTCACCGTCATACTCTATTTTGGTGGCCAAACCGAAGTCACCTGAAAGGACGGGAAGCTTACAAAACAGGAAATGCACACATAATATCACCATGTCTGACTCGCGAACACCTTATGCCTCAGTTTTTAATTTGTGCATTTTTTTTTTTAACATAATACTCAAAGGGTAAATCTCTGGGCTCACCGATCTTAACCTCCATGTCATCGCTGAGGAACAGGTTGCCCAGTTTAAGGTCCCGGTGGATGACTCTGTTGTTGTGGAGGTAGTGGACGCCCTGGATGGTCTGACGCATAAAGTATCTTGCCTCAGGCTCCGTTACCGCCTTCCTGCGCTTGTGCAGCTCCAAAAGGGACTACAGGTTTAGTCAGAACAATAAATCACTACATGCAAGAGTCAGATCGCCCCGAAATTCAGACATTTTTACAAATATTTTGTCAGAACATTCATTTTTATTTTTCAATGGTTGTAGTAATAGCGAAATGGTTAAAAGTTGCTTTGGGACCAAAAGGTCGCTAGTTTGATTCCGAAGCC
>CM045744.1:12405927-12578427 GCA_024760905.1 Plotosus lineatus
AGACAGAGAGAGCGAGACACACACAGAGAGACAGAGAGAGCGAGACACACACAGAGAGAGAGAGAGAGCGAGACACACACAGAGAGAGAGAGAGCGAGACACACACAGAGAGAGAGAGCGAGACACACACAGAGAGAGAGAGCGAGACACACACAGAGAGAGAGAGAGCGAGACACACACAGAGAGAGAGAGCGAGACACACACAGAGAGAGAGAGCGAGACACACACAGAGAGAGAGAGCGAGACACACACCCACACAGAGACACAGAGAGAGAGAGCGAGACACACAGAGTGAGAGAGAGAGAGAGACACACACAGAGAGAGAGAGAGACACAGAGAGAGAACGAGACACACACACATACAGAGAGAGAGAGAGAAACACACACACACACACACACAGAGAGCGCGAGAGACACACACAGAGAGCGAGCGAGAGAGACACACACATACAGAGACACTGATCGAGCGCGAGAGAGAGAGAGACACACACACACACACACACACACACACACACACACACTGTACTCAATTTGGATGGGTAAACACAGGAAATAATTTCCCTTTCAGGATTACAGTTTATCAAAAATTAAAATAAATAAAGTTCTTATTCTGTAAGAACACATCGTGCTTTACCTCCAGAAAAAGGGGAAAGTTCTAACGTAAGATAAGTCTGGAAATAAAAAAATAACACTTTAAAATATGTCGCAGACTTTTAAATCATCATAAAGTCAAAATGTATTCAAGCTTTTATTGATTATTAAAAATATTTAACAAATTGTTTATAACGGATAAAACACTAAGACCCGGAGATTTAATCAAATTTCGATTTGCGAGAGCTGTTTATCACACTCGGTTCAAACCGTGCTGTCTGTATGCGTCACATCCGGTCGTTTAAAATCCACTTTGCACAGGCGCTCGGTGCCGCAACAAGTTTTAAAAACATACACCGAACTGTAAAATAACTTCAGTCCGACCGTATTGATCTGTTCACAGGTTTTTAAATGTTATGGATATAAACTCGAAGGTTCGTGCAGTGCTTTAAGTGATCTCGCTGTGTCTGAGGAGGAGCTGCGACCGTTAGCTGCTAGCATGACAAGCTAAGTGAAAGCGACCCATCAAGGTCGGCTGGGATAAATGTGAGGATTATATTTCCTCAACTTTCGGTAATTAAAAGTGAAAAACGCTTCTGAACACGGGCGTTAATAATAAACAATCTCGGCGCTGTAGTCGGGTGTAGAATAAAGATTTTTGGACCCAGCCCGGTTCCGAGAGAACTCTCACCCTCCTCCTGCAGATTTCCAGCACGACGAACACGAAGTCATCGTCCTCGAAGAAGCCGTGGAATCCGACCACATGCGGGTTATCAAGGCTCTTGTGGATGGCGATCTCTGTGCTCATCTTCTCCTTCTGGTGCGGTTTCATCAGCAGGGACTTGGGCACGACTTTCCCTGCGAACACCTCCTTACTGTCCATGTCTGTGATCTCGTAGCACTTGGCGAAGCCGCCTTTCCCCAGGAAGCGTCCCCTCATGTAACGTTTATTACTTCGCGGATCCACCAGGATGTCAGGGATCTCCTTTAGGGGAGCAGACTTGCTGGGATCGCCGTGGGATGAAGGCTTCGCTGCCTTCGCCATGCCAGCGCTCATTTCTCGTTTCTTTTCTTAACACTAATCCGAGAGAAGAATCGCCACTGCGTTCACTGAGAACCGACCCGACTGGAATTCGAATCAAAACTCCCGACTGAAACTCCGCTAACTAAACAAATACATAAACAACTCCAGTTCCAACACATGTAGGCCTTCCCTGATACAACCCTGCCTCGGTTTAAGACTAAAATCCGCTTTAAATCCCGTGTATAAAATAATCATACAACCAGTAGTAGGATTCCTCCTGACGCGTCACCCTGGGCCACTGACTACTGCATCATTTTTAAATTCTGCCCTGTTCGTTAGCGCCACCTCTGATTGGTTCTTCCACCAGCACTGTCTCTGATTGGCTCTCGCATTTGCTATCACTTCTGATTGGCTTTTTCCGATTTGAAATGCCATGTGAAGGATCATGGGATAACATGACGACTTCACATTAAAAGTCCTAACTGACCCGATGCTAAGCACGTGACGCTCACCCCCCCCCCCCGTCACACACACATACTCTATCTATCAATCTACACATCTTAAAATACATTTTATATATTTGCCTTACGATGGGCTGGCAAGCTGTTCAGGGTGTGAAGTTGTGGCCATTTTGTTTACCCAGAGAACTGTTCATTTTTTTGTCCAACAAAACAATGGGCAGAGTGCAATATAAATATACAGTAATTATAATACAACATAATATAATATAATTTCATGCAATTTCAATTATTGCAGTTATCTATTGATTGATTTATTGTATTATTATTATTATTATTATTATTATTATTATTATTATATTGTTTACTGGGTCTGTGTAAGGTCCTTTAAACAGAGAATTTTTATGTATTTATTTTATAGCAGTTTGTGTGTTGTTGATTTCAGCCTTCTTTTCTGTTTGTAACTTGACTCCTTGAACAACCAAGGTGGTGCTAGGTGACCCTAATTAGGTGGTTCAAAAAATGAATGAATGAATTTTATATAGATCCGAATGTCAGGGATCACATCCCACTATCACTGAGAGAGATACATATAAAAGTATCATTCCTGTTGTTCATGAAGATTAGGACATTGGGCTGCCATCAGCATGTTTCTGTGGTCTCTTTCTGCCCCCAGTTCTCTGTCTCTCTAGCTCTCTCACACCTCGTGTGCTTGCTCCCCTTCTCTCTCACTCTCTGACACAAACCAACGTGGTAAAAAAAAAAAAAAAAAGTTCCTGAGCTTTTCCAACACCCATACTCTGAACCCTAACTGAACCGAACTGAGTACAGTGCCCAGCTTTGGGACCAATGGTCTTTCAGCACATAGAGCCGTTCCCCGAAATTTGTTTTGTCAGAAGGTTGCGTGAAAAGTGGAATTAAAGGACCTGCTTAACTGAAAGGGTAGTCACAAAAATTGCATTTCAGGGCTTGATCTGTAAAGACTTCCTAAAGTAGCAAGATAGCTGACGAACCACCAAGTGACCTCTCACTGACCTTAAATAAGAAGATATTGTATATGAATATGTAACTATAATTATTACAATTTAATATCACGGTCAGATAAATTGGAGCTGCAGTAATAAGAGTATAACTGCAACCCACCAGTTCATTATGGTGAAGTGGCAGCGAAGCCGAAAGGAAAAGATTTTAGTCTACATTGCAACTCACCTATGGTCATGAGGTTCCTTTAGAGGGTGTCTGGGCTCAGCCCAGAGGCTGATTTATGCTTCTCTCAAATACAAAAATAAAGACGTCCATTTCAAACTTTTCACTCGACACGCTCCACATAAGTCCTTATGCCATTTACTTCACCACTGATATTAAGCAAAACGTCCACTAGGAATAGTTCAGAAATTCATTCACTCACTCATTTATTACGGCTGTGGAGAGGCTGGCGCCCATCTCAGTCACGTCTGGGTGAGGACGGGGTACACCCTGAATAGCTCACCAGGCCATTGCAGGGTGAACACAGAAATACAACCATTCACACTCACATGAGAACAGCCAATTAGCCTGTACCAATTTGGACTGTTGGAGAAAACCGGAGTGCACGGAGAAAACCAGGAAAGCAGAGGAAGAACATGCAGACTGCCTCACCGTGCGGCCACAGCTCAGAGATGAGGAGACCTCAATGAATCAGTTCATGCTACTTTAGAGAAAATATTAATTTCAGCTACAGACTGGGTTCTGAATGTTCATATCTGAACCTCTCAAACATCCAAACACTAAATGAATCCGATGCTCCACCAATCAGAACCATCTTCCTAGTGAGAGATGAGTTTTATTTCCACTGAGTCGTGACTGTTGCAAGGCTTCTCGTTGTTTTAGTGTGATATGATCGGGGAATCGTTCTGGGGTTCTGTAAGAAGTGAGAGGGTTCTGGTGGTGAATGTGGATTATAAGTAGGGAGAAGGTTCTGGTGGTGAATGTGGATAATAAGTATGGAGAGGGTTCTGGTGGTGAATGTAGAAAATAAGTATGGAGGGGGTTCTGGTGGAGAATGTGGATAATAAGTGGAGGGAGGGTTCTGGGAGTGAATGTGGATAATAAGTATGGAGGAGGTTCTGGTGGTGAATGTGGATTATAATAGGGAGAAGGTACTGGTGGTGAATGTGGATTATAAGTATGGCGTGGGTTCTGGTGATCTTCTTTCTTCTTTTCGTTTCGGCTTTTCCCTTCAGGGGTCGCCACAGCAAATCATCTGCCTCCATGTCACCCTATCCTTTGCATTTTCTTCTCTTACACCAACTACCTTCATGTCCTCCTTCACCACATCCATGAATCGTCTCTGGTCTTCCTCTAGGCCTTCTGCCTGGTAGTCCCAACCTCAGCATCCTACTACCAATATACTCACTGTCCCTCCTCTGTACATGTCCAAACCATCTCAATCTAGCCTCTAGGACTTTGTCGCCAAAACCTCTTACATGTGCTGTGCCTCTGATGTGCTCAGTCCTGATCCTATCCATCCTCGTTACTCCCAAAGAGAACCTCAACATTTTCATCTCTGCTACCTCCAGCTCTGCCTACTGTCTTTTCCCCAGGGCCACTGTTTCTAAACCATACAACTTTGCTGGCCTCAACACCGTCTTGTATACTTTTCCTTTCATTCTTGCCGATACCCTCCTATCACACATCACACCGGACACTTTTCTCCAACCATTCCAACCTGGTCTCTTCATATCCTTAATAGTATCATCAGATGGTTCATAATTGGCTTGTTTTGTAAATTCAAATCGCGGCGTTTGTGTGGCGTCTTCGTTCCTCATGCTGTGTATTGTCAGTAACAAGGCTTGGAATGTTTGTGTGGTTTATAGAAGGTTTTTTTCCTCTAACCTCTTTTCCACACTCTCCACTGCTCTGGCTTGTTGAGCCGAAGTACTTAAAATCCTCCACCTTCCTTATCTCTGCTCCCTGTAAACTCACCGTTCCTCTTGGGTCCTTGTCATTCATACACATGTATTCTGTCTTACTGAGGCTAACTTTCATTCCCCTCCTTTCCAGGGCATACCTCCACCCTCTCTAGATTTTCCTGCACTTGTTCTCTGCTCTCACTACAGATCACAATGTCATCTGCAAACGTCATAGTCCATGGGGAATGACATGATGCAGAGGAGGAAGGTGGACATACTGTGTGTTCAGGAGACTAGGTGGAAAGGTAGCAAGGCTAGAAACTTAGGAGCAGGGTTTAAGCTGTTTTTCATGGTGTGGTTGGGAAGAGAAACGGAGTAGGAGTTATCTTGAAGGAGGAGTTTGTCAGGAATGTTCCAGAAGTGAAAAGAGTGTCAGACAGACTGATGAGTCTCAAGTTAGAAATAGAAGGCGTGATGTTCAATGTTGTTAGTGCTTATGCCCCACAGGCAGGATGTGAGCTAGAAGAGAAGGAGAGATTCTGGAGTGAGTTAGATGAAGTGATACAGATTACCCCCAGAGGTGAAAGAGTGGTCATTGGAGCAGACTTCAATGGATATGTTGGTGCAGGAAACAGAGGGGACGAGGAAGTGATGGGCAGGTTTGGTATCCAGGACAGAAACACAGAAGGACAGATGTTGGTAGATTTTGCAAAAAGGATGTAAATGGCTGTGGTAAATACTTTCTTCCAGATGACACAGGAGCATAGGGTGACTTATAAAAGCGGAGGTAGGAGCACATAAGTAGACTACATCTTGTGCAGGCGATGTAATTTGAAGGAAGTCAGTGACTGCAAAGTAGTAGTGGGTGAGAGTGTTGCCAAACAGCATAGGATGGTGCTGTGCAGGATGACACTGATGGTGAGGAAAATGAAGAAGGCAAAGCAGAAGACAAAGTGGTGGAAGCTGAAAAAGGAAGAGTGTCGGGTTGTCTTCAAGGAGGAGTTGAAACAGGCTTTGGGTGGTCAGGAAGTGCTTCCAGATGACTGGACAACTACAGCTAATGTAATCAGGAGAATACTTGGTGTGTCCTCTGGAAGGAGACTAGATAAGGAGACTTGGTGGTGGAATGAGGAAGTGCAGGAGTGTGTACAAAGGAAGAGGTTAGCTAAGAAGAAGTGGGACATTGAGAGGACCGAAGAGAGCAAACCGGAGTACAGGAGACACAGCGTAAGGCGAAGGTAGCAGTGTCAAAGGCCAAACAAAGGGCGTATGATGACTTGTATGCTTGGTTGGAAAGTAAAGAGGGAGAAAATGATTTATACAGGTTGGCACAGCAGAGAAATAGAGATGGGAAGGACATGCAGCAAGTTAGAGTGATAAAGGACAGAGAGGGAAATGTATTGACTGATGACAGAAGTGTGCTGGGAAGATGGAAAGAGTACGTTGAAGAGCTGATGAATGAGGAAAATGAGAGAGAGAAAAAAAGAGTAGAAGAGGTCACTGTTGATGACCAGGAAGTAGCAAAGATTAGTAAGGGTGAAGTGAGGAGGGCATTGAAGAGGATGAACAATGGAAAGGCAGTTGGTCCTGATGACATATCGGTGGAGGTCTGGAAGTGACTAGGAGAGGTAGCAGTAGATTTCCTGACAAGAACATTCAACAAGGTCTTCGAGAGTGGGAGGATGTCAGAGGAATGGAGGAGAAGTGTGCTGGTGCCTATTTTTAAGAACAAGGGAGACGTGCAAGACTTGTGGCAACTACAGAGGGATAAAGTTGATGAGCCATATGATGAAGTTATGGGAAAGAATAGTGGAAGCTAGACTAAGGGCAGAGGTCAGCATATTTGAACAACACTTTGGTTTCATGCCAAGAAAGAGCACCACAGATGCAGTGTTTGCCTTGAGGATGTTAATAGAGAAGTACAGAGAAGGTTAGAGGGAGCTGCATTGTGCCTTTGTGGATCTGGAGAAAGCATATGACAGGGTGCCGAGAGAGGAACTGTGGTATTCCATGAGGAAGTCTGGAATGGCAGAGAAGTATGTTAGAGTGGTGCAGTACATGTATAAGAGATGTAAGACAATGGTGAGGTGTGCTGTCGGTGTAACAGAAGAGTTCAAGGTGGAGGTGGGACTGCATCAAGGGTCAGCCCTGAGCTCCTTCTTGTTTGCTATGGTGATGGACAGGCTGACAGACGAGGTTTGGCAAGAATCTCCATGGAGTATGATGTTTGCAGATGACATTGTGATCTGAATGAATGAAGGTTAGTCTCAGTAAGACAGAATATGTGTGTGTGAAAATGAGAATAACCCAAAAGGAACAATGAGGTTACAGGGAGCAGAGATAACGAAGGTGGAGGATTTTAAGTACTTATGTTCAGCAATCCAGAGCAATGGAGAGTGTGGAAAAGAGGTGAAGAAGCATGTGCAGGCAGGTTGGAATGGTTGGAGAAAAGTGTCCGGTGTGATGTGGGCTAGCATGGTATTGGCAAGAATGAAAGGAAAAGTGTACAAGATGGTGTTGAGGCCAGCGATGTTGTATGGTCTAGAAACAGTGGCACTGAGGAAAAGACAGGAGGCAGAGCTGGAGGTAGCAGAGATGAAACTGTTGAGGTTCTCTTTAGGAGTAAGAAGGATGGATAGGATCAGGAATGAGTACATCAGAGGGACAGCACATGTAAGAGGTTTTGGAGACAAAGTCAGAGAGGCTCGATTGCGATGGTTTGGACATGTACAGAGGAGGGATCGTGAGAATATTGGTTGTAGTCTGCTGAGGTTGGAACTACCAGGCAGAAGGCCAAGAGGAAGACCAAAGAGAAGATTTATGGATGTGGAGAAGGACATGAAGGTAGTTGGCGTAAGAGAAGAAGACGCAGAGGATAGGGTGAGATGGAGGCAGATGATTTGCTGTGGTGACCCCTGAAAGGAACAGCCGAAAGGAAAAGAAGAAGAGCAAGAAGAAGAAGAAAAAGAAGAAGAATATAACGTAAATCATGTGCCATTTTTCACAGCATATTGTTGCCTCCTGTGTTTGGATTTATGAATTGTTTTTTCTTTACGATGAAGCTTGTAATACCAATAGAGGGTTTTATTGTTCAAAGATGTCTATGACTTTTGAGAGCATTTATGAATTCTGGGATTTCTTTACATTTAAAGGCAAGTCTCACCCCTCACAATCTCAAAACCAAAGAAAAAAATGTCAATTGAAGAGTCATCGTTTTTCATTAAGTTCATATAAAACATACTTATTCTGGGTTTATACTGGCACCACAATGTCCAGATTTCCACAATTCAAAAAGCACAGAGCACCACATTTTATTGTTTTTATGTTTCTACAGTTTCATATGCTTTCCTTCACTCTCATTTACGATCTGGTAATTTTCTGCCATGATTTTCATCATATTAGGTTTAGATCTCTCATTTGCAGTCGATCTATTCAGAGATTTGTGACCATGGTTTGAACAAAATTGCCATTTGCAATGATTGGGGTATGAAAAGGGGGCAGGGGTCACACCAAAGAAGAGCCATGCATCCACAAGCTGAAACTTGAGGGAATCATGTTTCGAAGTTCATCAAGAGCCCTTACAATGGCGCATCAAGGTCTGTAACAGCCTGTTAATCTCTCCTGCCGTCTACTACAATTCCCATATGCTGTCATGACTGGTGTCAAATTGTAGTGAATCTTACTGATCATCGCAAAACTTTAGTCAAACATTTTGTCACGATCACCACAATTCCATCAACTCCCCTCAAGATCAACACAATATGATCCCATGACCCCCCACACTCATCGTAATTCTATTAAATCATGGAGATTGAATATTGTGCACCAATATAAAGAAAGATTGATAGATGGAAACATGCCTTTTTTTTTAGAAATGTGGTTGAAAGTTTTAAAACATGGTTTATGAAACTATACATGCTATTTTTCAAGTCATTATGTAATACGTAGTTATGACACTCAAGCCTTGCTCCCATGTAAACAATCATGGCCGAATTTACAAGCAAATTTTAGTTTGAAGGTAATTGAGTACATTTTCTGAGGTGGTCAGTCAAATTTGAGGTAAATGGTCTGTATTAGAGGGCAGTGGTGGCCGAGTGGTATAGTGCGCTGGATCACTGATCCTACTCTCCACAAGGTTGTCACTGTCCCCCCCAGTGCAGCTAACTGGGTTATCAAAGGCCGGCCATGTCTCTCACTGTCAATGGTGAGAGGTTCATGTAAAAGAACCATTGCTGACTTTTGACAAGAGTAGCTGCATAGCCGTCAGTATGTTTCTGCCCTGAGATGGCCTAGCAAGCTGTCCAGGGAGTACTCTGCCCTCACCCTGAATCGGCTGGGATGGGCACCAGCCTCCCAGTGACCCTAATTGGGATTAAGCGGTTACAGAAAATGAACTAAACTGGTCTGTATTAATGGTGTTTGAAAAGTTTTGGTTCTGCTCCAAATTTTGTGCGAATTCAGAGCGACTCAAATTGTTTTTGAATGGCTCAATTGGATGATTTTTGCACGTCACGCGAATCCTCCCCTTTTGACAAAGAAAAACCAATGAAATTATGACACATCACACGAATCCGCCTCTTCTATAAAGAGGCGGCTGGTGGGAGTCTGGTGTGCCTCTATTTACATTTTTGTTTCAAAAAGTTTCGGGTATTTTCTACATGTAAACCCCTGCGGCAGTCTCACACACGTATTATAAAAATATAATATTTCTAAATATAAATCCCCCCAGTGCAGCTAAATGAGTTATCAAAGGCCGGCCATGTCTCTCACAGTCTATAGCAGGGGTCGGGAACCTTTTTGACTAAGAGAGCCAAAAAAAGACATACAGTATTTTAAAATCTAATCTTCTGAGAGCCATATATACACTCATGCCTTAGTTTTACGGACTTCGCTTTAACGGATTTCAGATGCAACGGACAAAATCTGTAGCTTCCGACTAGTCCAGATTGTCTGGACGCGGGCCATTGTTTCCGAAAGTGACCGCCAGATGACCAGAGGTTGCATTGTTTACATCTGTGTGGCACTGGCTTGAAGACTGGCTTGAAGAAATTGCTGCTGAGATGCTGGCTACCCAGGACAGTAGCAGCAGTGAGGACGAAGACGAGATGCCGGTTATGCTGCCCGAACTTTCTGAAGTGCGCAGTGCTCTTGACTTAGTGCTACACTACGTCGATTATTCCAAGAACAGAGAAGTGTCTACTCATTATGAAAATCTCAGAAATTTGCGAGAAACAATAATAACAGAGCAATTCTCGAGTGGCAAGGAGTTGAAGTGAGACACTTTCTTCAGACCAAAACAAACTTGGCTCAGCTGATGCACCAGGGATACCAACCAGTCCACCCTCACCAAGCGAACCGACACTGTCTACATCAGGCTTACAGTCTTCAACTCCTCAACAGCCTGAAACCAGCAGTACGTGTACATCAATGGAGCTGCAAATCTCCAGTGACTCAGAATAGTAAAATTCTGAGTCTCCCACTATATGATCACGGCATCATATCAAGCAACACCTGCTCATCTATTGGTAAGCCTGAATGATATTTAACACATTTCTATTTTCGACATACTGTACAGTCTACATTATTATCTTATGGTGTACATTTACAGAGTATAGGTACAGTATTTACATTTGCAGATTACATAGTGTGCTTAAGTAAAAGTTTTTTGTAACATAATCGTTGAAATATATGGAATCGAAAACTTGGGAGAATCAGGTACTTCGGACCAGTGTTCCCAACTATTAGTCCTTTAAACCGATTATATATACACTAGTATATATTAGTATATAGTGGTACCTCACTTTATGAAAGTCTCACCAAATGAAAAATGCAGGTTACGAAACGCATTTTCCTAAAATTTTTGTCTCTGGATACAAAACAAGTTCATGTTCCGAAAGCGCCATATTAAAAATTCAAACGCGCCATTCAAACATTAAAATGTGCCATTCAAACAATGCACGAGCTGTTCTCCCATCAAAGACATTCAAACATTCCCTCCCGCTGGCCTCCCATTGGCTAAGAGGGATGACGTGTATACTTCCCATTGCCTATCCCCCAACATCCTGCCCCGCTGGCCTCCCATTGGCTAGAAGGGATGACTCAGCTATTAGTCCTCTCCTCCCTCTTATTGGCTATCTCCCAGCATCCCGCCCCGCTGACCTCCCATTGGCTAGGAGGGATGACCCAGCTCCCTCGCATTGGCTATTATAGAGCTGCAGCTACCATGATGCTTTTTTTTAAAGGACAGAGTTACTGTTGTTTCATGCATTATTTCTTGACTCAGGCTTTTAACCTTCCATAAGCATTTGTAAGATTATAACTCTGCTAAGAAGACATGGTCAACACACTCGCGCACACACGCGCGTGTGCGCGCACATACACACACACACACACACACACACACACACACACACACACACGCGTGTGATTTCCGGTGCGAGTGAGAAGAAGAAACTGGCTTGAGTGATATCGCAAAGGAAAATGGCCGTCTACCATCGTATGATATTGAAGCAGATGGAGGTCTTAAAAGGTATGTTTTTATAATTTTTAAAGGGTTTATGGGGTAGTATTGGGAGCCTTGGAACAAATCATGCGTTTTACATGTAAAAAGCGGTTCTTCTTCTTCTTTTCCTTTTGGCTTTTCCCTTCAGGGGTCGCCACAGCAAACCATTCGCCTCCATCTCACCCTATCCTCTGTATCTTCTACTCTTATGTAAAATGCAGTTCAATTTATGAAAAATGCAGGTTACGAAAAAGGCGCTGGAACAGATTAATTTCGTAAAGTGAGGTACTACTGTAAATTTAAAAAGAAGACCAACAATTTGAGAGTATAATAAGACTCTGAACTGATTTTAAATGACATTGTCAGAATTAAGTTATTTATTAATAAGAAAAATACTTCTTACTATAAATGCGACTTCTGGTGCTGTATGGTGTTGCTGATGGCTGATCTGGTTGATACGTGCTGAGGTTCAGCTTCATGCAGGTGTTTAGGCTTCCATCTGTTAAACGTGACCGCAGCTTGATGTTTATCAGGTGTGAGAAGGACTGCTCGGGTGCATATGTAGAGCCAAACATGGTCAATACGACAGGACTCACATGCTGCAGTGTTTGGTATGTGACAGGAAGCACGTCCCAAGTTTTTTTTTTTTTATTTTTTTTTAAATTTATTTAAGGGACAATGTACAGGAACATTAAGCTCATAGAGACAGAGATGTACTGTACCAGATTATAGCTTATAGCTAGTTTCCATCTGTAGTCCCTAATTTAGAACGGCCCATTAACCTACAGTGCATGTCTTTGGATTGTGGGAGGAAACCGGAGCACCCGGAGGAAACCCACACAAGCACGGGGAGAACATGCAAACTCCACACAGAAACACCCAGGCCGGGAATCGAACCCGGGCCTTCTTGCTGTGAGGCGGACGTGCTAACCACTATGCCACCGTGCCGCCTTTAGCAATCAGCTGGTCTGCGGGTTGAGGTTTTTCCATGTCTGTCCATTTGTGTTTGCTTGCTTGCCAGCTGTACTTGGCTTCGTGCAAATAAGCTGATCAAAAACGAGGAAATTTACCTCTTTACTCAAAAACAACACGCGCAGTCTGTGGCTGTTGTTATAATCCAATAAAATTAGAGTTTCAAGGTATCGGACCCGCCCACATACTGGCGTACAGAAAGGATTGGCTCTCCGTTGTGCACCACAGTGACATGTGGCATTAAAAATACAGTGGTATGAAAAAGTATCTGAACCTTTTGGAATTTCTCACATTTCTGCATAAAACCACCATCAAATGTGATCTGATCTTTGTCAAAATCACACAGATGAAAAAAAACAGTGTCTGCTTTAACTAAAACCACCCAAACAGTTATAGGTTTTTATATTTTAATGAGGATAGCATGCAAACAATGACAGAAGGGGGAGGAATAAGTAACTGAACCATCACATTTAATATTTTGGCAGCAATAACTTCAACCAGACGCTTACTGCAGCTGCAGATCAGTCTGGCACATCGATCAGGACTAATCTTGGCCCATTCTTCTTTACAAAACTTCTGTAGTTCAGTCAGATTCCTGGGATGTCTGGCATGAATCGCTGTCTTGAGGTCATGCCACAGCATCTCAATGTGGTTCAAGTCTGGACTTTGACTTGGCCACTCCAAAACGTGTATTTTGTTCTTCTGAAACCATTCTGAAGTTGATTTACTTCTGTGTTTTGGATCATTGTCTTGTTGCAGCATCCATCCTCTTTTTAACTTCAACTGTCTGACAGACGGCCTCAGGTTTTCAGCTTTAAGCCACTCATCAATGATTGGGCACACACTTGACTTAAATTGTTTGGTAAAAATTGGTTTCAATTGCTCTTTAAGTCTTTTTAGGCAGAGGGTTCAGTTACTTATTCCTCCCCCTTCTGTCATTGTTTGCATGCTATCCTCATTAAAATATAAAAACCTATAAATGTTTGGGTGGTTTTACTTAAAGCAGACACTGTTTTTTCATCAGTGTGATTTTGACAATGATCAGATCACATTTTATGATGATTTTATGCAGAAATGTGAGAATTTCTAAAAAGTTCAGATACTTTTTCATACCACTGTAGATGTATACATTTAAATGCGCGAGATTTATCCATCTGTTTTTTGTTTTATTTGATGGCTTTTTTTGTATTTTTATTCAAATGACAGTGAAATTATGCATTCGTTATTCTGTTAAGAAAGGCCACCTGATTTATCTGAGAGCCAGATACAGTCATCAAAAATGCCACATCTGGCTCGCGAGCCATAGGTTCCCGACCCCTGGTCTATGGTGAGAGGCATGTAAAAGAACCATTGCTAACTTTCGTAAAGAGTAGGCTGCAACGCCGTCAGCGTGTTTCTGTCCCTTGTTAGAAGGTTGTGTCCGGAAGGGCATCCGACGTAAAAAACCGATGCCAAAACAAACATGCGAATCATTTGCTGTGGTGACCCCTGATAAAGGGAAAAGCCAGAAGGAACTTTCTCTTCTAAATATAAATTGTGGATCTGATGTCGGTGTACTTGCCCTCACCCGGAGTTGACTGAGATGGGTCCCAGCCTCTCCGTGACCCTACTTACGATTAAGCGGTTCAGAATGGATGAATGTCGGTGGACGTACTGCTCAAGCTGCTTTTCACAACACACAGAGGAAGCACATCCCAGATCTACTCTGTTTGCTGATGTATCTGATTCTTTGGGATGTATTACAGGAGACAGATGGGAAACATATCTCTGCTCTGCAGGAATCTATTGCTGTATTTTTTATTTACTCTTCCTGGAATAACTGTTTCAACTCGGATTTCCCACATAATCTTTCCTCTGATTCAAATGGGGATTTTCCTTATCAACGCGAGTCGAAAAACTGATCAAGTCTGTTCCACATGTCCAAAATAATTAATAAATCCCCAGATTTAATAAAAACCTCTAATAAGTAAGAAGACACCGGTTGTTGCACACAGCTTTGTGTGATCACTTCAGCTACAAAGCAACAGTGCAGGCTGAAATAGCAGCTGCTCCATAAGCCAAAACCGAGCAGCTTATGCTGAAATACACAACTAATTCAACCAGACAAACTGCACTTGAGACAATCGAATGGAGGCTACATGTAAAATATATGGAGAAAAAAATGTAAAAGTAATTAAAGAATGAAAGCATGTTATTTATATTTTAAGGGCAGGTTCAATACAGCACATGACACACTGTCAGTACAGGTCACGAATCCTAAATGATAATCTATCCCAAAGGTTTTTGATAAGCATTACCGAAAACAATCAAAAAACCTTTGGACTATTTTGCCATATTTCGTGGCTATATTGTCCACATGTGAGTACATATAGCCTTACGTCCACATCATTGTTCCATTGTCCAGGGCATTATTTCAGAAGGAAACTTTATTTTTAAACATGTCTGTACTGATCAGCTGAGTTTACATGAAGAACAGATTCATTTCAGGGCTAAAGTGGCTTATGAACAATTACCATGTCTCTGTGTGTGTTTTTTTTTTAAATTAAAATGTTTTGCTTGTAAATTTAAACAGGATGCTAGGTATTCTCTTATGATAGTTGGTTCTAAACTTAATATGCATTTCAGATGATACAGTACAAAACAAATCACAAATTCAGACATCATGAATCGAGGATAATCATCATATCCAGGATTTAACGCACATCATATTCTATACAGATTTAACCCCACCCCCCAATAGTTTTCATTGCAGCCCAACGATTGGCTATCGATTATTTCGGCCTGTGATGTTCAGTCGCGGGAAGTTTGTTGTGCTGTTCCTGAAGCGGTGTATTGACTTTACAGATTTACAATATTGTTCTGAACTGAAATAAAATGGACAGCTATGTCCAACGTGTCATGATTCAACGCAGATAAAAAGATTTTTTTCAGTCAGGTATTTGTTTGGTTTTATTTCGCGCTGCGTCTTAAAGAATATTGTTAGCGGTTAGCTTCCCATGCAAACTTGTTATCGCCTCAGCCGTGGTTGCGTCCTAAAAAGTACCGAAAGCCCTTCGGAAGCGCACTACGGTAGATATGAAGTGTTCAGAACGCATGTAGGGCATCTCGTTTCCAACAGGGACTCAATTTGGGACGGAGCTCAGAAGGAAATCCATAGCGGTTATACATTTCTTTTTCTAAATTATTTTTGTGTTCATTACAGGAGAAGTAATCAGAATGTCAGAGGAAAGCCTCACAAGCCAGGATAAAGAAGAAGTAAGTGATTTAAAATTTTTAATTAAGTAAGCTGGTTTTCCTTTCCAGGATTCTGACCACTCAATGTGGTGAATCATTCACAAGTGAGTTTGTTTTTATTGATTCGACTCCTTTTGGTGAATTTTGAAAGTCAATTCATATTTATAATTTATAAGTAAGTGTGCAGTAATGTTTTTTGAAACGAATATCAGGCAAAAACTTTCAAGTTGATAAATATATTAAATGGCGCCAGCTCTGTCCGGTTTAGAGAGGACAATAAATCACAGCTGAAAGAATCGGCTCTTTTCGTTTACCCGAGTCAATTGAACCGACTCATTATTTACAGTAGGCCAGGGGTGTCAAACTCGTGCCAGAAAGGGCCATGTGGCTGCAGGTTTTTGTTTCAACCAAGCAGCGGCACACCTACTTTGCTCATTTAATCAACTGAGTTGAGTGTTCAGGCAGTTGATTGGTCAGTCTCTGTACAGAGCACACAGATTGACCAATCAGCGGCCTGAAGACTCAGATGAGTTGATTAAATGAGCAAAGTCAGGTGTGCTGCTGCTTGGTTGAAACAAAAACCTGCAGCCACATGGCCCTTTCTGGCACGAGTTTGACACCCCTGCAGTAGGCCCTTGACTGTTCGCGATTTTGCACTCACGGTTTGAGTATTCGCCGACTGCCAATTCTTACGTGATTCAAATTCAGCCAGTGGCTGTCCTCCTTCCTGCTGATTGGTTGAGATGATGTAACTTTTTCCTCATTCTCAAGTTGTCAATGAGCCTTTTTTTAGTGTGTTTTACTTCCCAGTTAAGTTCTATGATGTCACTCAAACCTAAGCACCAGAATAAGGTACAGGAATGACGATGAAGAAATAGGACTTTCTACAGTTTCCTCTGAAGTGCCTGAAGAGGAATAATTGTCTGTTTGTCTTCCTTTCGGCTTTTTCCCTTTTACTCGGGAGTCGCCACAGCAAATCGTCTGATTCGCATGTTTGATTTGGCAGAGGTTTTTACGTCAGATGCCCTTCCTGTCACAACCCTTTTTAGCAAGGGACAGAAACACGCTGACGACTTTGCAGCCTACTCTTTACGAAAGTCAGCAATGATTCTTTTACATGGCTCTCACCATAGACAGTGAGAGACATGACCCGCCTTTGATAACCCAGTTAGCTGCACTGGGGGGACAGTGACAACCTTATGAGAGGAATAATCCTCTGAACTGTTGTAAAACACTCTACTATTAAAGTCTTTTTCAATTATTATTCCAGTAGATGACCTAAGGTAATGTTTAAAATGTTTGTTATATTTAATTTACTGTGGTGTAGAATGTTTCTCATGTTTTGTTTCTCCAATTTATTACATTTCTTGTTCTTTTATGTCCTTTTTCTTATTGTCTGTGTTTTGGGGGACTTTGATTTGCTGTGCATGTAACTAACTGTTTACTCTCCGCTTCGGCTGAGGGGCGTGGCTGAGCTGCTCAGTGGCACACACCTGAATTCACTGTTCTCATTTACTCCCAATAAACAAAAGTACGCTCACCTCTGCACCAGAGGATTAACTCACATCACCGCTTCTTTCGTTTGTAACGCTCTCTAACTTTCTCACTCTGAAACTTTGTTTTGAACTTGTCTCGGCTGAGGGGCGTGGCTGAGCTGCTCGGACTTAATGCAGCTAATACCTGAATTCTGTCATCTCATGCCTAATGCAATACGTTCCTCTAGTGGGCATTTTTGAAAACTACACTGCTGTATGTTTTTCAGAGAATGCATTTAAAGATGTTTTTATATGTATGCTGTATAATGTTTATATTTTATTATCAATCAATATCACAGTAAAAAAAATAAGTTTTTCTTAATCATTACTACATTTTACTACATTAATACTGTATTAATGAGTAAGACTGTCTATAGAATGTGTTTAAGAACCATATTTTAGCGCATGTAATAGATACATAGTATTTTACTTCCGGCTGCTCATTAGCGCATATGGTGATACATGGGGTTTTACTTCCGGGTACAGACCTCGCGAAGCAAGATAATCCGCGTGAGGGCCCCGAACTGAACCCCCGCGAATGTCGAGGGCCTACAGAACAGGAGGGTTTATAGTGTATAAGTATTTGTAATAAATACAAATGTTTGAGTCATCTGTGGGTTCAGTGAATGTTATTTATGATGAATGTTTTGTTTCAGTTGAAAAGGCGACTACAGCTGCTGCAGAAAGAGTATGAGAGAACAGCACTTAGATTACAGGTACCAGTAGAACTCACACACAACCCTAGAATTATTTAAGGGGGAAAAACCAGGTATACAAGACACTCCCCGACTTAAGTTTTGGTTCCGGATGGCCAGACGCAAGTTGAAAATGAATATAAGTTGTTACTTTATGTTCCAGTGACGTATGACGTTCATACTGTACTTTACATCCATAAATACCTATACCGTATCTCATAAAACACCCCAAATCAATTATTATAAACATGACATTGTAAAATAATATCAAATATATCAAATAATATCAACATTAAATTCAAGCAAAATTATTTCAAATAGAATTTTAATCAAATTCACTCATCAAATATCAAACAAAGTATCAAATATATCCTTTAACATTCTCTATGATGAGATCTTTCTGCTTTTAAATGGTTCCAATGGTCGAGGGATGGTCACTTTACATGAAGGTGAGCTGTTTGTGTTTGAGACAAAGCCCGGTTATACGGACTTCAGATCTTTCAAGTTGTTCGCATGTAAATATTTGTGTGAATGTAAATATAAAAATAATGGAAGAGAGTCACATGGTGTGACTCAGCTGTTTGAGTCTGGAATTTTTCATGAAGGGACCTAGTTGCGCGCCCTGGTGGTGGGTCAAGTGATTGTGGACAAGTGAACAGTAGGGAATCTATATTAAGGACCTGTTGTAGACTGGCTCCAGTCTCCTCCAGGCTCTTGGGGTCTCTTCGCTTCGGGCAGATCATCTAAGGGGACTCATCTCGGCGGATCAAATCATCCAAGGTGAACCATGGAACACGCTTCACCTAAGTTTCATTGTTTGGGACTTCATTGTTAACGTCCATCATCCATGTCCAAACACAGCCCGTGCGAGGATGGTCATCATTTGTTTCGTCCGACATGCAGGCCTTTCCCCGCCAGCACATGCGCCATCTCTTAACTTACCCTTTTTACAAACTTACCCAACTAACTTACCCGACTGCGGGTGCTTGGTGACTATGGGACCCTTTGTTAATTTGTATGTGGTTTAGCTGTAAGATGTAAGTTATAAATTTTGTCTTATTTTGTTCATAGTATTAAAGTGTATATAGTTTATGTCATGGTCTGTCATGCTTTGCTGGTTTCATGGGGCAATTTCAATCCTCTAAATTTTCCTATACGTAACAAGTGAGCAAGGGCACTGTTGAATACTCGTTTAGTACTTAGCCTGCACTGATGTGAATCACCAGCAGAGTGGACAGTTCTCTTTCTTTTCTGGATTCGGGGTTTCATTCATTTTACAACTTTCTTTGCTTAACTGAGTATGCATGGTAGATTGCGCCGATCCGAGCAGATAGTTAATTCATCTGAGTATGAGACTTGCACCATGCTAGTAGGCTTACGCTTCTGACCAACCATATTTGCTTAGGGTTACAAAAGTCTGCAAAACAGTGTAAACATCAAGGCTCACAGAGACGACGTCTTAACACAAGCAGGCATGTGATTTTTCCACGGATCCGCGGAATTCCGATTTTTTTTTTTTTTTTCATTGGCCCAGTTTAAAAAAATAAATAAATAAAATTTTCCACGCCGAATATGTCAAAATAACCTTTTCAGCTTTTATTCCGTTCCGAGTTTTGCATAAAATGAGCTCTCTTGAAACGTTATTGCTGATTGGCTGATGGCTTTCTAATAGCCAATTGCTGATGTTGAAACATGTACGTAGACATTCGCACCACTTCTGATCTGTTCAGCAATCGAAAGAATGTCGGTGATAGAGAGAAAAGATTCTGCTCAAGTTAAAGAAATAGACAAAGTCGTGAAAAACAAGTTTAGGTGGGAATGGATAGAAAAGGAAACCGTAGTATCAACTGACAGAACATTTGGTGTTTAAGCGAAGATTCCAGAATCCTATGGACCCTTTGTTTGCCGTTCGACCAGAAACTTCCATGCAAAGAAAAGACCCAGTGAAACAACCAGTTCCTGTCGCCGATCGAGTAGTTAATTTTGAGGTATGTTTGAGAATTTCTTTGTCTAGTTTCTGATTATATTTTTCAAATTAATAATAATAATAATAATGTCGCTTGTTAAGCGCCCAAATATCCACACACTAGTGCATGCTCAATGCGCTGAAATAAGAGGTTTTGTAAGTCAGTCAGCCATATGCACAGCGAAACAGATGGGTGTTAACTTTTGACTTGAAAGTTGACAAAGATTCACAGTGTCTTAATTTCTATTGGTAAAGAGTTCCAGAGAGTTGGTGCTGCATAAGAGAATGATCTTTTCCCGTAAGAAGACAGGTGGAATCTTGGGAGTTGTAACAAGTGCTGATTCTCGGACTGGAGAGTTCTTGATGGGGTATATTCCGTGATGAGTTCTTCAAGGTATTCTGGAGGTTGTTTGCGGAGACACTTGAAGGTGGTGCAGAGAATTTTGAAGGTGATTCTTTGCTGAATTGGCAGCCAGTGAAGGGATTTGAAAACAGGAGAGATGTGGTCAAATTTAGTCTTCAGTGAAATGATTCTTGCAGCCGTATTTTGCACTTTTTGGAGTTTGGAGATATTTTGTTTGTTAAGGCCAAACAGCAGTCCATTGCAGTAGTCCAATCTGGATTATACTAGACATCTGACTAGGATGTGGGCACTCTCTGCTGTAATGTACTACCTGATGTTGCCCATGGCCTTGAGATGAAAACAACATAATCTACAGATTCTGTTGACATGCTCTTGCAGCGAAAGGTCTGATTCAATCCAGACTCCAAGATCCTTCACGAGTACAGATGTTAATAGCTTTGCTGACCTGATAGTGACTTCTTTCTGGAGATCAGTCAGGTGATGTTTCCATCCAATAAGTAAGACCTCTGTGTTTTCATCATTCAATTTTAATGTTCGGCCATTTATCCATGATTTTATTCCAGCGGTGCAGAGTTCTAATTGTTGGATGGCGGACAATTGAGAAGCGGGTAAGAAGAAATTCATTAGCTGAGAGTCATCTGCGTAAGAGAAGTTTGAGATGCTGAAACTATCAATGAAAGGTTGAAGCTGGCTTGTATAAATCATAAAAAGGACTGGACCAAAGACCGAACCCTGAGGTACACCACATGACAGTACGGTCTTACTGGAAAGTTGATCTGCAACGGATACAAGTTGGCTCCTGTCTGTCAGATCGGACTGAAACCACTTCAGGGCTACGCCATGGATTCCAGTGTGATATTCCAGAATGTGAAGCAGAATGTCGTGGTCCACGGTGTCAAATGCCTTACTAAGATCCATGAGGACCAAGTATGCAGCATTGCATCTCTGCACCCTGTAACCTCACCGTTCCTCTTGGGTCCTTGTCATTCACACACATGTATTCTGTCTTACTGAGACTAACCTTCATTCCCCTCCATTCCAGGGCATACCTCCACCTCTCTAGATTTTCCTGCACTTGTTCTCTGCTCTCACTACAGATCACAATGTCATCTGCAAACATCATAGTCCATGGAGATTCTTGTCTCACCTCGTCTGTCAGCCTGTCCATCACCATAGCAAACAAGAAGGGGCTCAGAGCTGACCCTTGATGCAGTCCCACCTCCACCTTAAACTCTTCTGTCACATCAACAGCACACCTCACCACTGTCTCACATCTCTTATACATGTCCTGCACCACTCTAACATACTTCTCTGCCACTCCAGACTTCCTCATGCAATACCACAGTTCTTTTCTTGGCACCCTGTCATATGCTTTTTCCAGATCCACAAAGGCACAATGTTGCTCCTTCTGACCTTCTCTGTACTTCTCTATTAACATCCTCAAAGCAAACACTGCATCTGTGGTGCTCTTTCTTGGCATGAATATGATGAAGATCACTTCCAAATGTTCAAAGGTAGAGAATGAAGTCTTTGCTCTGATTCGTTCCACAACAAGACAGCCCTTGTGGATCACTGCAACTCCGCCTCCTCTTCCTTAACGAGGGACGTGCATGTGATGATATCCAGGTGGCCTCATTTCCGCTATCGCTGCTTACATCCCCTGCCTCTTTGAGCCAAGTTTCAGTTAAAAATAACACATCAGTGTCATGTCCCATGAGAAAGTCAGCTATTTCAATCGTCTTCTTTTTTGAAAACTGTGCATTCCATAGAACAACATTGAGAAGTTTGGAGGTTTGTCTGATTTCCTTTTGTTGAAGTTCCTATTTAGATGTACAGATTTTATTTAGATTTTTCACCTTTGTCCGGATCTGCAACCTCTCTTACAATCCCCTTCGCATACAGACTGTCTATACTGATTGGAGGACAATGGAGCGGGTGCACAGATTGTCTGATTAACAATAGCCTGTCCTTGGAGTACACCGGTGGTTGATTGGTTTCCATTGTTCCGCTGCTCCCACACAATTTGCGTTGCAATCAGAACTTGGGTGCTGATTGACAAGACATTCAAAATCAGTGATTTTAACACACAAACAGCAGAAAAATGCCCATAACATCCACATTTCTCCGTATTTGTTCTTGAAACTTTACCAAAGTCTTCCAAGGGCACTGAGCAGTCACCATGCCAAAATGTAGTACATAACTATGAGTATAAGTCATGAAAATGATAGAAAAGGTAGGAGCTGGCTAACTAGCAGCTAACAAGCACCTGTCAACCAGCCACCATCCCAGCTTAAGCAAATTTATTGTGAATGCGTGCATGTTTTAGGTGTAGGACGTTCATGTGTTTATTCCGTGAACTGAATCAAATGAGCTGACTCTATGGTCACTGAACTGAAGCAGTGGGACTGTGTGCTCATGTAATTAGCTCATTAATATTGGAAATATAAAACTATGAATCTGAGCCTCAACCGAAACCCCTCAGCATCCAGAAGGACAACAAACTTTCTAAGGCAGCCTCTAGAAGGACATTTCAGGCGGCACAAAAGGAAACAAGAAAGTGCCATGCTAAAGCACTAAAGACAAAGAAACATTCATTAAAAAAAAAAATTATGTCATGTATAACATGTCATGTGTATAGTTTGTTTCTAGATTGTGTTTAAAGACTGTTGATAATAGTGTTGTGAGGCAGGACATATCTATAAGAGTGACTCTTTGATTTGTGACTGTGACACTTTGATTAGTGTTGGAATCCCACATGATAAACCCACAAGTTGAGGTACAGTGGGGCCAATAAGTATTGGGCAATGTAAAAATGTGCAAATTCACCCATTTAAAAAGATAAGAGAGGTTTGTAATTTTCATCATAGGTACACATCAAGCTTGAGAGACAGAATGTAAAAGAAATCCAGGAAATCACATTGTATGATTTTTAAACAATTTATTTGTGAAAATGGGAGGTCAGTAAGTATTGGGCAGCTAGAAAACAAACATTATTTCGGCCCCACTCGTTAATGGTATGAATGACACCTGTTTGAACTGATTAGATGCATAAGAGACACCTGCACACACCTTCAAACTGTCAGACTGCACTCTTCACCATGACCAAGACCAGAGAGCTTCCCAAAGACACCAGAGATAAAATTGTACAACTGCACAAAACTGGGATGAGTCAAACTGCAGTTAGTAAACAACTTTGTGAGAAAAGATCAACAGTTGGAAACATTTAGAAAACGGAAGAAGTATAACATCACTGACAACCTCTCTAGGAGTGGCGCTCCATGCAAGATCTCACCTCGTGGGGTTCAAAGGATCCTGAGAACAGTGAGTAATCAGCCCAGAACTACATGGCAGGAACTGGTCAATTATTTGAAGGTGGCAGGAACCACCGTCACAAAGATGACAATAACTAACACACTACGTCGTCATGTGATGAAATCCTGCATTGTCGAAAGATTCCCCTACAAAACAAAAACCATGTAACGGCCCATCTGAAATATGCTAAAAACCATTTGGACGATCCAGAGGAGGATTGGGAGAATGTGATGTGGTCAGATGAGACCAAAATTGAACTTTTTGGTTTAAACAGCACTCGCCGTGTTTGGAGGAAGAAGAATGCTGAGTTGCATCGCAAGAACACCATACCTACTGTGAAGCATGGGTGTGGACACATCATGCTTTGGAGATGCTTTTCTGCAAAAGGGACAGGAAGACTGCATCGTATCATTGGCAACATGAATGGGGCCATGTATTGTGACATTTTGGGTAAAAACCTCCTTCCCTCGGTCAGAGCATTAAAGATGAAACATGGCTGGGTCTTCCAGCATGATAACGATCCAAAGCACACAGCCAAGAAAATCAAGGAGTGGCTCCGTAAAAAGCATATCAAGGTTCTGGAGTGGCCTAGCCAGTCTCCAGACCTCAACCCAATCGAAAACCTTCGGAGGGAGTTAAAAGTTCGACTTGCCAAGCAACAGCCCTCAAACATCACAGCTCTAGAGAAGATCTGTGCAGAGGAGTGGGCCAAAATACCAACTAAAGTGTGTGTAGACCTGGTCAAGAACTACAGGAACCGTTTGACCTCTGTCATTGCCAACCAAGGCTACATTACAAAGTATTAAAAGCAACTTTTTCTGGCTTCCCAATACTTATTGACCTCCCATTTTCACAAATAAATTGTTGAAAAATCATACAATGTGATTTCCTGGATTTTTTTTTACATTCTGTCTCTCAAGCTTTATGTGTACCTATGATGAAAATTACGAACCTCTCTTATCTTTTTAAATGGGTGAACTTGCACATTTTTACGTTGCCCAATACTTATTGGCCCCACTGTATATGGAGATTAGAAATTAAACTTTCTAGAGCTCTTTCAGTGTCATAAAATAGCATTTTCCCCCTTCTGAAATGCTTAAAACCGAGGAGCTTCGGGGGGCTTCGCCCTAACTGAACTTGGAAGAAGGAGGGGCACGTTCAGTCTGTCATTTGTAAACAATGGACGCAGTGTCAATGCATCATTACATCAGCGTACTACGTAGGTACATCTAAACTCAAAATTTGACAATTTTTTTTTCTTGGAAAAAACAAACGAATGAACCTAAGTTTGGGAGCGTCTGTACTATTATTCACACAATCAAATGTTAAATTCATACATTTATCTATACCATATGATAACATTATTCACAAGATTTACAAACCACATATCAAATACCTCTCACTTGTATACATAGGTGTAACTCGTTAATAGACTTTGAATATCGAAACAGCTGTAAACTTAAAACTAATCAAGTTAAATGCTTAATTTTTTTTCACGGTAGATACTATAAAAATACTTTATGCAGTGAACCAAAATAACATTTTATATTTAACAGAATCTGTGCAAGGTCACTTATAACCCGTCCCCCTATATTTTTGGTAATGCAAAACCACACATTGTTATTGGTTTATTATAGAGATACCACCATCATTGACATGCTGTCCAAAAAATATAAGAAAATATTAATTAATTGTGAAGATATCATGCTTTTACAAGATTTGAGGGAAACATTATTTGACAGTTTTGATCATGACATACATAATTTAGATTTTTACACTATTTACATGTTTTTAACTTAATCACATCAGATGTTAATAATATGAAATATAATCATGCTATATGAAAGTACAATGATCTAAAATTTTGGAAGAAATATTTTTTTAAGATTTTATACCTGGTTTATCCCATTAACCCCCCCCCCACACACACACACACACACACACACACACACTTTAAAAGATTTTTTCAACTCATGAACTACAAGATTAATGAAATTAGTTTAACTTGTACAATAATGCATTATTGTTCGTAATGATTAGGATGATGATGATGTACATTTACTCAATTCATTTATTTTCCTGACCATTGCAACCTTATACTGATATCCCACATAAGTTTCTTTTATTGAGGTTTTGCAGTCATGTGACCCCAATACCTTCATGCGCCATCTTGGACGGCAAGCGTGATCCAGAACACACACACATGATTCACTAAGCATGGCTTCAACAACAACCGATAATGACAGCGAAAGCAAAATATGCGAGAGTGTCGAAGGCAAAAGCGATGACACTTTAATATTGTCAGACGTTGTCAATCATCTGACGGGTGACCAGAGGGCGAGGTATCTGAGTAAAATAAATCAGCTGGGGATTGCCAATCCATATATAATGCCGCAGTCAGTGTTTCGGAATGTGTTAGAACACAACCATTCTTCCCTTCCTGCTTTTGTCTTTTTGTACATATCTTGTCCATGGCCCATCTCCGTTTATTGGCAGAGTTAAAAGCTTACAAATCAATGGAAGCTTAGAATTATTTTGTTGCCGGATTTGTAAGCTGTATGCAACAATGGGAGCCAGGAACCGGGAAGAGAGACTACCACCTCATAACGGCTTAGGTGCGTGTTCTATCCCCAAATAGACCGACACAAACAAGTGCTTATTCAATAATAACTTAAAATTATCACTGCTTATAATGGTTGTATAAATTCACATATTTTATTCATATCTTCTGTTTTTTTCTTTTTGGTTTTTCCCCCGTTCTTGAGAGTCACCACAGCGAATCATCTGATTCGCACATTTGATTTGGCATAGGTTTTTATGTCGGATGCCCTTCCTATCACAACCCTTTTAGCAAGGGACAGAAACACGCTGACGGCTTTGCAGCCTACTTTTTAAAAAAGTCAGCAATGGTTCTTTTACATGCCTCACGACATAAACAGTGAGAGACATGGCCTGCCTTTGATAACCCAGTTAGCTGCACTGGGGGGTTCAGCGATCCTGTGCCCTATCCACGAGACCACCACTGCCCACATTTTATTTATATATAAGCCTAATAATGTATGCAAAGTGACCTGATGCAAAGTGTTCGCTGCATATTCTGTATTCTGTAGGATTCCAGTCTTTCTTATTTACTGCTGCGATCCACTTGGCTTTTCTCTCCGGGTCAGATGGGAAATGATAGAATAACAGTGCAGGCTTACTCCTCTGTCTATTTGCACAGCCAACAGCGCAACACGAGATAACCATAATCAATGGTTATTTTTTATCACTTCGTGGAAGTTAGTAACTGACAAACAACATCCAGTTGGGTAATGTTGAACCACTATTATAAATGTTTAGCAATGTCCGGATCATGTCGTCCAATATGGCAGATAAACATAAGTCACTTGACCCTGTGATGTCACGTGCAAAACCTCAATATGCTGTGAGCGTGAGCAAGTGTGTGTGGGGACTGTATTTGCATTGACTCTTACTTAAGATGTTTTAATGTGTGTGTGTGTGTGTGTGTGTGTGTGTGTGTGTGTGTGTTAGCGTGCTGAAAGAAGAGAGGCTGTGTGTAAGCATGTACAGAACACAATGTCGAAGCAGAACCGTGTGCTGGTCAACACGTCGCCTATATTGGAGCAAAACTCTTCTTCTTCTCCAGAGCTGCTTTCCACTCATAACCTTTCTTTAAATACCAGTGAGTTTCCTTAAAATACTACTGTAACATACACACACACTCTCACTCACCACTACTGTAACACACACTCATGACTACTGAAAAAACACATACACCACTACTATAACACTCAGTACAGTCAGCCCCCTACCTACAAAGCCTCTGGGTTCAAAGTCCCCGGGTTACAAAGAACATTTTCCTAAGTTTACCTCCCCAGGAAACGAAAACAACCCCCTGTTATGAAAAGAAATTGAAACGCGTCAATCAAAATTTCACACGATGCGCAAGTTGCTCTCTCATTGGCTGTCTCTCAACATCCCGCCCCGCTGGCCTCCCATTGGCTAGGAAGGATCACGCAGAACCAGAAGGAGACCTTAAAGTGAAAATATAGTGAGGACCTCTGATCTTTCAAAAGGTACTGCTTTAAATAAAACATCCTTTGTGTGTGTGTGTGTGTGTGTGTGTGTGTGTAAGAGAGAGAGAGAGTGTGTGTGTGTGTGTGCGCGCGCATGTGAGAGAGAGAGGGAGAGAGAAGCTTAACTCTTTAGTTTTTAGTTTAGTTTTTTAAGTTGTTTAATTTAGTAAATGTTTAATAAATGTGGGCGCATTTGAGCTCATTTGGAATTCCGATCCCTCAAGGAATCAAGTTAAAGTTGAGTTTGGACCTCCTTTGTCAAGCAGGGAATGCGCTTTGAATTCGACGTCTTGTGGGCGTGGCCCACAACGCTAGAATAAACGTGCATCGTAATGTGTTTGTGTGTGTGTGTGTGTGTGTGTGTGTGTGTGAGAGAGAGAGGTGTGTGTGTGTGTGTTAATAATAAAAGGTTTAATAATGGTTTAATTAATAAATATGTTAATAAAATGGTTTAATATGTTAATAAAATGTTTAAATGGTTTAATAAATAATGTTCTTTTTCTTTTAACACATTTCATACAAACTTTGTGTACTTTTATCATTTTTAAAGGGTTTATGCAGCTTATCCAGTCCAAAAACTGGAGCCTTGGAACGAATCAGGCGTTTAACATATAAAATGCGACCCCCACTGACAAAATCCCTGCATTACGAATACACCACTAATACTGTTAACACGCTCACTACTACTGTAATAGACACACACACACTCGGTACTACTGTAACACTACTAATACTGTTAACACACACTCAGTCACTACTACTGTAATACACATATGCACTCACTACTACTGTAACACACTCACACACTACTACTGTAACACATACATCACTACGTGTGTAAAACACACACTACTACTACTGTAACACACAGTACTGCCATAACACACACTCACTGACTGCTACTGTAACCTACAAACACCACTACTACTACTGTAACAGACATACTACTAACACTACTACCACTACTTTGACACACATTTACTCATTCACCACTACTATAACACACATGCATTACATTTACTGTAACATACACTCAGTACTATTACTGTAATATACATACACTCAATCAGTACTACTGTAACACACAAACACTATTACTACTGTAACATGCACACTTACTCACTACTACTGTAACACAATCCTTCATTCACTACTACTCTTGCACTCTGTATACAGACGCACTCACTTAGTACTATCGTAACACGCACTTATTTTCAATGTAACACATACATATACTACCACTACTGTAACATAAATGCACTAATACTACTGGAGCACACATTCACTCACTACTACAGCAACACTCAGTCTATTTTAAGACACGTACACTACTACTACTACTACTACCGTAACACACCACTCACGAGCTATTACTGTAACACACACTCACTCACTACTACTGTAACACACACACACTTACTACAACTGTAACAGTCAGTACTCCTGTAAAACTACTACTACTACCAGGCCTAGAAATTCATTTTTTTGTTTACCTGCCAGCCGGACTAGTTACCAAAGTTACCAGCCAATCAATTTCCAGTCGGCCCCCTACCTACGAAATTAATCCGTTCCAGAGCCTTTTTCGTAACGCGGGGATTTCGTCAGTAGGGGTCGCGTTTTACATGTTAAACGCCTGATTCGTTCCAAGGCGCCAGTCTTTGGACTGGATAAATTCCATAAACACTTTAAAAATGATAAAAGTACACCAAGTTTGTATGAAATGTGTTAAAAGTAAAAGAAAATTATTTGTTAAACCATTTAAACATTTTATTAACATTTATTAATTAAACCATTATTAAACATTTTTTTTATTAACACTCACCCCCCTCTCTCTATCTATCTCACACTCTTGTGCGCGCCCACAAGACGTGGAATTCAAAGCGCATTCCCTGCTTGACAAACTCAACTTTAACTTGATTCCTTGAGGGATCGGAATTCCAAATGAGCTCAAATGCGCCCACATATATTAAACATTTACTGAATTAAACAACTTAAACTAAAGAGTTAAGCTTCCCTCTGTCTCTATTTGGGAGGCCAGCGGGGCGGGATGTTGAGAGACATTTTGATTGGCGGGTTTGAATTTTGAATTTCTTTTCATAAGAGGGGGTTGTTTTCGTATCCAGGGCACGGAAACTTAGGAAAATGCTCTTCGTAACCCGGAGATTTCGTACCCAGGGGGTCGACTGTGTGTGTGTGTGTGTGTGTGTGTGTGTGTGTATATATATATATATATATATATATATATATATATATATATAAAATCTTCTTTTCTTTTCGGCTGTTCCCTTCAGGGGTCGTCACAGTGAATCATCTGCCTCCATCTCACCCTATCCTCTGTATCTTCTTCTCTTACACCAACTGCCTTCATGTCCTCCTTCAGCACATCCATAAATCTTCTCTTTGGTCTTCCTCTAGGCCTTCTGCATGGTAGTTCCAGCCTCAGCATCCTACTACCAATATACTCACTATTCCTCCTCTGTACATGTCCAAACCATCTCAATCTAGCCTCTCTGACTTTGTCTCCAAAACCTCTTACATGTGCTGTCCCTCTGATGTGCTCATTCCTGATCCTATCCATCCTCGTTACTCCCAAAGAGAACCTCAACAGTTTCAGTTGTACACTTTTCCTTTCATTCTTGCCGATACCTTTCTATAACACCGGACACTTTTCTCCAACCATTCCAACCTGCCTGCACACGCTTCTTGACCTGTTTTCCACACCTTCCATTGCTCTGGATTGTTGAGCCTAAGTACTTAAAATCCTCCACCTTCTTTATCTGTGCTTCCTGTAATCTCACCGTTCCTCCTAGGTCCTTCTCGTCACACACATGTATTCTGTCTTATTGAGGTTAACCTTCATTCCTCTCCTTTCCAGGGCATACCTCCACCTCTCTAGATTTTCCTGCACTTGTTCTCTGCTCTCACTGCAGCTCACAATGTCATCTGCAAACATCATAGTCCATGGAGATTCTTGTCTAACCTCGTCTGTCAGCCTGTCAATCACCATAGCAAACAAGAAGGGGCTCAGAGCTGACCCTTGATGCAGTCCCACCTCCACCTTGAACCCTTCTGTCACACCGACAGCACACCTCACCACTGTGTTACATCTCTCATACATGTCCTGCACCACTCCAACATACAGTAGGCCCTTGACATTTGCGGGGGTTCGGTTCCGGGCCCTCTTGCGAATTGAGATAATCCGTAAGCTCTGTACCTGGGAGTGAAACCCCATGTATCACGTCACATGTGCGAATGAGCAGCCGGACGTAAAATACTATGTATCTATTACATGCGCTAAAATATGCTTCTTAAATACATTCTATAGACAGTCTTACTCATTAATTCAGTATTAATGTAGTAAAATGTAGTGATGATTAAGAAAAACTTCTTTTTTTTTTACCATGGTATTTATTGATAATAAAATATAAACATTATACAGCATACATATAAAAACACCTTTCAATGCATTCTCTTTGAAATACATACAGCACTGTAGTTTTCAAAAATGCCCACTAGAGAAACGTATTGCATTAGACATGAGATGACTGAATTCAGGTATAGAGGTTTTGCAGTCACATGGCATGCCGAGTAGCAACTCTGTTTATGCTGCCATATTGGAGTGAAAACAAACATATACTTTGCAATTGAGGTGCCTGTTTTTAGCTTGGTAGACAGCTGTAATACAATCCCAGTGCTTTCTGAGCTCCCTGGTAATTATGACAGCGATCATAACCGTAGTTTTTGAACATACTGTTGTTTATCAGGGCTAACAAATGACACATACGTTTTGCCCGATGATTTGTTTGTTTACTGCATGGATGAAGCAACGGACAGGATACCTGGTTTAACATACCCAGATATCTATAATTATTTGATTAATCACACATCTGATTTTTCTCCCAAAAAACTGAAAAGTTTAATAGCACTTGGAGTGTAGCAATCATTGTTAATGATTACTCCCGCCGGAACTTGGTATATTCTGGTTCCGTAATGCATTGTGGGATTAAACAAGTGAAGCGGAAACCAAAAAACGGCATGTTTGTGTGTTAGAACACGTATTAAAGACTGTTAAAGTTAAATCTGGGAAGCGTATGAGTATTTTTTATCTGGATGGGTTTCGGCACTTCGCGAGCATATTATACCTAGGAAAGCCTCTGATATCACCCATGGCAAGCTGTGTGAGGACACCAAAGTATTAATCATGGCAAAGGTAATTATGACTCACTTTTTTTTTTTTTTTTAATTTTTTTATCATTTTGCCTACATTATATATTAAGCACAAACATGTGGATCTAAATCTATGACGTATTATAATAGTTATATTATATACTGTACATGTTAAAATAAAGACTAAATAGCATTTTAGCTGCCCTCAGCTTATAAATGGACACCAGTTCAAACTGTGGTTAAGGAAATAAATAAATAATATATCTACTGATAAAAATTACTTGCCTCCAACAAAATGTCCCCCACATTACATGACTGGCAGGAGCTGGTGCAATCTTTCCTTTTGTTGTCGGTATCCGCTCTTTTCAAAGCAGAAATCCATTCCTCTCATCGGGCCTTATTAGCAGGGAATCTATGATATTTAACACCTGCTTTCTTTCCTCTATAATTTGTACAACCGACAGCAACACAGTTAAGTGCCTTTTTGCACTTGTTTAATAAATAAATGCAGTATTAAACCCTTGCACACGCTTGTGCTATTGTGTTGGGGCCGGAGTGAATGGTTTGTTTTCACACCAATATGGCGGTATAAACAAAACCCGCATTGGGATAATGTATGCATAACGTCAGCTGCAAAATCTCTATTAACTGCATTAAGTCCGAGCAGCTCAGCCACGCCCCTCAGCCAGAGCGAGTACATAACAGAATTTTAGAGTGAGAAAGTTAGAGAGCTTCACAAACCAAAGAAGCGGTGATGTGTTAATCCTCTGGCGCAGAGGTGAGACTGCTTTTGTTTATTGGGAGTAAATGAGAATAGTGAATTCAGGTGTGTACTACCAAGCAGCTCAGCCACGCCCCTCAGCCGAAGCGGAGAGTAAACAGTTAGTTAGAGGCAGTTAGTTATTCTGCCTCACTTCATCTCACTCACTCCAGAATCTCTCCTTCTGTTCTAGCTCACATCCTGCCTGAGGGGCATAAGCACTAACAACATTGAACATCACGCCCTCAATTTCCAATTTGAGACTCATCACTCTGCCTGACACTCTTTTCACTTCTAGAACATTCCTGACAAACCCCTCGTTCAAGATGACTCCAACTCCATTTCTCTTCCCATCCACACCTTGATAAAACCGCTTAAACCCTGCTCCTAAGCTTCTAGCCTTGCTACCTTTCCACCTAGTCTCCTGAACACACAGTATGTCCATTCCTCCTCTGCATCATGTCAGCCAGCTCTTTCCTTTCCTGTCATAGTTCCAACATTCAAAGTCCCTACTCTCAGTCCTAGACTCATGCCTTTCCTCTTATCACTCTGCCCACGGGCACGCCTCCCACCTCTCCTTCACCCAACAGTAGTCCAGTTTCCACCAGCACCCTGTTGGTTAACAGCACTGATGGCGGTTGTTGTTGGTTAACAGCACTGATGGCGGTCGTTGTTAACCCGGACCTTGACCGATCCAGTATGGGATTCGTATTTTTGACTCGCATGTTTTATGTGGCATTGGTTTTACGCCGGATGCCCTTCCTGACGCAACCCTCTACATTTATCTGGGCTTGGGACCGGCGTGACGGTGAACACTGGCTTGTGTCCCCCCCACGGCTGCATTTATATATATAATATATATATATATATATATATATATATATATATATATATATATATATATATATTTTATTCATAATTTTTATTGTTTATAATATATATATATATATATATATATATATACACACACACAGACGCTTCTTGACTTATGTTTTAGTTTGGTTCCGGATGGCCGAACGCAAGTTGAAAATGAATACAAGTTGTTACTGTATGTTCCAGTGACGTATGACATTCATACTGTACTATACATCCATAAATACCATTACCGTATCTCATAAAACACCTGAAATCAATTATTATAAACATGACATTGTAAAATATCAAATATATCAAATAATATCAACATTCATTTCAAATCAATTAAATTCAAGTAAAATAATTTCATATAGATAAATTTTAATCAAATTCACTCATCAAATACAGTATCAAATATAAAATATAACATTCTCTATGATGAGATCTTTCTGCTTGTAAATGGTTCCGCTGGTCAACGGAGCCATCTGGAAGAAACATGCAACATTCACATGTTTTTCACCAGCATCAATTTTCTTGATAATAGCCATCTTCGTTTCTAACAAGATGGCTTGCCGCTTTTTCTGATTACTACTATCTACTAGTAGGCATACGCTTCTGATCAACCATATTTGCTTAGGGTTACAAAAGTCCGCAAAACGGTGTAAACACAAAGATCACAGAGAGGACGTCTTAACACAAGGGTAACACGCCGTGAACTGGGGAGAAGGAGGGGCACATTCAGTCTGTCGTTTGTAAACAACGGACGCAGCATCATGCAGAAGGTATGTCTCGTACTCCAGAGAGCACGCTAAACTCAAAATTTGACCATTTTTTTTTTAAAAGCGTAAAATCGAAGAATATGTAAAACGAATGAACGTAAAGCGGGGAGTGTCTGTATTGTATGTTTATATATTTTATTTTCAATAAATATGACAGTAAAAATAATTTTTTTTTTCTTAATCTTTACTAAATTTTACTAAATTAATACTGTATTAATGAGTAAGACTGTCTCTAGAATGTGTTGAAGAAGCATGTTTTAGCGCATGTAATAGATTTTAGTAATAGAAATAGTATTTTACCCACGGCTGATCATTTGCGCATGTACTAAGATACATGGGGTTTTACTTCCGAGGTACAGAACTCGCGGATTATCTTAATTCGTGGAAGGGGCCGGAACCGAACCCCTGTGAATAACGATGGCCTACTGTATCTTTTTTTTTTTTTCCTTTTGGCTGTTTTCAGGGATCGCCACAGCAAATCATCTCGCACGCATGTATCTCTGTCTTGCTCTGGCTCACACACAGCCTCTCTTTCTCCCTCTCTCTTTTTTTACTCACACTATCCATACTTTGTTTATCTCACACACTCACCGTTCTCTTTCTCTCATACACACATCCTCTCTCTCTCTCCCTCTCTCTCTCTCTCTCTCTCTATCTAACACGTTTTCTGACCTGAAATCTTGATTCGGATGAATTATTAACTTTGTTCTCATTGTAGAAAATTTGAGAATTTAATGCTGAAAAAACATATTGATTTAATGTACAAGTCTGTCAGTTTGTTCTTGAGTTTCACTTCCTGCATAAATCCTGTTTTACATTCTAACAGAGTCCAAGCGTTATTATCTGTTGTTTTGCTGTGATTGAGTTATTTGTGTTTCTCCTTCAGCAAAGGTTCGTTTCCATCTCCCTGACTCCTCTCCATTCTCCACCATAACGTGTAGACGAAGCCCGTCTCGAACTCACCGTCTCCGTTCCAGGCGCAGCCGTCTGCGTCTGCAGGTCAGGGAGAGGGAGTCTGATACTGAAGAGAGTCAAGAGATAACGACAGAGGAAATAGAGGGGAGGAGGAAGGAAGAACGGGAAGAGATAGAGAGTGAGTGCCAAGGGACCAGAAAGGACAAGGAGAAGGACACTGGAAGAAGACGGACTGAAGAGGGAAGGAAATTGGATGAGGAAAAAACAGAAACCCTGAAGGATGAATTGAATTTGACATCAATAAATCATCTAGCAGCAGCAGAGTGTTGCTCTGTCAGTCAATCAGCTTTCGCAAAGTTTTTAGAAGTTAAGGAACCTCGTGCTGACCAGTCGGCTGACAGAAATTCCCCATCAGCTTCCTACCGATCCAACTCTAGTGACCATTCCAACCCATCCCTAGAAACATTAAGTCAGTCTTGCACCGAGAGCATTAACGGCTCAGAGATATGTCCAGGAAGTGCTGACTTTATAAATTCTTGTACTGTAATTGAAGGTTTACCTTTTCCTGTTGAGTATTATATTCGTACCACCAGGCGAATGGCATCAGCTCACAGCTCTGTGGATCTGAATGCTGTAATCTTGAGCCAGCTCTCAAATGGGCGGGGCCGACGGAGGTCACTCAGAGGCCATGGTACCCCACAATCCTTATTTGAGAAACCTCCTGAAAAAAGCAGATGTAAAAAACCAGGTCGGAGAGGACGGCGAGGACGCAGGAGAGCACATGAATCCGATTCATCCAGTCAGTTGGATGCCCTCCTCCAGTCCCCATCTTCTCTCCTACAAGAAGAATTTGAGACAATTCCATCCCCCAAATCGAGCTCGAACACAGCTCCAGGCTCTTTGCTTCACTTCAGCAGTAAGCAGTCACCAGACTCCCAAGTGCATCCCATATTAAGGAAGATGTGTGGACATGCTGGTGTGTCTCACCCTCAAGTTCCTGCGAATGTTAATGGTAACTTTCTTAATATTTTAAAAATTGTATAACTACACAAGTGTATTATAATAACAATAATAAAGTTTATTATAATTTCTAGATTCCTCACATCTTCTGCCATCCTTAGCTTCTCTCGCTCAAGCTCTGAGAGCAAACCTCGGCAGCGGTCCACTAATGATGCTCGACGTGCAGGATTTTCACCTACCGGACGATGAGTTTGGTGTGCTGAAATTGGAACGGCTTCGCTCTTCCAGTGGGAACGCCATATCATTGACGTACAACACGTGCTTCAGAAAAATTGGGGGTGCAACTATTTCTGTAGGTGGACAGGCAGAACACGATAAGGTTGTTGTGGACTCATTACCACATTGTGCTACTTTACAAAGTAGTCTTCCTTTCACCTCTTCTGAGTGGGTGGAGTCAGGAAACATGGATCAATCAGAACACGAGGTCACGCAAGAACCTGAAGAGCTTCTGCAGCAGGACAGAGATGATTACAAACACACGCAGAAGATTAAGCCCAATGACCCTCACACACACTCAGCTAGCACGAGTTTAATGCTAAACCTGAGCATGTCCCAGACCTCTCGCACACAAACTCCTCACAATCCCATGCTCATCTCATTGGGTATGACCCCGAACATGGGAACCGCATGCTCTTCTTCAGAGTCCACGCCTTTATCGTTTGATGCTTCAAAACAGTCTGAGGTGGAAGTGAATAACGGAATACCAGAAAACGAACCTAAACGAACGCCAAGTGGCAGTGTATCAGTAAACCTCAATGAGCAGGTACCGGGGCGTGACATCACCGAACATTCATATTGCCGAAGTTATACTTCCAATGTTTCTCAAAGCCAGACTGGAACACATGAACCAGTGAGTGACGTCCTGATGAACAGTGAAGAGGAAACACATATTTGTGATCGTTTTAATGAAATTAATGTGATGCTTGTGAACGTTGGCACACATGAACCAAACACAGAAATTCACAAACTGACAGATGAGATCCTGATTTACTCTGAAACAGAGAGTCAGTCGCAAATTGTTTCTAATCTTTCTCGGAATGAGGCTCTTCTGTCCAAAAATGACCCCCCTCTTCTTCAAATTGGCGCCCCTCCTCAGAATGAACCGCCACTTTCTCAGAATGGATGGCCTCTTTCTCAAACTGACCACCATCCTCAGAATGGCCTCCCTTTTTCCCAAAATAATCTCCCTGTTTCTCAAAATGACCACAATCCTCAAAATGATCCTCCACTCTCTCAAACTAACCCATTAATTAACCAAACGAGCTCTATTCTTTCACAGAATAATTCCCCTCTTTCTCAAACTGGCGAACATCCTCAAAATAACCCCCACCTTTCCAAGTTTTGCCTCTTCCTCTCTCAAAAAGACCTTCATCTTTCCCAAAATAACCCCCTTTCTCCTCCATATGATTCTGCTCTTTCCCAGAAAGATCGTCCTCTTACCCAGAGTGATGCTGCTCATTTTCAAAATGACCATATTCAATCTAACTCCCTTCTTCCTCAAAATGACCCCCTTTGTCTGCACAATGACCAACCAAATGGGTCAGTGTTGAGTCCAGACCCTGATGAAGTTTACCTCATCTCTAAACTGGATTTTGGTTCCCAAATTCCATCAAATAAAATGTTACCATGTGGAAATACTGACAGTGGGTTAAACAAACAGGCAGTGGCAGCACTTCCTGGTGTCTCAGACAGTCAAGGAGAAGATAATGATGGTACTTTTTATTTGAATTTAAATAAAACTTGTCAACCACAGACTGGAGATTCCCAACATATGGAAGTCCTTCACCGCGGAGCACTCCAGAAAACCCATACACTGAAGGTAATGATAACGTCAGTCGGGACTTTGTTCTGGTGGTTGAAGATTAAAGGAAACTGCAGTAGTGATTATTTTCTAGCTCCAAGTGGTTAGTCTGAATGAATAATAATTAAAGCAACACAATGGAGTGTGCAGTGTTGAGAAAACAGGAGTGTAAACTAAAGTGTGTATCTGTCACTCTCTTTCAGGCACTGGATGAAGGGTGCGTGTTGGATGTGTGTTTGGTACGATGGCCCACTGGTGATTGGTGTGTGTGTGTGGCTGGAGAGTGGAGTGTGTGTGTTTGGAAGCAAAATGCTGGAGTCCAGCAGTGGAGTCTTCTGTACACTTGGACATTTACACAAGTAAACACACACACACACACACACACACACACACATACACATGTTTGTGATGAGTGTGTTACTGATATAACTAATAAAGGTAATCTATGTGTGTAGTCAGTGATATCTCTTCAAGGGATTCCTGATTCTTCTCTGCTATGTGTATGTTTGGGGAAGCTGGAGATCATAGAGACAAGGTAACACACACACCATTCACAACACACAGCTCTCTAGACGTATTTGGAATAAGTGTGTATGTGTGTTTATGTAGGATACTGTACTGCCCCAGTACACGTACAGAGTTCTTTGACACCGAGCTTTATAAAGGAGCTCTGCAGGCTGTCCTTGCTGTCTCTGATCTCAGGGTGACGTGTTGCTCTGCTCCGGGACCTCAGCAGAACATCCAGGTCTTTACACTTACTCAGGATGGCAGGTAATGCTCACATTTACATACCATCGGGGGACTAAACACAGACATGCATCAATTTCCTGGAGACCTACCCTAATCTTCAGCATAAATGATTCATGTTCTACAGACTTGTATTTTTTTTTACCAAAATCTGTTTATACATTCGCATTATGGGGACAGATTTTCATTCCCACAACATGATGGATTCCTGGACACACACACACACACACACACACACACACACACACACCCTGTTTCCTTTTGGCAGGGCAGCAGAAACTGTATCCCTTGTCTCCAGCTCTCATACCATTCAGACCCTAGTGGTGGTGGAGAAGGAAAGAGATGCTTTGATTGGTTGGACTGAACAAAACAGTCTAATCATATGGTGAGAGATTCGGCTTCTGATTCAGTTCAGTAATTCTGAAGTAATTACATTTCTGCTGTTTTACAAAAAGGTTTTGTGTAAACTTCAGGAACATGAAATCTGGCCAACTGCTGCAGACGATTCACCTGATGGAGACCGTTTCCACGGCAACCTGTCTGAGAGGATACTCCTCCATGGTAGGGGTGTAGAGCTCGAGTCATGTTTATAGTGACAGTAGAAATGTCTTGATTTGGTTCAGCTCAGATTTCAGATGTCGGTCATGCCACATCAATACAACTGTATTGATTCTGAGGCTGTCCTACTCTCTCTCACTCTCTCTCTCACTTATTTACTCACTCACACTCACTCTATCACTCTCTTGCTCTCTGTCTCTACTCTTTCCATCACTCACTCTCTATCAAGCTCTCACTCTTTCATTTATCTACTCTATCACTCACTCTCACCAAATTTCTCTGTCTCTCACTCACTCTCTTACCTATTCTCTTTCTTGCCCACTTTCTCACTCCATGTCTCACTCTATCACTCGTTCTCTCTATCACTCACTTGCTCTCTATCACTCCTTTTTTCACTTTCTCACTCACTTATTCTCTATCACTCTGTTTCACTCTCAAATACTCTCTAAATCGTTCACTCTTTGTCTCTCGCTTACTTGCCCTCACTCTCTTTCTCTCTCACACTCACTATCACTTTCTCTGTCTCTTGCTGACTCTCTCACTTACTCTATTTTTCTCTCACTCACTGACTTTCACTCACTTTCTCTGATCAATCACTTACTCATTTTACTGTCTTACTCTATCACTCTCTCTATCATGCTCTCTCTCACTCTATCACTCATTCTCTGTCTATCATTCTCTATCACTCTGTTTTAGTCTCTCTCATCCTCACTCTTTAATGGTCATGTTCTCACCCTCTCTATCTCACTCACTCTTTCTCTTGCTTTCTATGACTCACTCTCTCATTCTCTTGCTCCCTTTCTCACTCACTCTGTTTCTCACTCCTGTGACGGCAGGAGCATTCAGTCGGACCTAAAGATGTAGGCGACCGAGTACAGACGCTCCCCGACTTACGTTCATCTGTGTTACGTTTTTTTCAATTTTACGTTTTTTTTTTTTTTTCCAAAAAAAAAAAATTTTTGAGTTTAGACGTACCTACGTAGTACGCTGACGCTGCATTCATTGTTTACAAACTACAGACTGAGTGTGTGTGTATATATATATATATATATACGGCACTCTTGTGCACTTGAAAGACCGGAAGTCCGTTTCACCCACAGCAGGTACACTACTTTCGTAAGTACACTACTTTTGGTATTGAGCGCTTCACATATTGTAAGCGTTGATTGACTGTTTTAAGCTTCATGTAAAGTGACTCGGTATAAATAAGTGACTTATTTGAAATTAATGTTAATATTATTTGATATTTGATATTATTTTACAATGTTATGTTTATAATAATTGGTTTAGGGGTGTTTTATGAGATACGGTAATAGTATTTGTGAATGTATAGTACAGTATGAGCGTCATACGTCACTGTATCAACTTACGTTCACTTTCAACTTGCGTTCGGCCGTCCGGAACCAATTAAAAATGTAAGTCAGGGAGCGTCTGTATAGTAATACAGGTGAGGTTTATTGAACACAGAGCAGGCACTGGAGTACGGAGAATCGTAGTCACCGTAGAGATCAGGGGGAAACATGAAAACCAAAATTACGAAGGGAAACTTCAGAGCGGGAACTGGTCGAGCATGGAGCTGAGAACCAGGAGCCAGAGAGATCACGGGGAAACGGGTTCGCTTGGAGGGACAATCTTCTAGTGCTGGGAAGAGCGTGCCGCTCATCTTTATAGCTCGGTGATGGCTGCTCCAGACTCCGCCTGCATGTGACAGCCACGCTCCTCACCAGCGCCTGCAGTGTATAAAGAGAGAGAAAGAGTTAAAAGCCGCCAAATTCAGAGCCACTCCCAACACAGACCATAACAACTCCCTCTTTTACTCTCACTCTTTCTCACTGTCTCATTCACTCGCACTCATTTTGTTTCACCCACGTTCTCTCTCTCTCTCCATTACTCTCTCCTTCTCTCTCATTCACTCACTTACTCTCACTGTCTTTTTTGCTCTTTCTCTCTTGTTCACTCTCTTGCTCTCACTTTCTCTCTAGGGTGTACTGTATGTGTTACTGCAGCGTGCGAGTGCGTGCCATGAAGAAACTGCCTCCGAACTTTTCACTCTGATCGCCACAAACCCACTGACAGGAAAATATTTTACTCAGCACTCCATCAGAACCCCATCAGCTCCCACACAGAGGTACTCTGTATCAGATCTTTGGGAAATGGAAATGAGAATTTCAGTGTGTGATCAATGTTAAAATTACATGTTAATTTTTACAAATTAATATGTTTGTCCTTTTCTAACTCCGCCTCCAGACTGATAGACGGCGATGTATGTGAATCTGCCCTCGTGGGAGTTTTCCAGTCAGGAATAACTATATGGAACCTCACAGGGGGTGTGGCCTGCACGTATGCGAATGAGCCTGCAGAAGCTTGCCGCCTGGCGAGGTGGGCCGGGCCAAACACACTCCTCACGGGATACCTGAGCGGGGATGTTGATATTTATCAATTTCAAAATAGAGAGAACAGAACGGAGTTGACTGAATCTTAAGGACAAAAACCTGAAAAATGAAGTAATAAATTCACAAATACATTTAGAATTTGTGATGAAATTTACTTCAGTTACGTCAAATACACACATGCACAACGTGACTGTGGTAACGTTTACGTGTTTCTGTATGGCTGTAATACTCTGTCAAGTCTGCATTTTATTTCCAAATAAATACTGTCTTCATTAACATGCTACTCAAAGGTTTTCCTGTGAGGAGGAGAGGGGAGGGGGAGGGACAATGTGTTGTCTGGTTTCTGTTTATTCTTTTGTTTTTCCTTTCCATGTTTTCTTTATGTACTTTCTTTGTTCTTTCTACTTTCTCATCATACAGTTGGCCCCCAATTTATGAAGACCCCTTTGTACCCCCGGATTACGAAAAACATTTTCTTGAGTTTCCGTCCCCGAAATACGAAACAACCCCCTCTTACGAAAAGAAATTCAAACGCGCCAATCAAAATTTCACACGACGCGCGAGTTGCTCTCTTATTGGCTGTCTCTCAACATCCCGCCCCGCTGGCCTCCCAGATAGAGACAGAAGGAAGCTTCACTCTTTAGTTTTTAGTTTAGTTTTTTAAGTTGTTTAAAACAGTAAATGTTTAATAAATGTGGGTGCATTTGAGCTCATCTGGAATTCCGATCCCTCAAGGAATCAAATTAAAGTTGAGTTTGTCAAGCAGGGAATGCGCTTTGAATTTACGTCTTGTGGGCGTGGCCCGCAGTGCACACGAGAGAGAGGGAGAGAAGGAATAACGTTTTAGTTTTTAGTTTATTTTTTTAAGTTTTAATTCAGTAAATGGTCAAGCAGGGAATGTGCTTTGAATTCATGTCTTATGGGCGTGGCCCGCAGGGGGACAGAGAGAGAGAGAGAGAAGGAAGGAATAACGCTTTAGTTTTTAGTTTTCTTAAGTTGTTTAAAACAGTAAATGTTTAATAAATGTGGGTGCATTTGAGCTCATCTGGAATTCCAATCACATGAGAAACTTCATTCCAGTCCAAAATGTTGTCCGGTTGGTTCCACAACTGGAAGTCCTGAATCACTGATTTATTGATTGAAACATATTTTATTCATTGAAGAAAGGGATTGGGCACAAGTTATCCAACTTAGTGAAGCCCTCTCCACAGATTATTGAATGTGTTGAAAGTAGTACTTCTATCCTATCAGAGTTTAATAAGAATGAAGAAGGTTGAGTAACACAAGGAGGATCACACGGCTGTGATCAGAGACCACCAGGAGGTCATTTCAGGCCTGAACAAACACTGTCTGTGTTCTATGACGAGACCTAAATCCTGACTAATACATTTTATGCACTTCATCCTTACATCAATGGTTTTCAAATAGTGGGGGGTAGTGCGATGCTGGTTTTGTGTGTGTGTGTGGCACCCCCAGGGAACATGCTTTTTTTGCCATATGAGAATAAAGTGTAATTGTACATCCACTACAGCAGGTGGCAGTGGCTTCCTCACTGTCAGTGTGCCCAGAGGTAAAATAAGAAGTGACGTTAATAAACCCACCATGGAAATTTTTAACGTGGACAGAAAGACGAAGACAGAGAGAAATGAAAGTCTCCCGGAAGCTAAGTGGAGGAGGTATGATGAAGCAAATGTAGCACTCTGCTTCACTGTGCTGCGGTGAGAAACGAGGAAAGACCGCTGTGTTTACTGTCTGAAAACATTGGCAGCGGATCACATGAAGCTGAATAAATGAAGGCAAGACAACACATCCTGACCACGGTGATGAGCCGCGTGAGTTTTTTCAACGAAAATGTAACGAATATTGCCAACAACCATCCCGCTTTGTGAATGCTACTCCAGCAAACCCGTGAGCGTACCAAACTGCTCAGTGCGGAAAACCCCACAGCAGAGCAGAGGAACTGATCCTACCGGCAGCAGACATGGTGGATGACATCACTGCTGCGGAAATAAGTCCAGGTCCCAGTTCAGCTTTGAGCAGGAGCTGAAAGTTCAGCAACGAGCTTCGAAAAGCTGTGCACTGCAAAATGTGCTCATTATAAACATTAATCTGGACTTGATCATTTTGACAAAAAAAACAAATTGTTTTATTCATTTTTGTTTTGTTGGTTAAAGTGTTTTATTTACAGTATTGTGCTCTTGAGTTAATATTCCTGATCAATTTGAATTTATTTATTGATGTTATTGATTTTATTTAATTTTATTTTTCAGGATCGAATGGTTTAAATTGTTGGTAAAAAATGTTTACAGTGTAAAAATGTTTAAATAAGGATACTTTTTTTTATTTCAGGCAAATTGATGCACTTTAAATCTTTTTGTTTAAAGACTAAAAATGTTAGTTATTCTTTGTTGGAAGTTGATCTATATATCTTCCTTTTTTTTGTATTCCATAATGATAATAAGGATTTATTATGTTAATAAGGACACAGTGTTATGCAGAGAATTACTTATAACAATTTTATAGACAAATGACACTATTTATATTGGGGGGGGGGAGATACAGAAAATAACTGAGAAGCGCTGCCTTACATAGATATGAATATAACTGCTGTGTTCCTGGGTTTTTTCTTCAAAGATCTTAGCGATAAAAGGGAGGTTTGATTTTGGTCAAATGTCATATTGGATATAGTTGGACAGCTGTTATGGATTGAGGTTAGTTTTTTTAAATCTCAATAATGGTTTTATAACTGCTAGTTTAAAGTGCAGTGGTAGCTTGACTTACGAGTTTGTTTTATAACAAATTTTCCATGATAGGAGATTCAATCCCACCAAAAATCTGCCCCATCCAACGAGCAAAATTGTGATTTATGAGGTCTGCTGGGGAAATGGCTTTTAAGGGCCGATCAGCCTCGTATTCTTCCACGTGTATTCCTCCGTGCTCCGTGAATGCCTTGTGCATTGCTTCTCAATTATTTTCTGTGATGCCCGCTATAGGAAGAAAAAAATTCACACCCCCAGCACCCTGCATGCGACAATAGTGTTTACTGCACTTCATATTAATTTTTGGTGCTTTTTCCCTACGCCATAGGGGACACAGTGAGAGTGCTGCTGCCACCTACTGTAGATGATGGATTATTATGCTTAGTTCTACTACAGTATGGCAAACAAGCATTTTTCCCTAGGGTCAAACGCCCCCTCCCCTCCGGCATCACACCATGCCCCCCAAGGGGGGGCACGCCCCACTACTTGAGAAGCACTGGCCGTGTGGGAACTCACCATGAGCCTTTTCTCACTAAAATTCGTAGCGTGCACATGCACAAAATTCTCCTCCTCTGTTATGCACCACCTCATGCCTGCCCACATGATCTCTTTGCGATCCATGTGACATCTTTGCCCCAGTTGATAATTGGAAGGGTATGTTGACTTATTGTTTATTCTTGTTTTATTATTATTTATTATTAATGTTAATGTACATGTATTATTATGAAATATTTTTGTTTTTAAATATTTGTTGAATATATTAGGTCAAATATACGTGTTTGTTTCAGGTTATATGAGTTTGGGAGGGATTGGAACAGATTAATTGGTTTTCTGTTATTTCTGATGGGAATTTTTGTTTTATCTAATAAACATTTTGACGTACGAGCTCGCCCTTGAAACAGATTAATTTGGTAAGTCAAGATACCACTGTATTTAGCCACATCACCAGTGCAAAGGGAAGAATTGATTACATTTAATAAAGTGTTCAGCGTTTCTGGTAATATCTGTGTAAAGAAACAAGTCTGTTCTACATCAAGTACACAGGCTGATATACAGTCGTGAAAAAATGATGACTCGCCGTTAAATAGTCAACTGTTTTCTAAGAAAAGGTTGACATGATAATGTTCAATCTTATTTTTATTTATGGAAAAAATATTCAATACTCAAGATATTAAATATAAAAAATTGTTATTAAACTGCATAAATTAACATGGTTTTATTCATCAGAAAAAAAGATGAACAAAAATTTGTATTTTAATGGAGGAAAAGAAATTAGGACACACCCACTTATTTAAAATGGCTATAATTACACACAGGCTTATCAGATCAGGTCACATGACTAGAACATCATTACCCAGCATGTAGAAGGTTCATCGTATTTAAACCTCAGACATTAAATTTGATGCTCCTGCCTGTTGAAGCCAGACTGAGCAGCATGCTGAGAGCCATCTGAGGTCGTGAGAAAGAAGATCGTGGCCGTTTCCGAGTCTGTAAAGGGATTTATAAAGATATCAAAAGAATTTGACATCAGCCGTTCCACCATCCAGAAAATTCTTTACAATTGGAGGACATTTCAAACAACTGTCTCCATACCCAGGTCTGGGCGTCCGAGCAAGTTTACCGCCAGAGTAGCCTGCAAGATGCAAAGATGATGAAAAGAAGTCATCAAAAGTCCTAAAATACCATCACCGGAGCTACAGCAGGTTCTCACTACTGTCCATGTGAAAGCACAGGACTCTACAATCAGAAAGAAACGACACAAGTTTGACCTTCATGGGAGGAGTGCAGGGAGGAAACCTTCGCTCTCTAAAATGAATATTAAGGACAGACTGAAGTTTGCTGGAGAGAACATGGACAAAGATCAAGACTTCTGGAGTAATGTTCTTTCGGCAGATGAGTGTAAAGTGGAATTATTTGGACACCAGAACAGAAGAGATGTTTCTCAGAAACCAAATACAACTTTCCAGGGGAAGATATATATATACATACATACATACATACTCTGTATGTGTGTGTGTGTGTGTGTGTGTGTATATGTATGTATGTATATATATATATATATATATATATATATATATATATATATATATATATATATATATATATATACACACACACTAGTCATTCTCAAAAAATTAGCATATTGTGATAAAAGTTCATAATGTACTGATAAAAATTAAACTTTCATATATTTTAGATTCATTGCACACCAACTGAAATATTTCAGGTCTTTTATTGTTTGAATACTGATGATTTTGGCGTACAGCTCATGAAAACCCAAAATTCCAATCTCAAAAAATTAGCATATCATGAAAAGGTACTCTGGAGGAAAATAAATTAGGACACACCCACTTATTTTCCCACTTAAGGTGCGTTTAGTGTTTGTTTTTTTCATGTCTTGAAGTGCCTTGTGTATGACTGTCAAGGAAGATGCAATTGTGAAACTGCGCAAGTAGACTTTCAACTGGAAGTCTTCATTCTCATCTATAGCATCAACGAACAGCTGAAGACAATTCCTAGTGTAAAGTGCCTTAAAGGCACGAATCACACCTTGATTCATAGGCTGGAGGAGGGATGTGGTGTTGGGAGGAAGAAACTCTATCTGGACTCCCTCATGATGCAAATCCGCATGGTGACCACCAGCATTGTCCATAAGCAGCAACATGGGAAATTCCATTCCATTTTCATGGAGGTATTGTTCTGGTTGAGGGATGAAGCACTTATAAAACCAGTTGGATATCAGGACCTTTGAAATCCAAGCCTTGGAATTATGCATCCAGAAGACAGGCAAGGTGTTTTTATTTTTGTTCTTGAGACATCTGGGATTTGCAGACTTATGAATAAGTCCAGGTTTCATCATCCAGCCAGCAGCATTACCACACATAACAAGTGTTACTCTGTCCTTTTGTACTTTGAAACCCGGGGCTCTAATTTTGTCCTTCATGAGGAATGTTCTGGAAGGCATCTTTTTCCAAAAAAAACCCTGTCTCATCCATGTTAAATACCTGATGGATTGAAACATACAGTATTTTATTCATTCAAGAAAAGGATTAGGCACAAGTTATCCAACTTAAGTTAAAGTTAAAGTTGAATGTCTGTCTTCCTTTCGGCTTTTTCCCTTTTCTCGGGAGTCGCCACAGCGAATCATCTGATTCGCACGTTTTTTGATTTGGCAGAGGTTTTTTTTACGTCGGATGCCCTTCCTGTCACAACCCTTTTTAGCAAGGGACAGAAACATGCTGACGACTTTGCAGCTACTCTTTACGAAAGTCAGCAATGGTTCTTTTACATGCCTCTCACCATAGACAGTGAGAGACATGGCCCGCCTTTGATAACCCAGTTAGCCGCACTGGGGGAAAGTTAAAGTTGAATGTAGTACCTAATAAAAAAACAAAGTTGAATACCTGCTCTGGCTTGTATCGATTTTCCATAACGAGTTGCTTAAATGCATCAGGATACAGTACTTCTCTGCAGCGTGTGTATCTGCAGCTGCGCTTTCTCCATGTGATTTTTCCAATTCGAATCTGTTAACGTTTTACAAAACCATTAGACCAACCCTTGCTGGCTTGAAAAGACTCTGCAGCTGATGCTGTTGATGGTCCTGGTTGTGGTTCACCTTCGTTGTATCCGCTGAATTGAGAATATAAACTCAGTGCCTTCTTACAAATCATCTTTGTGTCTAAAGGGATATGTTTCCTCCGTAAGTCTTGTATGCAGAATACCAAGGCAGATTCCATCCTGACAATTCCCTTGTTTCTTACCACATTCACCTTCTTAGCACTTCCACAATAGCTCGATGCTACACTAGCTCTGATGGCCTTCTCTTTCTTCTTTATATAGCGGACTGTACTCTCATTTACTTTATAATGGCCCCTACTGCAGCAAAACTTTTCCCTTACCGAAGCATATCAAGTAATTCAACTTTATCATGTAACGTCATTATTTTTTTTAATGTGCTTCGGTGCCTTACCAGAAGCCAGAGAAGTTGTGCAGTTTTGGTGTAATGACTGAGCTTAACTGTGCTTACTGTAATTAAAAACAGAAAAAAACCCCAACAACGTGCACAAAGTTTGCGTGAATGAGTAAAAAGGGGCGGGATATCAGCTCAACCAATCAGCAGACAGGAGGACAGCCATTGGCTGAATTTGAATCGTGCCGGTTGCTGGGCAGACCGCGTATACTCAAACTGTGAGTGCAAAACCGTGAATAGTCAAGGGCCTACTGTAATATTATCCTGTTTGCGGAAACTGAGGAACAACTAGAAAGAAGGCTGCAGAACCTGAATATGGAAGGCAAGAAAGATGGAATGAAGATGTAGATGAATACAAGTACTTGGAAAGACTGTTGACACCAGGCAATAAGATGGCCAGAGAAATCGAGGAAAGGACAACAGCAGGCTGGAAAAGATTTGGTCAGTACAGCATTTTTCTAAACTACAAAAAGACGCCCCTCCCTGAATCGCCACCTTATTGTGGTGGACGGGTTTGCGTGACCTAATGATCCTAGGAGCTATGTTGTCGGGGGCATAATGCCCCTGGGTAGGGTCACCCAAGGCAAACAGATCCTGGGTGAAGGTCCAGACGAAGTGCGATTCAGAAGACCCTTATGACATCAAAGAGACATCAAAGGAAGCAGTCTCCCTTGCCCAGACGCGGGTCACCGGGGTTCCTTCCTGGAGCCAGGCCCGGGGGAGGGGCTCGAAGGCGAGCGCCTGGTGGTCGGGTTTCTGCCCATGGTGCCTGGCCGGGCCTAACCCGAAAAGGAGACATGGGTCTGCCCTCCCATGGACCCACCACCCGTGGAAAGAGTTTTAGGGGTCGGGTGCAGTGTGAGTTGGGTGGCAGCCAAAGGCGTGGGTTCTGTCGGACCGATTCTCGGCTATTTACTCTGACCCTCAGGACATGGAATGTCACTTCTCTGGCAGGGAAAGAGTCTGATCTGGTGCGTGAGGTGGAGAGATACCGACTAGATATAGTCGGGCTCACCTCAACGAATAGCTTGGGCTCTGGAACCATCCATCTCGAGAGAGGCTGGACCTTATTCTATTCTGCAATTGCTCAATGGGAGAGGCGGCGAGCTGGTGTGGGTATTCTTGTTGCCTCCCGTCTCGGTGCCCAAATGTTGGGGTTCTCCCCAGTTGACAAAAGGGTAGCTTCACTCTGTCTTCAGGTGGAGGGACGGGTCCTAACTGTTATTTGTGCTTATGCACCAAGTGACGGTTCAGAGTACCCACCCTTTTTGAAGTCCTTGGGGGTATGTTGGAGAACGCTCCCCCAGGAGACTCAGTCGTTGTCCTGGGAGACTTCAATGCCCATGTGGGCAACGATAATGTGACCTAGAAGGGTGTGATCGGTAGGTACGGCCTCTCCAGTCTGAACCCGAATGGTGTTTTGTTGTTGGACTTCTGTGCTCGTCACAGTTTGTCTATCACGAACACCATGTTCGAACATTAGGGTGTCCATAAGTGCACTTGGCACCAGGACACCCTAGGTCGCAGTTCAATCATTGACTTTGTAGTCGTGTCATCGGACTTGTGGCCATATGTTCTGGACACTTGGATGAAGAGAGGAGCTGAGCTGTCAACCGATCAGCACCTGGTGGTGAGTTGGCTACGGTGGTGGGGGAAGCTGCCTTCCAGACCTAGCAGGCCCAAGCGTGTAATCAGGGTCTGCTGGGAACGTTTGGCAGAGTCCACTGTCCGAGAAGCCTTTAATTCCCACTTCCGGCAGAGCTACAACCACATCCCAGAGGAGGCAGGGGACATGGAATCTGAATGGGCCATGTTTTGTACCTCCATTTCTGAGGCGGCAGCCCATAGCTGTGGCCGTAAGGTCATCGGTGCTTGTCGTGGCAGTAACCCCGAACCCGGTGGTGGACACCTGTGGTGAAGGGGGCCGTCCAGCTGAAGAAGGAGGCCTATTGGGTTTTATTAGCCTGTGGGACTCCCGAGGCAGCAAACAGGTACCGGCAGGCCAAACGTGCTGCAGCCGAGGCTGTTGCAGATGCAAAATCTCATCTCGAGCATGGGAGGAGTTCGGTGAGGGCCTGGAGAGTGATTATCGGTTGGCCTCAAAAAGGTTCTGGACCGCCATCTGACGCCTTAGGAGGGAGAAGCAGTTCTCCACAAACACTGTTTACAGTGGAGGTGGGGAGCTGCTTACCTTGACTGGGGATGTCGTCGAGAGGTGGAGGGAATACTTTGAGGACCTCCTCAATCCCACCAACACGCCCTCCGTGGAAGAGGAAGACATGGGGGTTTTGGTGGGGGGTCCGCCCATCACTGGAGTGGAGATCACTGAGGTTGTCAAAAAACTCCTCGGTGGTTGAGCTCCGAGGTTGGACGAGATCCGCCCAGAATAGCTCAGGGCTCTGGATGCTGTAGGACTGTCTTGGTTGACACATCTCTGCAACATCGCGTGGTCATTGGGGGCTGTACCTCTGGATTGGCAAACTGGGGTGGTGGTCCCGAGTTTTAAGAAGGGGGACCGGAGGGTGTATTCCAATTATGGGGGAATCACACTCCTCAGCCTACCTGGGAAAGTCTATGCAGGGGTACTAGAGAGGAGGATCCGACCGATAGTCGAACCTCGGATTCAGGAGGAACAATGTGGTTTTCGTCCTGGCCGTAGCACTCTTGACCAACTCTATATGCTCCACAGGATTCTGGAGGGGGCATGGGAGTTTGCCCAATCGGTCCACATGTGCTTTGTGGATTTGGAGAAGGCTTTCGACCATGTCCCTCGAACAATCTTGTAGGGCGTGCTCCAAGAGTACAGTGTTCCGGACCCGTTGCTACGAGCCATTAGGTTGCTGTATCATCGGAGCCAGAGTTTTGTCTGTATTGGCAATAACAGGTCGAATTCGTTTCCGGTGGGAGTTGGAGTCCGCCAAGGCTTTCCGTTGTCACCAATTCTGTTTATAATTTTTATGGACAGAATTTCTAGGCGCAGTCGAGGCGTTTAGGGGTTCTGGTTTGGTGGCCATCGGATCTCGTCTCTGCTTTTTGCGGATGATGTTGTCCTTTTGGCTTCATCAAGTCGGGACCTCCAGCTCTCATTGGAGCGATTCGCAGCCGAGTGCGAAGCAGCCGGGATGAAGATCAGTACCTCCAAGTCTGAGGCCATGGTTCTCAGTCGGACAAGGGTGGAATGCACCCTCTGGGTCGGGAATGAGGTCCTGTCCCAAATGGAGGAGTTTAAGTATTTTGGAGTCTTGTTCACGAGTGAGGGAAGGATTGAGCGAGAGATCGACAGACGGATCCGCTGCAGCCTCTGCTGTCAAGCGGTGCCTGTACCGGTCCGATGTGGTGAAGAAGGAGCTGAGCCGCAAGGCGAAGCTCTCAATTTACCAGTTGATCTACTTTCCAACCCTCACCTATGGTCATGAGCTTTGGGTAGTGACCGAAAGAACAAGATCGCGGATACAAGCGGCTGAAATGAGCTTCCTTCGTCGGGTGGCAGGGTTCTCCCTTAGTGATAAGGTAAGAAGCTCTACCATCCGTGGAGAGCCGGAAGTAGATCCGCTACTCCTCCGCATCGGGAGGGGCCAGTTGAGGTGGCTTGGGCATCTGGTCAGAATGCCTCCCGGACGCCTCCCTGGTATGGTGTTTCAGGTATTTCCAACCGGGAAGAGACCCCGGGGTCAACTGAGAACACTCTGGAGGGACTGTCTCTCGGCTTGTCTGGGATTGCCTCGGTGCCCCCCCCCCCCCCCGGGAGAGTTGGAGGAAGTAGCTGGGGAGAGGGACATCTGGACCTCTTTGCTTAGGTTGCTGCCCCCGCGACCCGACCCTGGACTTAGTGGAAGATGATGATGATAATGACAAAAAGACGCCCATTTGCCTGAAAAACAAGATCATGGATCCGGTCATACTGCCATCGATGACGTATGGAGCGGAGACATGGGCACTAACAAAGCACCAAAAAGAGAAATTAGCAGTAGCCCAAAGAAGCATGGAAAGAGCAATGCTTGGAGTCACGACAACAGAGAAAATCAGAAACGGAGAAATTGAGCATGCACAAAGGTGAAAGACATCATTGAAAAAGGAGTGGAGGTGAAAGGCCAGTGGGCTGGACATCTAGCTTAAATGAGCACCGATAATTGGGCTGATAATTGGGAGAGGCAGACCAAAGTGTAGATGGAGAGACGAAATCAAGCACAAAGCCGAAAGGAGATGGATGCAGTTGGCACAAAATCGCCGAAATTGGAAATGTATGTGGAGGCCACCCGCCAGCACGCAACAGGCTGAGAGAAAAAGAAGAAGAAGAATTGTTCGAGAAACAGGTTTGGGACCAAAAGGTTGCTGGTTTGATTCTCAAACCAGCAGAAAAAATGTTTATTGGCTGGATAGTGAGAAGAACCTTCCCTTCTTCCACCTTCATAACTGAAGTAAACTTGAGCAAGGCTCCTAACGCCCAAGCAACTCTGTGCACTGCAGTGTGACAGGCCTCTGCTCAGAAAGTGTGAATGTGTTCACTTTGGATGGGTTAAATGCAGAGCCATGATTTCCCTCAAAGGATTAATACAGAAGATTAAAAAGGTGAAATTAAGAAATACAAAACTGAAGCACCTAAATAAGATCTGCTGCTACCAATTATTTTCATTACCATAATGATTAAAGGGCCACCTGTGTGCAATCAAAATGTCACATTATCTATTGGATCTCCTGTTCAAAATGGCTTCAGAGCCTGCCCGCACCATTAGCACGCAAAGACACCATGATGTCCAACAATCTCTCCTAACAGGTCAAGAACAAAGGTGCGAAAAGGTAAAAATTAGGGTTGGGCTGTGAAAAAACATCAGAAAGCGTAAAAATTCCACAGAGCACCTTTACAACATGGAAGTAATACAGCACCACAAAAGCCCCTGACATAAGAGGACCATCCACATAAACTCACAGACAGGTCAAGGAGGGCATTAATCAGAGGCGACAAAGTGATCAAAGGTAACCCTGAGGAAGCTGGAAAGTTCCACATTAGATTGACCAATCAATCAGCTGAAGACTCACCCTATCCTCAGCATCTTCTTCTCTTACACCAACTACCTTCATGTCCTCCTTCACCACATCCATAAATCTCCTCTTTGGTCTTCCTCTCGACCTTCTGCCTGGTAGTTCCAACCTCAGTATCCGACTACCAATATACTCACTATCCCTCCTCTGTACATGTCCAAACCATCTCAATCTAGCCTTTGACTTTGTCTCCAAAACATCTTACATGTGCTGTCCCTCTGATGTACTCATTCATGTTACTCCCAAAGAACCTCAACATTTTCATCTCTGCTACCTCCAGCTCTGCTTCGTCTTTTCCTCAGTGCCACCGTTTCTAAACCATACAACTTCTACCCTCAATGGAGTTTTAATAAAGGTTGTACTCGGCTTCCTCTGTGTATGCATTTGGTTTGTACTTGAAAGTTGGTGTCTTAGAACACGAACATTCAGCCACCTAAAATGCAGTCTTGAGATCCCTTCCCAGGTAATTTAATCCGAGTCACACCTCAACCTGTACGACCCGCATGAAGGCAGGGTGTGGTAACGGCCCGCATGAAGGCAGGGTGCGGTAACGGCCCGCATGAAGGCAGGGTGCGGTAACGGCCCGCAGTCAATCCCTACCTTGACTCGGAGTATGTTTGCGGCTCCTGGGTCTGCTGTGGAGTTATAACTTGTTCTGTGTTTAACGGATCGCTCCATATTTGAATGAAACACTCACGTTGATAAATGCCAGTTTACGCCTCAAGAGATCCAGATTCTCTTTTCAGGTTTTTATTTGGCCTTTCAGAAAAAGTAACATACAATCACTCACACAATCGCGCCCACTCCCTTGCGGTCCCAAAGCCGCTTTCCTAACGATGAGGCTACGATCACCCCCAATGTTGAAAAAAATCCATGATGCTTTTTCTTCACAATGCCATTTGACCTATTTCAGATTAGATAATGATAGATGAAAGCTGATTAAAACTCTCCTCACTCTTTTAGAAATGGCTGAAGAGAAAGTCTGTCTGTCTTCCTTTCGGCTTTTTCCCTTTTACTCGGGAGTCGCCACAGCAAATCATCTGATTCGCACGTTTGATTTGGCAGAGGTTTTTACGTCGGATGCCCTTCCTGTCACAACCCTTTTAGCAAGGGACAGAAACACGCTGACGACTTTGCAGCTACTCTTTACGAAAGTCAGCAATGGTTCTTTTACATGCCTCTCATCATAGACAGTGACAGACATGGCCCGCCTTTGATAACCCAGTTAGCTGCACTGGGGGGACAGTGACAACCTTGTGGAGAGTGGGACTGAAGAGAAAGTAGAAGTTTTATATGAGGGGAAAAACTGGAGAATTTCTGGACCCGCGGTACTTCTCCAGCTCGATAGGGGCGCAAAAGCATCAAAAGAGTCACAAGCATCGCTGCAACAAGCAAAAACACCACCGAAGAAGACCGAGGAGGCGGCTCTAGTGCATTGTGGGATGTTAAGTGGGTGTAAGATGGCGGCGCGCGTCCTCTCCCGGTGCGTCCGGACACTGACCCGCGGTGCGGTGGTATTTAAACGCTGTGATTTTACCTCGGGGGCGGTTGGTCCTCTCAGCCGTGACCGACTGTTCTGTCACCTGGCGGCCGGACACAAGCCGCTTCTCGCACAGGTCAGTGTGTTTCTCTCGTGGTGACCGACAAGCAGTGACCTCCGCGCGCGAGCTCAGCGTTCATTATAAACACACCTGATCGTGCACGTGCTTCAGAACACCTTCATAACCGAACATCCTCTCAGATTAATCACATTCACCTGCAATGTCATGCTAACCTGCTAACTGTCTATCACTCTGTCTGTCTGTCTGTCACACACACACCAGTATAATTGTTTATCTTTACACCTTTATTCTTATACAATTGGATCCTTTTAAGTCAAGATCTTTCTGATGGTAATATATAATAATCTTTATACTGTCACCACCTTACTTTAATTTTATGTTTTGCATTTACATTTTTAAATGGATTATGTACTTTCATCAGAGTATTTTGCACTGTACAAGTTTGGATATGTTTATTTTCATCCATTCGCCAAACCACTTAATCCCACAAGGGTCTTGGGGAGGCTGAGCCTATCCCAGCCGAAGTTGGGTGAAGGTGGGGTACACTCTGAACAGCTCTCCAACCAACAGACAGTAAGACTAATGTGTGCATGTCTTTGGACTTTGGGAGGAGACCATGCAAGCCCAGGGAGAACATGCATGCAACTCTACTCAGAATCACCTTTACCATTCCTGGGACTCAAACCCGGGACCTTCTCTCTCTGAGTTGGATGTGCTCATGGTTGCTCCACTGTGTCACCTGAGTAACTGAGTAATTTGGGTAAAATGGTGAATTTGTCAAGGATCTGCAGAATAAAACACTTGGTGTTGTGCTTTTGTAGGAAAATAATCAGTGACGAGTGATTTAAAGCAGCTCAGCGCTGGTTGTTTTCCCATTATAGCACGTCCCTGAGTGTTTTATTCCTGTTACACCACAGCAAATACCCAGCGTCCCATCCAGGGGGAGTTGAACTCCTGGTCGCGTCACGCTACGGAAACCGGGAATAAGTACGGGCCTGATGAACCACGAGGCTAATCCACTAGGCTCGGGTGTAAAAACCAACAGACTTACACCATAGCAACCTGCACATAGTTCTATTTATTATAAACAATGTTAAAGCGGGTTTCTGACCCAACTTTCAGCATTGGTGAAGGTTAGTGAGTTGAAAAATTCCTTCTAAATTTTTGTTCTGGAGGATTTATCCATGTGCTCTGAACACTTACATGAAAGTTGAAAAAAAAAATTGGGGGCTCCAAACTGTCCCCAAATACTCTCAAACTGTTCTGTAACTTTTGTGATCCCTCACCTGACATCCAGACGCATGAATGGGAAACAGTTACCAACACGTCTGAGATGTAGAATAATAGTTTGGGAGTTTTTTGGGGGGACAGTTTGGAGGAGCTTTCCAGAGTTCTAGAACTGACCCACTTCTTATCAACAGACATCAGACCCAGCTGGTAAGTACTAGTCCTCAAAAAATTAGCATATTGTGATAGTTAATTATTTTCTGTAATGTACTGATAAAAATTAAACTTTCATATATTTTTCGATTCATTGCACACCAATTGAAATATTTCAGGTCTTTTATAGTTTTAATACTGATGATTTTGGCATACAGCTCATGAAAACCCAAAATTCCTCTCAAAGAATTAGCATATTTCATCCGACCAATAAAAGTGTTTTTAATACAAAAAAAGTCAACCTTCAAATAATTATGTTCAGTTATGCACTCGATACTTAGTCGGGAATCCTTTTGCAGAAATGACCGCTTAAATGCGGCGTGGCATGGAGGAAATCAGCCTGTGGCACTGCTGAGGTGTTATGGAGGCCCAGGATGTTGCGATAGCATCCTTAAGCTCATCCACAGTTTTGGGTCTGGTGTCTCTCAACGTTCTCTTCACAATATCCCACAGATTCTCTATGGGGTTCAGGTCAGGACAGTCGGCAGGCCAATTGAGCACAGTAATACCATGGTCAGTAAACCATTTACCTGTGGTTTTGGCACTGTGAGCAGGTGCCAGGTCGTGCTGAAAAATGAAATCTCCATAAAGCTTTTCAGCAGATGGAAGCATGAAGTGCTCCAAAATCTCCTGATAGATTGACCCTGCCCTTGATAAAAACACAGTGGACCAACAGCAGCAGCTGACATGGCACCCCAGACCATCACTGACTGTGGGCACTTGACACTGGACTTCAGGCATTTTGGCATTTCCTTCTTCCCAGCCTTCCTCCAGACGCTGGCACCTTGATTTACGAATGACATGCAAAATTTGCTTTCATCCGAAAAAAGTACTTTGGACCACTGAGCAACAGTCCAGTGCTGCTTCTCTGTAGCCCAGGTCAGGCGCTTCTGCCACGGTTTCTGGTTCAAAAGTGGCTTGACCTGGGGAATATGGCACCTGTGGCCCAGTCCACTGCTTCCACAGGTCCCCCAAGGTCTGGAATCGGCCCTTCTCCACAATCTTCCTCAGGGTCCGGTCACCTCTTCTGGTTGTGCAGCGTTTTCTGCCACACTTTTTCCTTCTCATGGACGTCCCACTGAGGTGGCTTGATACAGCACTCTGGGAACAGCCTATTCGCTCAGAGATTTCTTTCTATGTCTTACCCTCTTGCTTGAGGGTGTCAATGATGGCCTTCTGGACAGCAGTCAGGTCGGCAGTCTTGCCCATGATTGCAGTTTTGAGTAATGAACCAGGCTGGGAGTTTTTAAAAGCCTCAGGAATCTTTTGCAGGTGTTCAGAGTTAATTGGTTGATTCAGATGATTAGGTTAATAGCTCGTTTAGACGACCTGAACATGATATGCTAATTTTTTGAGATAGGAATTTTGGGTTTTCATGAGCTGTATGCCAAAATCATCAGTATTAAAACAATGAAAGACCTGACATATTTCAGTTGGTGTGCAATGAATCTAAAATATATGAAAGTTTAATTTTTATCAGTACATTACAGAAAATAATGAACTTTATCACAATGTGCTAATTTTTTTTGAAGGATTAGTATATTGTAGAGTCGGGACTTCACGGTGCGTGGTTGGAGAATAGTTTGTAAGTTGAATGATTCCAGCTATTTTCCCCAGTGAAATTTCACCAAAAAGTAATCATGTTTATGGTTCAATGGAGTTCACCGGTGTTAGTGTAATGTTTGCTTTTGGTCAGATGCCCCCTCAAACAAAAGGATGCTGTATATTCATTTAGAGATGCACTGACTTTTCTGTCCTGCCAACAGAACAGGCAGCACACGGTGGAAATTATTCTGAAGCTGTGACAGTCAGAGCCTTGAAAAAACAGCTTCAGTTATTTTAGTTTGTGAAGTGCTGTAGGTGCAGAATTCACACCTGGAAGCATTTACAGTCCCAGAAAACAAAAAAATCCAGGTTACGAAAAACATTTCCCTAAATTTTTTTGTCTATGTCTACGAAACAAGTTCTCCTTATGAAACGCGCCACTCAAACATTCAAACAGTGTGCGAGTTGCTCTCCCATTGGCTGTCTCCCAACATCCCGCCCCGCTGGCCTCCCATTGGCTAGGAGGTATGATGTAGCTCTTTCCCATTGGCTATCCCCCAACATACATCCTGCCCCGCTGGCCTCCCATTGGCTAGGAGGGATGACGCTGCTCCCTTGAGCAGCAGCTTGTTTCATGAGTTTTTCGAGTGTACTCATTGCAACTTTATTTTTTGGCTCAGCCTTTTAACCTTCCACATACATTTGTAAGATTATAACTCTGCTAAGAAGACATTGTCAACATGAAGTAAGTACCTTAAAGGTATGCTTTTATCGTTTTTAAAGGGTAGTATTGGGGGCCTTGGAACGAATCACGTGTTTTACATGTAAAATTCGGTTCTACTTACGAAAATCCAGGTTACGAAAAAGGCTCTGGACTGGATTAATTTTGTAAGGTGAGGTACCGCTGTACTTGGATTTACTTCTGGACTTCCACGGGAAAGAAAAGCTTCATTTTTAATATTTAGTTTTGTGCACATGTTTATTTCACTGCTACAGTCTGAAATCAAGCAGTGTTCATAGGGGGAAAAATGCTTTTTGCTTTTGATCAAAACAATGTGATGTCAAAATGACGAACCAAATTTCCTTCCCGTCGCCTGCCTCATCGTACGGTGTCGCTCATGTTACGGTTAACACACTACGGTATAAAGACATTTATCTTTAAGTTCTTTCATGAGCTTTTGTTGATTTTTATGGATTGATCTGTTAAATTATAAAAACGTTAAAATGAAACATTTAACTTGATTCATAAACATATATAATTAAATGCAGGTTTAAGATTTCTGCGTAGTCTATTATATTTAAAGTGAGTTGTTCTTTATATTGCATTAGTTTTCTTGTTCTATAAGTGATATCCACTTGAAATAATTGTTTGGTTCTCTCAATATATAAATTTTGGTGGAAACTTAAAATCAGCCCTAAATAAAGTCTGTAATTTTACATGGATTTGCCCAAAACAAAACCGATAGTGTAAATTAGAGACGGAGGAAACAGCACCAGCATCTCACACACGATTCAGATTAAATATGAACTGTGCATGGAATATTTATTTATAACATCGACCTTGAAGATCTTTCTGACTCTCGAACACGCACTGAATATTTTATCTAACAGATAAACAGAGGATTCAGTCCAGGGGTTTAAGTTTAATGGCTTCAGGTAATAATTTTTGGCAGTAAAGTTCAAAACCATGATCTGTTCTAACACCTTTCACTTCCATTAGAACCCTGTTTGGATGCAGTGGCGGCCGTACGGTGACCTTCCACCCTTAACACTTGAGTCCATCACAGACCGTGTGCTCTACGTCCTCAAACTGTATGACAAGATCAATCCAGAGCAGGTACGGAATCGGAGATCTGCGAGTTTTTCAGGAAGCAGAGTGAGATTAGATAGGCTCTGTGGTAGGGAAGCCCCGTCTTGCTCCTTTTGCACCAGTTTGAACTAGTTGCCAGTTTTGGACTGGTGCTGATGTCAATTCAGGGTTGGTCCAGTGTGAACGTTCTAACGCTGGTTCACTTCCACGGGGTTCCATAACCAGTTTTCCTTTCAGGCAGCTGGTTCTTTGGTTCCCCAAATGAGTCAATTCAAGAGTGAGTTCTGGATTGGATCTGGAATTGCCTTGATGGAGAAACGGTAACTGTGTTGCTGAACTTTTTACCCCCACATGGGCTTTCCAACATGCTGAAATGCTACAACCATGAGAGTGACTTAACATTTTGCGAGAAGTGTTTCTTGTCACTGTGAAACTCACCCATTAGATCTGATGCCATCAGACACAATGGTATTGGTATACAGTAGGCCCTTGATATTCGCGGGGGTTCGGTTTCGGCCCCTCCCGCGAATGAAGATAATCTGTGAGTTCTGTACCCGGAAGTAAAACCCCATGTATCATATTACATGCGCGAATGAGCAACCGGAAGTAAAATACTGTGTATCTATTACATGCGCTAAAATATGCTTCTTAAACACATTCTATAGACAGTCTTACTCATTAATACAGTAGTAATGTAGTAAAGTGTAGTAATGATTAAGAAAAACTTTTCATTTTTTACTATTATTTTTATTGATGATAAAATATAAACATTATACACACATACTGTTGTAAAGCACTAGTATTAAAGTCTTTTTCAATTATTATTTCAGTACAGTACCTAAGTTAATGTATACAATGTTTGTGCGTGAGATTTTGTGTTCTGTAGCATGGTTAACAAACGATACCAAAAGGATAAACTTTATTATGCTTCATGTCCTTTTACATTGAACTTGGAGTGAAGTCTTGGAATGACGTCTCCAAGATGGCGCTGCCTAGAGGGCAACGTCGCGGAGTTCTCGGAGTCAAATTGTTTCTTTGTTCATTTTAATGTGCTTTATTTGTAGGTTTTGTTTGTTCATGTTTTGCACTATGCTCGTCTATGACCGGTCAATCCTACTTGAGCTTCGGGCAACTAAGCACGCAACAACTCCTATCGTGAGCTAATATGCGATGGTAGCTCAATGCTAGCCGCACCCCGGCGAACAATAAGCCCAGGCGGGGAGGGGTTGCACGACGACTCCGGCACTTGGGATCACAGGGGATGAAGGCCGTGTAGCCGGCTGGTGTAATCGCCTCGTCGGGTGTACTCTCCTCGAGCCATGTTTCACAGAAACACAGCATGGAGCAGTCCTGTAGATCACTCTGCGCTACAATCTGAGCATGAAGCTCATCCATCTTGTTTCGCAGAGACTGAACATTTTCAAGCAGTATGACTGGAAGTGCTAACCTTCCACTTCTAACCAAGAGCCGGAGACTCTGAGGACTCTGCCTGGGCTTATGGTTAGCCGGGGTGCGGCTAGCATTGAGCTACCATAGCATATTAGCTCACAATAGGAGTTGTTGCGTGCTTACTTGCCCGAAGCTGAAGCTGCTCATAGCTGTAGTAGGGTTGACCGTTCATAGACGAGCATAGTGCAAAACATGAACAAACAAATGAAAATGAACAAAGAAACAATTTGACTCTGAGAATTCTGCTTTGTCGCCCTCTAGGCAGCGTCATCTTGGAGACGTCACTCCAAGTTCAATGTAAAAGGACATGAAGCGTAATAAAGTTTATCCTTTTGGTATCGTTTGTTAAACATGCTGTAGACCATAAAATCTCATGCACAAACATTCTAAACATTAACTTAGATACTGTACTGGAATAATAATTGAAAAAATGACTTTAATACAACAGTTCAGAGGAAACTGTCGTTTCTTCAGGAGAAAGTCTTATTTCTTCAGAAGAGACATCCAGTGTTTTCTATTGCTTAGTCAGAGAAGACGCACAGTGTTTGAGTGGCATCATGGAGCTTAACTGGTAATTAAAACACACACAAAAAAAGAGGCTCATTGACAACTTGTGCGCGAATGAGGAAAAAGGGGCATTGCATCATTTCAACCAGTCAGCAGGAAGGAGGACAGCCATTGGCTGAATTTGAGTGACATATCAGTTGCTTGGCAGGCCTCGAATACTCAAACCGTGAGTGACGCAAATAGTCAAGGGCCTACTCCATACAACAAAAATCTTAGTCGACCACATTTTTAGGCAGAAGGAGGAAACCAGAGGAAACCCATATGCTCAGGGAACCATGAACCTGTAAAGTGGCACACTGTAGCTACCTGCTGCATCACGGTGCTACTGGATCATTAACACTTCCTCTGTGTTTGTTTTTCATTCTGATCCTCACCAAATGGTGATTCTCCTCTAGCTTCAGGTCACAGCTCACTTCATGAAGGATTTGGGCCTGGACAGTCTCGACCAAGTGGAGATCATCATGGCCATGGAGGACGAATTTGGTTTGTACTTTGAGGATGATTTTAATGCACATCATAGAGCTGCAGGATTCTGGATTGTGATTGGAGAGAAGGCAGACGCCACCCTAATAAGTTCTTGACCCTCCCTCTGTCCGTGTAGGTTTTGAAATTCCTGATGCTGAAGCGGAGAAGCTGATGACTCCTGAGGAAATTGTTCAGTACATCGCAGACAAGAAGGATGTCTACGAATGAGCTCTGATCATTCACTGTACATTCAAACCTCAGTACAAGTTACACAATAAACATTGTTTATTCTTCCTTAGAATTCTTTACGCTCTATTGTTTTTATCTGAGGACTGAAACTTTCACGATGATTCTCTTGTAATTTCTGTGTGTTTCAGGTGCAGAGCTGTGTGTATGAGGGGATGTTAGTAATGCAACGGCATAAATTATTCATTAATAAACGTGATCCTGTTTATAATTCTGTGGATTTTATTTGGGATTGACAAATATGTATACAAATTAATTCTTCATTTTGTGCATTATATTTAATAACTAATTAAAATACAAACATCAGAATTAGAATCCTTCATTGATCCCAGAGGAAATTGTGTGCTCACAGTTGCTTCACACAAAGTAAAGAGTAAGATGAAAGTCTCAAATAAGGAAAATACCATATCTACCTACAATGACCCTCGATTCTACAGACTGCGGTTTCATGGATATCCTACGTTGCGGACAAAGCCTGTAGTAGCCTCTGTCCGAGAGGGCTCGACGGTCGGCAAAGGCACACACAGATCACTGTTTCAATAGGAGACCGTCAACTGGCGTACGTATCAGTGTGTATAGCAGGGGTCGGGAACCTATAGCTCGCGAGCCAGACTTGGCTCTTTTGATGACTGTATCTGTCTCTCAGATAAATCAGGAGGCCTTTCTTAACAGAATAACTAATACATAATTTTGCTGTCCTTTAAATAAAAATACACAAAAAAGCCATCAAATAAAACAAAAACATAAATAAATCTCACGCATTTCAATCTATACGTCTATTTTCAATGCCACTCGTCGCTGTGGCGCGCAGCGGCGCACCAATCCTTTCTTTACTATAGTGTGTGGGCGGGGCCGATACCTTGAAACTCTAATTTTATTGGATTATATGCAACAGCCCGCGTGAGTTGTTTTTAGGTAAAGAGGTAAATCTCCCTCGTTTTGATCAGCTCATGTGTAAGAAGCCAAGCAGAGCTGGCAGGCAAAACACAAATGGACAGAATGAAAAAACTTCAACATACTTGTCAACTCTCACGCATCAAGCGTGAGACTCACGCATTTCATCTCCTCAATCTCTTCCGCAAGGTGTCCAAAATCTCACACATTAATGCAATTATTTCCCTTTTTTATTTTTTAAGGATGTAATTTCCGCGAGCAAATGCCACTGGCTGTCTTTTACGTAAACATACAGATTCTTTTTCTGCTTCTGGCTGCGGGATTCTTTACCGTAAAATCAGATACATACACACACTTAAAAAGTAAATGTTGTGAAACTTGCTCAAATTAGGTTTTCATTTACTAATTTAGTTAAATGTAGATTTAGTTAGAATTGTTAACATTGTTAAGAAGTTTCAGTTTGTAATTCCATGTGTTGTTGCAATGTTGCTGCACAGGATACTTGCCATCTATATGAGTAGATTCGTTAACATGGTTAATTAGTTTCAGTTTGTAAACTAATTGTGCAGTTGCAAGGTTGCTGCATATATGATACATGTGATCTATGACCAAAGACAGCAAAGATTATTATGAAGAATTATTTGGATAAAACTTCAAAAAAGAGAATTGTTACAATTAATACTTTACTTTAGCCAACCTTATTTTTGATATGTTATTAGTTTACACTTCATATTTCATTAGTTATTTCATTGAAGATTTCATTTACATTGCATCATTAAATCTTAAAGGCTTCGCCCCCCCCCCCCCCACGGCGTCGCCCTGGACCCCTGTTTCTCACTCTATTAATCTTAGGGGTTGACAGCTATGTGGGATGTGCTTCCTGTCACATAAACACTGCAGTGTGAGTCCTGTCGTATTGACCATGTTCGGCTCCACGTGAGCAGTCCTTCTCACACATGAAAAAACATCAAGACCAACCTGCGGTCACGTAATAGATGGAAGCCTAAACGCCTGCATGAAGCTGAACCTCAGCGCGTATCAACCAGACTATAAAGCCATCAGCAACATCATGCAGCACCAGAAGTTGCATTAATAGTAAGAAGTACTTTTCTTATTAATAAATAACTTCGTTATAACAATTTTGTTTAAATGCAGTCGTGAGGGAGGGGCAAAAGCCAGTGTCTCCCTCACGCTGGTCCCAAGCCCGGATAAATGCAGAGGGTTGCGTCAGGAAGGGCATCTGGCATAAAACAAATGCCAAATAAAATGTGTCGCAACAAAAAATTTCATACCGGATCGGTCGAGGCCCAGGTTAACAATGACCGCCATCAGTGCTGTGAACCAACAGGGTGCTGGTGGAAATTGGACTACTGTTGGTTGAAGAAGGAGAGGCGGGAGGCGTGTCTGTAGGCAGAGAGAGAAGAGGAAAGGCATGAGTCTAGGACTGAAAGTAGGGACTTTGAATGTTGGAACTATGACAGGAAAAGGTAGAGAGCTGGCTGACATGATGCAGAGGAGGAAGGTGGACATACTGTGTGTTCAGGAGACCAGGTGGAAAGGGAGCCAGGCTAGAAGCTTAGGAGCAGGGTTTAAGCTGTTTTTTCATGGTGTGGATGGGAAGAGAAATGGAATAGGAGTCACCTTGTAGGAGGAGTTTGTCAGGAATGCTCTAGAAGTGAAAAGAGTGTCAGACAGAGTGACGAGTCGAGTCTCAATTTAGAAATTGAAGGCGTGATGTTCAATGTTGTTAGTGCTTATGCCCCACAGGCAGGATGTGAGCTAGAAGAGGAGAGATTTTGGAGTGAGTTAGATGAAGTGATGCAGAGTAACCCCAGGAGGTGAAAGAGTGGTCATTGGGGCAGACTTCAATGGACATTTTGGTTCAGGAAACAGGGTCACTTATAAAAGCGAAGGTAGGAGCACACAGGTAGACTACATCTTGTGTAGGTGATGTAATTTGAAGGAAGTCAGTGACTGCAAAGTAGTAGTGGGTGAGAGTGTTGCCAAACAGCATTGGATGGTGGTGTGCAGGACGACGCTGATGGTGAGGAAGGTGAAGAAGGCAAAGGCAGAGCAAAAGACAAAGTGGTGGAAACTGAAAAAGGAAGACTGTCGTGTTGTCTTCAAGGAGGAGTTGAAACAGGCTTTGGGTGGTCAGGAAGTGCTTCCAGATGACTGGACAACTACAGCTAATGTGAGCAGGGAGACAGGTAGGAGAATACTTGGTGTGTCATCTGGAAGGCGAGTAGATAAGGAGACTTGGTGGTGGAATGAGGAGGTGCAGGAGTGTGTACAAAGGAAGAGGTTAGCTAAGAAGAAGTGGGACATAGAGAGGACTGAAGAGAGTAAACAGGAGTACAGGGAGACACAGCGTAAAGCGAAGGTAGCGGTGTCAAAGGCCAAACAGAGGGCGTATGATGACTTGGATGCTCGGTTGGAAAGTAAAGGGGGAGAAAATGATTTATACAGGTTGGCACAGCAGAGAAATAGAGATGGAAAGGACATGCAGCAAGTTAGAGTGATAAAGGACAGAGAGGGAAATGTATTGACTGATGAGAGAAGTGTGCTGGGAAGATGGAAAGAGTACTTTGAAGAGCTGATGAATGAGGAAAATGAGAGAGAAAAAAAGAGTATAAGAGGTGACTAGTGAGGACCAGGAAGTAGCAAAGATTAGTAAGGCTGAAGTGAGAAGGGCATTGAAGAGGATGAAGTATGGAAAGGCAGTTGTCCTGATGACATACCGGTGGAGGTATGGAAGTGTCTAGGAGAGGAAGCAGTAGATTTCCTGACAAGAACATTCAACAAGGTGCTGGTGCCCATTTTTAAGAACAAGGGAGACATGCAGAGTTGTGGCAACTGCAGAGGGATAAAGTTGACGAGCCATACGATGAAGATATGGGAAAGAATAGTGGAAGCGAGACTAAGGGCAGAGGTCAGCATTTGTGAACAACAGTATGGTTTCATGCCAAGAAAGAGCACCACGGATGCAATGTTTGCCTTGAGGATGTTAATAGAGCAGTACAGAGAAGGTCAGAAGGAGCTGCATTATGCCTTTGTGGATCTGGAGAAGGCATATGACAGGGTGCCGAGAGAAGAACTGTGGTATTGCATGAGGAAGTCTGGAGTGGCAGAGAAGTATGTTCGAGTCGTGCAGGACATGTATAAGAGATGTAAGACAGTGGTGAGGTGTGCTGTCGGTGTGACAGAAGAGTTCAAGGTGGAGGTCGGACTGCATCAAGGGTCAGCTCTGAGCCTCTTCTTGTTTGCTATGGTGATGGACAGGCTGATGGACGAGGTTAGACAAGATTCCCCATGGACTATGATGTTTGCAGATGACATTGTGATCTGCAGTGAGAGCAAAGAACAAGTGCAGGAAAATCTAGAGAGATGGAGGTATGCCCTGGAAAGGAGGGGAATAAAGGTTAACCTCAGTAAGACAGAATACATGTGTATGAATGACAAGGACCCAAGAGGAACGGTGAGGTTACAGGGAGCAGAGATAAGGAAGGTGGAGAATTTTAAGTACTTAGGCTCAACAATTCAGAGCAATGGAGAGTGTGGAAAAGAGGTGAAGAAGCATGTGCAGGCTGGTTGAAATGGTTGGAGAAAAGTGTCCGGTGTGATGTATGATAGGAAGGTATCGGCAAGAATGAAAGGAAAAGTGTACACGACAGTGTTCAGGCCAGCGATGTTGTGTGGTTTAGAAACAGTGGCCCTGAGGAAAAGACAGGAGGCAGAGATGGAGGTAGCAGAGATGAAAATGTTGAGGTTCTCTTTGGGAGTAATGAGGATGGATAGGATCAGGAATGAGCACATCAGAGGGACAGCACATGTAAGAGGTTTTGGAGACAAAGTCCTAGAGGCTAGACTGAGATGGTTTGGACATGTACAGAGGAGGGATAGTGAGTATATTGGTAGTAGGATGCTGAGGTTGGAACTACCAGGCAGAAGGTCTCGAGGAAGACCAAAGAGATGATTCATGGACGTGGTGAAGGAGGACATGAAGGCAGTTGGTGTAAGAGAACAAGATGCAGAGGATAGGGTGAGATGGAGGCAGATGATTCGCTGTGGCGACCCCTGAAGGGAACAGCCGTAAGGAAAAGAAGACGTTATAACAATGTTGTTTAAAATAAATTCAGAGCCGTATTATACTCTAAAATTGTTGGTTTCAGTATTAAAAAATATATTTGGCACTCAGAGGATTAGATTTTATTTATTTATTTTTTTTGGCTCTCTTAGTCAAAAAGGTTCCCGACCCCTGGTGTATACAGTAGGGTCACATTGGATGATGTGCTTGTATATACTAGTCCTTCTCAAAAAATTAGCACATTGTGATAAAGTTCATTATTTTCTGTAATGTACAGATAAGCATTAGACTATCATATATTTTAGATTCATTACACACAACTGAAGTAGTTCAAGTCTTTTATGGTTTTAATATTGATAATTTTGCCAAAAAGTAAAGAACCCCAAAAATCCCCATCTCAAAAAATTAGCATATTTCATCCGACCGATAAAAAAAAAAGTGTTTTAATACAAAAAAAGTCAACCTTCAAATAATTATGTTCAGTTATGCACTCAATACTTGGTCGGGAATCCTTTTGTAGAAATGACTGCTTCAATGCGGCGTGGCATGGAGGCAATCAGCCTGTGGCACTGCAGAGGTGTTATGGAGGCCCAGGATGCTTCAATAGCGGCCTTAAGCTCATCCACAGTGTTGGGTCTGGTGTCTCTCAACTTTCTCTTCACAATATCCCACAGATTCTCTATGGGCTTCAGGTCAGGAGAGTTGGCAGGCCAATTGAGCACAGTAATACCATGGTCAGTAAACCATTTACCACTGGTTTTGGCACTGTGAGCAGGTGCCAGGTCGTGCTGAAAAATGAAATCTTCATCGCCATAAAGCTTTTCAGCAGATGGAAGCATGAAGTGCTCCAAAATCTCCTGATAGCCAGCTGCATTGACCCTGCCCTTGATAAAACACAGTGGACCAACACCAGCAGCTGACATGGCACCCCAGACCATCACTGACTGTGGGTACTTTACACTGGACTTCAGGCATTTCGGTATTTCCTTCTCCTCAGTCTTCCTCCAGACTCTGACACCTTGATTTCCGAATGACATGCAAAATTTGCTTTCATCCGAAAAAAGCACTTTGGAATACTGAGCAACAGTCCAGTGCTGCTTCTCTGTAGCCCAGGTCAGGCGCTTCTGCCGCTGTTTCTGGTTCTAAAGTGGCTTGACCTGGGGAATGCGGCACCTGTAGCCCATTTCCTGTACACACCTGTGCACGGTGCCTTTGGATGCTTCTACTCCAGACTCAGTCCACTGCTTCCACAGGTCCCCCAAGGTCTGGAATCGGCCCTTCTTTCACTTTTTCCTTCCCACAGACGTCCCACTGAGGTGGCTTGACACAGCACTCTGGGAACAGCCTATTCGCTCAGAGATTTCTTTCTGTGTCTTACCCTCTTGCTTGAGGGTGCCAATGATGGTCTTCTGGACAGCAGTCAGGTCGGCAGTCTTACCCATGATTGCGGTTTTGAGTAATGAACCAGGCTGGGAGTTTTTAAAAGCCTCAGGAATCTTTTGCAGGTGTTTAGAGTTAATTGGTTGATTCAGATGATTAGGTTAATAGCTCGTTTAGAGAACCTTTTTATGATATGCTAATATTTTGAGATAGGAATTTTGGGTTTTTATGAGCTGTATGCCAAAATCATCAGTATTAAAACAATAAAAGACCTGAAATATTTCAGTTGGTCTGCAATGAATCTAAAATATATGAAAGTTTAATTTTTATCAGTACATTACAGAAAATGAACTTTATCACAATATGCTAATTTTTTGAGAAGGACTGATATATATATACAGTATAATTCTGTTCAAAATAACAGCAATGTGGTTAAAAAAGTGAATAAAGCTCAGAATCCTTCTAATCACTTTTATTTCCAGACAAACATACGCATTGTGAAAGGATGGAAATGGCTGTGGTGAATACTTTCTTCCAGAAGAGACAGGAGCATAGGGTGACTTATAAAATCGGAGTAGTAGTGTTGCCAAACAGCAAATTATGGTGTTGGTGAGCAGGATGATGCTGATGGTGAGGAAGGTGTTCTCCCCGTGCTTGTGTGGGTTTCCTTTGGGTGGTCTGGTTTCCTCCCAAAGTCCAAAACATGCACAGGAGGTTAATTGGCTGTTTCAAATCGCCCCTAGGTGTGAGTGTGAATGATTGTGAGTGTTGGCCCTGCGATAGCCTGTGAGCTGTCCAGGCCATGCCTGGAGTTGGCTGAGATGGGCACCAGCTTCCTCACGACCCTAATTAGGATTAAGCGGTTCAGAGAATGAATGTATGAATGAATGAAGCTACTTTAAAAAATCACCAAAATTGTCACAAGTTTAGCAAATAATGTAAATCCAACAGATATGTTTCTGTGAGGTGGAAATCATTTTCTAAGATAGATATTTTGGATTTGTTTAACCATTTGGGTATGTATGTATGATAGAGATGGCAGTGATTATTATACAAATACTACAATGTCCATTATGTTTTATGGGACGACCTCTATCAGTGGTATGATCACAGATCCAGACATAAGTATTACCATTCGTACTACCTTGACTCCAAGTCCCAGGATGACAATATGAACAATTTGAACTGAAGTTACCAAACTATTTTAGATCAAAGTATTCATGCAGAATGTGTGCACATAATTCCCACAAAGGATGTGCCATTATCTTTAAAACAAAAAGAAATGAGTTTTTTTTGGGAAACAAATTTGTTGTAATATCTGATCGGGTGAAAGCAGTGTAACCTTGGAAGTGGGACTTGTGGTGCAAATGATAAACAAGCATCATCCCGTTATCTGATCAATTAATACTGGTATGTTTATACATAGCATTGCCTATACAAGCTCTGGCAAAAAAGTATGGGATCACCACTCTTATAAGATGTTCACTCAATTCTTCAATTTTGTTGAAAAAAAAAAATCACAGACACAAATTTATTTTCATTTAACATTCCAACATGCTTGCTTTATGAAACACTTACAAAAATGAAAAAGAAAGACAATTATAGCTAATTTCAGTGTTTACAGATAAACAAAAATTGAGGAAAATATGGAATCACCAAACAAAACACCACTCGTACTTTGTTGCACAGCCTCTGACTTTTATAGCAGTTTGAATAAATAGTTTGTCTAAGGCCTGGATTTAACTATCCACAAACAGAATTCATCATCAGTTTGGCTCCAACTTCCTCTTACTGCAGTTGCCATCAGCTTTGCAGGTTGGAGCCTCATCGTGAACCTCTTCTTCTTTTCCTTTCGGCTGTTCCCTTCAGGGGTTGCCACAGCAAATCATCTGCCTCCATCTCACCCTGTCCTCTGCAGCTTCTTCTCTTACACCAACTACCTTCATGTCCTCCTTCACCACATCCATAAATCCTCTCTTTGGTCTTCCTCTTGGAATTCTGCCTGGTAGTTCCAACCTCAGCATCCTACTACCAATATATTCACTATCCCTTCTCTGTACATGTCCAAACCATCTCAGTCTAGCCTCTCTGACTTTGTCTCCAAAGCATCTAACATGTGCTGTCCCTCTAATGAACTCATTCCTGATCCTATCCATCCTCGTTACTACCAAAGAGAACCTCAACATTTTCATCTCTGCTACTTCCAGCTCTGCCTCTTGTCTTTTCCTCGGTCCCACTGTTTCTAAACCATACAACATCGCCACCCTCATCACCGTCTTGTACACTTTTCCTTTCATTCTTGCTGAAACCCTCCTATCACAGTTGAAAATTAAATAGCCTTAACCCATGTTTGATTTGAGCTACTATTTCTGTGAGACAGTGGTCAGCCTGTTTCTTGTCTTTGATCTCTGGTTCAGACAGGTGGGGAAGATCAGCTAAACCACAGTGCTGTTGTTCATTCATAAAGCTGTCAGGTAAAGCCTCTGGGGGAATTGCTAGTGACTATATCAGTGTCACAATACCATCACAATCTCTGCTTTAATCAGTTGCCTGGATGCCTCTCACAGATAGCACGCACAATGTCTTGGCTTACACCAAACCCAAACCCAGCCAATGGTTTGAGTGAACTGACTAATGGGCTCTTTTTCTTTCTGGGAAGTCAGATTGTTAGAAAGCTCTTCATATGGTCCTGACTGTCTGCAGCAGAAGTTAGTTTTCCTGCTCGATATTGGAGCTTGAAGTTAAAAATGTACTGTAATGTAACAATGTAATCATCTGTAACTGGTGGCATCAACAGTTTGTCAGAGGTAGGAATGCATGTCTAAAGGTTACTGTCCTTCACAACAATGAACTGATTTCCATACAGGCAATCCCTGAACTTTTTTATTCAAAGCCCACTTTAGAGTAATGAATTTTAATCTGTGTACTGGGTACCATGATTCACTCTGAGACAAGCCCTTGCTAGCATATACAATCACCCTCATGTGATCTTCCTGCTCTTGGTATAGGCCTGCCCCAAGGTCTGTGGTGTTGGCATCAGCATGGAGGACGTATGGTAACTTGTGCTCAGCAAACCCAAGAATGGGGCAGTAGTGAGCTATTCAATCATGGTGAATGTAAGCTCATTGCTAAAGTGCTTCTTTTATTGTGGTACTGACATGTCTGTTTCTTTTACTTGGCTTTCTTGTGCAGTGGAGGATAACAAGAAACCAAATTAGTTAGGAGTTTGACAATGCTGGAATAGTCTTTTTTGAATAATCTGTAGCAGTCTGAAAACCAGAGTAAAGATTAGGCCTCTGAGCAGAATCTGGTATGGGTATAAAGCTATGCTCCTGCGGGACGACTCCCTGAAAGGTACTGATCTCCCAAATAATAGTCTGGAGGACAAGGACATCATATTTTTACTCGATAAGTACTACTCCTTGAAAGTTGCATCCTTGAAATGCAGGTCCTCACCTGTAAACCAAGTGGAAAGATTGATGAGGAAGAGTGCTCCAAAAAACTATGGACTTCTTAGTAGTAAACCCATTTACTGCAACACAACCTTCCAGTACCATGGTTTGTCCACCTGTAGCCCTGTGCTGTTATTTGTGATTTCTCAAATGATTTTAAAGGTAGTGGTGGCCTAGTGGTATAAGGCCCTGGATCGCTGATCCCAAGGTTGGGGGTTTGAGTCCCACTCTCCACAAGGTTGACGCTGTCCCCCGAGTGCAGCTAACTGGGTTATCAAAGGCCGACCATGTCTCTTACTGTCTATGGTGTGAGGCATGTACAATAATCATTGCTGAATTTCAACAAGAATAGGCTGCAAAGCCGTCAGCATGTTTCCACCATGCGATGGCCTGGCGAGCTGTCCAGGGTGTACTCTGCCCTCGCCTGGAGTCGGCTGGGATGGGCGCTAGTCTCCCCCAACCCTAATTAGGATTAAGTGGTTACAGAAAATGAACTGAACTGAACTCACTTTACAATATGTTTTGAACAATACATCAAGTGTAACACAAGCGTGGCTATTGCTGTGTTGGCTCAGGAGCATGATGGAGGTAAGCGGCCCTGCACTTTCCTTTTCAAAACTTTAGATACTGTGGCGCAGGGTTTGCCTGCTGGTCTACGTGCAGTTGCCGCCGGTGCTGTGATGGTTCAAGAGCTGAAAAACTCCTCCTTTCTCATCCTCTCGTTTTACATTCTTCACACCTTAGGTAACTAAGGTCCTGCAAAGTTTACAAACACAACATATGACTGCACAGCATCGCTCTGGTTATGAGAACATTCTCCTATTCTCCAAATCTCTCTACTTGCTCTATTTCCTCTTTTGATACTCTTGTTCAAGCTCTAGTGTGTCTCATTAGTTCTCAGAACTAATTTAAAAGACAATTTATGAGGACACAGACGATTGCCTTGAGTGAATGATATCTGAGAGCTGTTTGTTGATAGCTTGTGCTCTAAACCACAGGCTGGTATGTTCCTCTTCAGCTACTCGGTGTGCTCTTTACCAAACAACATTTTTGAGTCACATGCCCTTCCTTTTCCTCGCCTCAGGCTGCTGAACTTTTTGCTATCACGGATGCCTGTATTCTCTTGTCTGCCAAGGATGTGACTATTTACACTAACTCTAGATATACCTTTGGCATGGCTCATGACTTTAGACGCATCTGGCAATCATGTGGTTTCCAGTCTGCTGATGGAAAACCCATCTCCCACTCCTCTCTCGTCCAAGACCTTATTGATGCTTGTCATCCTCCTTGTCATCTTCAGGCGTCCGCTACACCATCTGATACTTCCTTTGGGCAGACACGCAATGCTTATGTGGCATCTGACTGTTTATGGCACACCCCGTCTGGACAACTTTGTCTTCCTTTTTGCTGGGTGCCTTTCCTTGTGCATGAGTTTCACAGTGTTGCACGTCACGCTTGAAGAGGGGTAAAATAGGACATGAACAAACTTTTGTATCGCAAATTTGAACTCCACAATGGACTCAATCCTCACAAGATGTCTAACGTGCACACAAAACAATCCTACTGGCACCACTACTAAACACAAAACACTTCCAATACCCACCTTACGATTCCTGGAATGGCAGGTTGATTTCACACACATGCCTACATGCGGACCATTTAAACATCTTTTGGTGTCCTTTGATAAATTTTCTCGATGGGTTGAAGCCTTTCCATGTGCCCAAGAAAATGCGAAGGTGGTCACATGTATCTTAGCCAAAGAAATCATACTCAGATATGGAATACCTCATGCCATTAACTCAGACCAAGGTACTCCATTTACTTTGAGGATCACACAACAACTTTGTAAGTATATAAACCTTAATTGGCAATTCCACATTCCACATGGTGGATCTGGGATTGTTGAACGTAACAATTGTACCGTGAAAGGCAAGCTCACGAAGGCTATGCAGTTCAGATAATGACAATTCTTGTTAAAGTCTAGATACACATGAATGTCAATAGATTGTGTGTAATCCTGCTCTCTTTCCTTGTCTGTCTTCCGCCTAGTACTGGTGGGGGAAAAAAGACATTTTATTTTCAGCTGTTCTGCCTACTACAAGTGATTATCTGTTATGAGCAATTCGAATCAATGTTTAAAACCAGATGCAGAGGAAGCTCCTCTGGATAGGATGAATAAATGTGGCCTGAACTTTTACACCACCCCTTGGCTGGGTAATCTAGCTGGTTGGACTAAACTCCAACCCCAACTTCTTACGTACCCCAGAGAGGGTACCTTTAAAGCAGATTTCGTACCTGGCTTCAGCACACAAACCAGATCTATGAGGGACTAGAGCAAGGGTGGGCAATTATTTTGGCTCAGGGGCTATATTGAAATTTAAAATTTGCCAAATGGGCTAGGTCAGCAAGATACAATAAAAACATACTTTTTTAACAGTACATATCAAACGTAAACAGTAAAAAAGCATTAAAATATTCACATATCCTTTAGTGGGAACAGTGTTTCTGACCCATTTTTGCAAGAGTATTGAAGTCTGGTGGTAATTCTGTTGTGATTCTCAGAACAGATTTGAGGTGTTCATCACTCAGTTGGGATCTATGAGTTGCTTTGTTGGTGTTCTCACACCACAAGTCTGTTCACACACATATGTAGAGCCAAACAACACCATCATCCTCTGTGCCATCTTCTGGATGTTTAGCAATTGGGCTGCACTTAATGAAGCATAAACCTCATCCAGTTTAAGTGGGTTGAACTTCTCCTTTACCCTCATGTCACATTGGAGATCAAGAAGAAGGGACATGACACCAGCTGAAGTGCCCTGTCAATTTCTCTAAAATCACAAAATCGACGGCAGAATTCTTCATGCAGGTCCTCCTGTGCTTTCCTGGATTTTTTTCACATGTTGCAGGGCCTCTTTTAATGTGGCCAGTGTGAACAATAACAGGAAGTGGCTCGAGCTCTGCAAAATCAACCGCCTAAAGGCGTCACTGGTGTTGAAATGCTGTCATTAGAAGTCAAAGTCAAAGAATGCAATCGATCAATCATTAACATCAAACATGAATTCTGTACCAATCAATCTTCGGCGGGCCGGCTTGTTGCCTCGATGATGCCGTATTGCGACACTCCAGTGGCACCCTGCACACCACACGAACTGAGCTACTGCCCCCCCCCCCCACGGAGCTCCTGCTTCCCTTTCCGGACCCTGTCACCAAACCTTCAACTAGTTTGTATCCATCCCTGCTCATGTCCACAGAGCTCAGTGATTATTCGGAAAACCCTGAGGGGCAGGGAAACAAACAGAGATCAGAGAAGAGGCCACGGTCCATCTCAGGGTCATTCTTCTACTGCGTGTCATTACTGTGGTAAGATGGGACACTGGGCACGAACTTGTAGAAAGAAAATAGCAGACGAACAGACTGCTGGATGCAACCCTCCTTCTCCTAATCCCAGGCCTCACAGGTACACCTGGACTGATCCTTTCCAGAAAATGCAGGTTGAATCCCCCAACGAATAGGATGTTCATAGAGTTCTAACCCCACTATGTTGCATTGTACGTCTGAGTCACCGCAGACCAGACCAGCGGCCTGACATTTATTGAACTGTGTATTATTGGACACATTTTATCCTTTCCTGGTGGACACTGGCGCCACCATGTCCACCCTGGGTCAATCTTTTGAGGGCCTATAACATGCCCAATTAATTCCAAAATATTCCGGCACCACTAGTTTATCTTTGTGTCCAAAGGCCTTTTCAATCTGTTAGGAAGAGACTTGAGTGTTCTTTAGCTGTCTTTCACCTTTGTAGGTTCCAAGTTAACCATTTCTATACCTGATGATGTTCCCTATTGCCATTTGATGAATTCTGATGTTAATGTGTGTTATTTCTCTGTTGTTTAATTAGGAAAGCCTGAATCACAATGGGAAAACATTACCTATAATGAAACTAATTGGCCCAGTGAGGTGCATAATGTCTCCCCATTGTGGGCCTCGCACAAGGATGAGACAGGCCTTGTTCAGTGTACACTGTACTCGCCCAAACTAAAACATCCTGCGTTTGTGAAATAATATCCGCTGTCAGAGGAGAAATCCCAGGAAATCAATGGCATCCTCGACTCCCTACTGCAACAGAGGGTTGTTTTATCGTGTGTTAACTCTTACAACATGCTTGTGAACCTGGTTCCCAAGCCCAGCGAAACTTGGAGATTTACTCCAATCAAGGTAAGATAAATGACCTTGTCATACTTGTTGCGCCTGTTGTACCTGACATAGCTACGTCATGACGTCTATTCCTTGCTACCATTCACATTTTTCTGTAATTGACATTTATTCCGCCTTCTTTAGTGTTCCTGTGGATGAGCAGATACAGCTTCTTTTTGCCTTCATGCATCAAGGTAAGCAGTACACCTCCACCAGGGCTTCATTGAATCATCTGCCATCTTCGCAGCAGTGGCAAGAGATGCACTTGGCAATCTAACTCTCCACATTGATTCAGTCTTCCTGAGCTATGCAGATGACATTCTGGTGTCAGCTGCCTCTGAAGAAAAATGCAAGCTGGCTACATGGGACTTATTGGCACACCTGTGTGCTGAGGGCTTCAAAGTGTCCAAATCCAAGCTGCAGCTTTGTGAGAAGACTGTGAAATATTTGGGGTTTGAGATCTCAAAAGGAAGCAAGTGCCTTTCAAAAGACAGAATCAAGGTCATTCTCGAAACCCATCGTCCCGCTACTAAGCACACCCTGCTGGCCTTCCTGGGACTCATTAACTACTGCAGACAATGGACACTTGACTGTTCTTTTCAGGATAAATGTTTGTGCTCTGCCTTCACACATCAAGATCCATTGCAGCAGCTGCTCACATGGACCCCCAATATGCAAGAGGCCAACTAGACCCTCCGTAGCACTCTCTGCCTCCTGACCAGTTATTGGGGTTACCTAACTATCATAAGCCCTTTCACCTATGTGCCTGTGAGCATGGTGGGACTGCATCTGGGGGGGTGACACCTGTGCTTTTCTCTCCAAAACACAAGATTTGCTTGTCTGAGGTCTGGTGCGCACCTTAGGGCTGTCGCCACATGTGCATTGAGGGTACAGGACGTTGAAAAATTGGTTCTATTACATTCCCTTATTTCATATTCGCCACACCAGGTGAAGCAGGTTTTGCAGAACTTATAGACCCAGCACATGACGGCCCAGTGTAGGTCAGGCTATGAGACTATCCTATGTTTCACTAATAATATGCAAATTAGGGCCACCTCACAATAGATCATGCCTTAGCCCGCCTAATCAATGCACAGGATGACATACCCCCTGACACTGCTCACGACTGTTGGGCTGAGATTGTACACTCCACAAGTATACCCCCCCCCCGACCTGTTGTCTAATTCGCTCGAAAGGGGGAGGTGCTGTTTGTTGACGGATTGTTTTCTAAACCATATGACAGTACATTTCTGTGCGGATACTCTGTGTGTACTCTCCCTGATATCACTATTGAATCTTTTGCTCTGCCTTTCTCTTCTGTACAGGCTGCTGAGGCTCTTCGCTTTAACGTGTACATGCACCCTTTTGAGAGTAAAGACATTATTATTTACACAGACTCTCGGTACACTATTGGCATAGCACATGACTTTGGCCGAATCTGGCAGTCTCGAGGTTTCCGCTTAGCCAGGGTCAGCCTATTTCACATGCCTCTCTTGTCCAAGATCTTATAGAAATCCGTTACCTTCCTCGTACTTTGGCACTAAAGCGCACTCCCACTGTGATTCTCCTGAAGTTTGTGGTAACTCCTTGGCTGATTTCTTTCCTGACTCTGACCCACCACCATGTAATACTGTTTTTTTGGCCAATACTCTCATTCCTGACCTAGACTTAGGGCTGCACCACACATAATGACACTGCTTACTGGCAGGCACAGGGGGCTTCAGCTGGATTTGATGGCCTTTGGTATGACCGTAGTGCTTATCTCTGTTTGCCCTCACACTGTCTCCCGTGCGCGAGTTTCATGTAGTTATGTGTGTATGTCTGTCTTCCTTTCGGTTTTTTCCCTTTTACTCGGGAGTCGCCACAGCGAATCATCTGATTCGCATGTTTGATTTGGCAGAGGTTTTTACGTCGGATGCCCTTCCTGTCACAACCCTTTTTAGCAAGGGACAGAAACACACTGACGACTTTGCAGCCTACTCTTTACGAAAGTCAGCAATGGTTCTTTTACATGCCTCTCACCATAGACAGTGAGAGACATGGCCCATCTTTGATAACCCAGTTAGCTGCACTGGGGGGGGGACAGTGATAACCTTGTGGAGAGTGGGACTCGAACCCCCAACTATTGGATCAGCGATCCAGCGCCTTATACCACTAGACCACCACTGCCCCGGATGTGTGTTATGTGTGTATATATTCAATTAATTTTTTTGTACAGCGTTTAGCAGCTTTACACAGTAAAACAGTGAAAGTAGGGGCTTACAAAGTATAAAGAAATTTAAACATTTCCTATTACCCCTGCATATATGTGTATGTAGAGTATATGTGTGTGTATATGTGTGTACAGACGCTCCCCAACTTACGTTCATCCATTTTACGTTTTTTTTTCCCAAAAAAAGTCAAATTTTGAGTTTAGACGTACCTATGTAGTACGCTGACGTAATGACACAATGATGTAATGACACAATGACGTAATGACGCTGCGTCCATTGTTTACAAACGACAGACTGAACGTGCCCCTCCTTCTTCCCAGTTCAGTTTTTTATATATATATATATATATATATATATATATATGTGTGTGTGTGTGTGTGTGTGTGTGTATATATATATATATATATATATATATATATATAGATACACACACACACACACACACACACACACACGCACACACGCACACTCTCATGCCTCGGTTTTACGGCCGTCGCTTTAACGGATTTCGGTTGCAACGGACAAAATCTGTAGCTTTCGACTACTCCGAATCGTCTGGACACGGGCTGTTATTTCTGAAAGTGACCGCCAGATGACCAGACTGGCTTGAAGAAATCTCGTGCATTTAAATCTATTCATCTATTTTCAATGCCATGTCACTGTGGCGCGAAACAGAGAGCCAATCCTTTCTGTATGTGGGCAGATTCGATACCTTGAAACTCTAATTTTATTGGACTCACATGCTGCAGTGTTTATGTGACAGGAAGCGTGTCTTAAGTTTTGGCAATCAGCTGCTTTGCGGGTTGAAGTTTTTCCATGTCTGTCCTTTTGTGTTTGCTTACCAGCTGTGCTTTGCTTCATGGAAATGAGCCGATCAAAATGAGGTAAATTTATCTCTTTACTCAAACAACACGCGCAGTCTGTGGCTGTTGTTATAATCCAATAAAATTGGAGTTTGAAGCTATGGGACCCGCCCACGCAGAAAGGATTGGCTTTGCATATGTGTATATATAGGTATGTGTGTATTATATGTGTATATCAGATATATGTATGTATATGTGTGTATATAGGTAATGCAGCCATGAGCGAGGGGCACAAGCCAGTGTCTCTCCCTCACACTGGTCCCAAGCCCGGATAAATGCAGAGGGTTGAGTCAGGAAGGGCATCCGGCATAAAACAAATGTCAAATAAAATATGCGAGTCACAACAAAAAAATTTCATACCGGATCGGTCGAGGCCCGGGTTAACAATGACTGCCATCAGTGCTGTTAACCAACAGGGTGCTGGTGGAAATTGGACAACTGTTGGTCGAAGACGTCGAAGAAGGAGAGACGGAAGGTATGTCTGTAGGCAGAGAGAGAGGAGGAAAGGCATGAGTCTAGGACTGAAAGTAGGGACTTTGAATGTTGACACTATGACAGGAAAAGGTAGAGAGCTGGCTGACATGATGCAGAGGAGGAAGGTGGACATACTGTGTGTTCAGGAGACCAGGTGGAAAGGTAGCAAGGCTAGAAGCTTAGGAGCAGGGTTTAAGCTGTTTTTCACGGTGTGAATGGGAAGAGAAATGGAGTAAGAGTCATTTTGAAGGAGGAGTTTGTCAGGAATGTTCTAGAAGTGAAAAGAGTGTCAGACGGAGTGATGAGTCATAAGTTAGAAATCGAAGGCGTGATGTTCAATTGTTGTTAGTGCTTATGCCCCAGGCAGGATGTGAGCTAGAAGAGGAGAGATTCTGGTGGGAGTTAGATGAAGTGATGCAGAATACCCCCAGAGGTGAAAGAGTGGTCATTGGGGCAGACTTCAATGGACATGTCGGTGCAGGAAACAGAGGGGACGAGGAAGTGATGGGCAGGTTTGGTATCCAGGACAGGAACGCAGAAGGACAGATGTTGGTAAATTTTGCAAAAAGAATGGAAATGGCTGTGGTAAATACTTTCTTCCAGAAGAGACAGGAGCATTGGGTGACTTATAAAAGCAGATGTAGGAGCACACAGGTAGACTACATCTTGTGTAGGTGATGTAATTTGAAGGAAGTCAGTGACTGCAAAGTAGTAGTGGGTGAGAGTGTTGCCAAACAGCATAGGATGGGGGTGTGCAGGATGATGCTGATGGTGAGGACAGTGAAGAAGGCAAAGGCAGAGCAGAAGACAAAGTGGTGGAAGCTGAAAAAGAAGGAGTGTCGTGTTGTCTTCAAAGGAGGAGTAGAAAATGGCTTTGGGTGGTCAGGAAGTGCTTCCAGATGACTGGAAAACTCCAGCTAATGTGATCAGAGACAGGTAGGAGAATACTTGGTGTGTCATCTGGAAGGAGAGGAAACAAGTAGACTTGGTGTTGGAATGAGGAAGTGCAGGAGTGTGTACAAAGGAAGAGGTTCACTAAGAAGAAGTGGGACATAGAGGGGACTGAAGAGAGTAAACAGGAGTACAGGGAGACACAGTGTAAGGCGAAGGTAGTGGTGTCAAAGGCCAAACAGAGGGCGTATGATGACTGTATGCTCGGTTGGAAAGTAAAGAGGGAGAAAATTATTTATACAGGTTGGCACAACAGAGAAATAGAGATGGGAAGGACGTGCAGCAAGGTAGAGTGATTAAGAACAGAGAGGGAAATGTATTAACTGATGACAGAAGTGTGCTGGTGAAGAGCTGATGAATGAGGAAAATGAGAGAGAGAAAAAAAGAATAGAAGAGGTGACCATTGAGGACCAGTAAGTAGCAAAGATTAGTGAGGGTGAAGTGAGGAGGGCATTGAAGAGGATGAAGAATGGAAAAGCAGTTGGTCCTGATGACATACCGGTGGAGGTATGGAAGTGTCTAGGAGAGGTAACAGTAGATTTCCTGAGAAGAATATTCAACAAGGTCTTAGAGAGTGAGAGGATGCCGAAGGAATGGAGAAGTGTGATGGTGCCCATTTTTAAGAACAAGGGTGACGTGCAGAGTTGTGGCAACTACAGAGGGATAAAGTTGATGAGCCATACGATGAAGTTATGGAAAAGAATAGTGGACGCTAGACTAAGGCCAGAGGTCAGCATTTGTGAACAACAGTTTGGTTTCATGCCAAGAAAGAGCACCACAGATGCAGTGTTTTCCTTGAGGATGTTAATAGAGAAGTACAGAGAAGGTCAGAAGGAGCTGCATTGTGCCTTTGTGGATCTGGAGAAAGCATATGACAGGGTGCCGAGAGATGAACTGTGGTATTGCATAAGGAAGTCTGGAGTGGCAGTGAAGTATGTTAGAGTGGTGAAGGACATGTATGAGAGCTGTAAGACAGTGGTGAGGTGTGCTGTCGGTGTGACAGAAGAGTTCAAGGTGGAGGTGGGACTGCATCAAGGGTCAGCTCTGAGCCCCTTCTTGTTTGCGATGGTGATGGACAGGCTGACAGATGAGGTTAGACAAGATTCTCCATGGACTATGATGTTTGCAGATGACATTGTGATCTGCAGTGAGAGCAGAAAATAAGTGCAGAAAAATCTAGAGAGGTGGAGATATGTCCTGGAAAGGAGGGGAATGAAGGTTAGCCTCAGTAAAACAGAATACATGTGTATGAATGACAAGGACCCAACAGGAACGGTGAGGTTACAGGAGCAGAGATAAGGAAGGTGGATGATTTTAAGTACTTAGACTCAACAATCCAGAGCAGTGGAGAGTGTTTAAAAGAGGTGAAGAAGCGTGTGCAGGCAGATTGGAATGGTTGGAGGAAAGTGTCCGGTGTGATGTGTGATAAGAGGGTATCAGCAAGAATGAAAGGAAAAGTGTACAAGACGGTGTTGAGGCCAGCGATGTTGTATGGTTTAGAAACAGTGGCCCTAGGGAAAACACAGGAGGCAGAGCTGGAGGTAGGAGAGATGAAAATGTTGAGGTTCTCTTTAGGAGTAACGAGGATGGATAGGATCAGAAATGAGCACATCAGAGGGACAGCACATGTAAGATGTTTTGGAGACAAAGTCAGAGAGGCTAGATTGAGATGGTTTGGTATGTATATATACATGTGTATTGTATATGTATATATAGGATATGTGCGTATGTGAGTATATTTATATATGTATAGGTATGTGTTTGTTTCTGTATCTGTTTAATATTGAATGTATATGTGTGTATGTGTAACTTTCTTTTAGCTGATTTAGGATAAATTTGATGTGCTGAAATCCAGAAATCACATTAATTTTACTTAATCAGGTCAAATTTCTTACTTTTTTGTTTACAATGTACAGGTATTTTCAAGTCATAATGATATAAAATTCTTTGATATTTCATGAAATAAACGAATTTCGAAGATTTTGCATGTGCCAACTTATGACTTGTTTTAATATTACAGGTGAATGAAATGGCTTCGACTAGAAGATCTTACAAAAATAACCCTGACGTATTCTGCTACATCTGTGGTGAATACACCACTGTACCTAACAGTAATCGAGTCACAAGTTTCATAAAGCGTGCTTTCCAATCTTATTTTGGTATGAAACTTGATGACCAGGATAACGCTTGGTTACCACCCATGGTATGCAAGTCATGCACTGAGTATATGCATCAGTGGACCAAAGGCAAGAAGACTTGTCTGAAGTTTGGAATTCCCATGTTTTGAAGGGAGCCAATAAACCAAGTCACTCACTGTTACTTCTGCGCTATTGATGCGACAGGGATCAACAAAAAGAACCGAAGCAGCCTCGCGTATGCTGATCTTGAACCAGCATGTCTTCCTGCAGCTCACTGTGATGAAATTCCTGTACCTGTCTATGGAGTACTTCCTGACATCACTGACGAAGATTCCTCCAGTGTTCCAAAATATGAAGAAGTGGTTCTTAATGCTGATGCTCCACATACTTTTTCCCAATAGGAGCCAAATGATCTAGTTCATGATCTCACCTTGTCAAAGCTTGTCAAAGTCCTCTGCGGAGCTATCGCTGGCATCCAGATTGAAGGAAAAGACCCTCCTCTCTGACAATGCTCTTCTCCCTGTGCTGTTACCTTGTCGTGGTGGAGAGGCTTGCGTGTCTCAGAGATTCTGGAGGCTAGGTCGGGGAAGGATATATCCTTCGGCAGGTTCAACCATACCGAATTGGTTCCAGATGAGAGACCAGACAAAACACAGCACCCGGTCCTCCAGGTTGGGGGTTGCACGTAGGGCTAACAACCCTATTCCTTGAAAAGAAACTCTGTTACGGAAACTATGATGATAAACAATCCTATGGACTCTGATGTGGACTTGAACCAACATGTTGGTTTTATAAACACCCCTGATGAAAACCTACTACAGGACGTTAGGAGTGAGAGATCAAGTCTGCTCAAGCCGAAAACAAAGACACAAATTGGTACATGGAACACATGTACAATGTTTGAAACATCCAAAACAGCTCAGGTCATAAACGAGATGAGGCGATACAAGCTCGACATTCTAGGTATCAGTGAATGCCGTTGGACCGGTACTGGTCACAGAAAAACGAGAGATGGTTCAACTATACTATACTCAGGTCACGGAGGCCATCATATCCATGGAATAGCCCTCATCATATCCCAGACGTATGGTAACACCTTGCTGGAATGGGAGACCCTTGGGGACAGAATGGTTAGAGCCAGGTTTAACTCCAGGCACTGTAAGCTCACCATCATACAATGCTATGCACCAACTAATGATGCTGATGAAGGAGATAAAGATGAGTGGTATGAGAAACTGCAAGAAGTAACATCAAAGGTTCCAAAACACGATGTTTTCCTAGTGATGGGTGATTTAAATGCATAAGTAGGAGAGGATAACATCAACTGTGAGAGAGCAATAGGCAAACATGGGTGTGGTACAAGAAACAACAACGCTGAGCGCCTGATTGACTTCTGTCTTGACAACAATCTCATTGTTGGAGGAACACTTTTCCCCCATAAGAACATCCAGAAATGGACATGGAAGTCGCCAGATGGTACTACAGTCAACCAAATAGATCATGTTCTCATCTGTGGGAAATGGCGTAGGTCACTACTGGATGTCCGTGTATATCGTGGAGCTGATGCAAACTCTGACCACTATCTTGTCAATGCCACACTCAAGCTCAAACTAAGAAAGAAAAAGAGAGATGGTAACATCAGGAAAAAGTTGGACATCGCTAAGTTAAAATGCCTTAACAAAAACAAAGGCTTTGTGATGGAGCTTCGGAACAGATTCACTGCATTAACAGAGACAGATAGTGAAAACCTGAACATCCAAACCAAATGGGAAAACATCAAAAATGCATATGTTGAAACTGCAACTAAGATCCTAGGCCACTGTGAAAGAAAGAACAAAGAATGGATAACACCTGATACATGGCAAAAAATAGAAGAGAAGAAACAACTAAAAGCTAAAGTGCTCAACACCAGGTCTGAAAGAATACAACAGCAGTTTCAAGAAGCATATAGACTAACAGACAAAGAAGTCAAGAGAAGTGCTATATGAGATAAAAGAGCCTTTGTAGAAGAGCAAGCAACAAGAGCAGAACAAGCTGCAGAAAGAGGTGAAATGAGCATTGTTTATAAGATCACAAAACAACTATGTGGCAACGGCACACGATCAACAACCCTCGTGAAGGATAGAGATGGTAACATCCTCACCACAGATAAAGAACAGATAGAGAGATGGGTGGAACACTTTTGCAGTGTCCTCAACAGAACAGATCCAACTGAAAACATAACACCATCACTAACAGCAGATGAACTCAACATCAACACCAGACCCCCATCTGAAAGTGAAGTCTACAAAGCCATCAAGAAACTGTCTGTCTTCCTTTCGGCTTTTTCCCTTTTACTCGGGAGTCGCCACAGCGAATCATCTGATTCGCATGTTTGATTTTGGCAGAGATTTTTTACGTCGGTTGCCCTTCCTGTCACAACTCTTTTTTAGCAAGGGACAGAAACACACTGACAACTTTGCAGCCTACTCTTTACGAAAGTCAGCAATGGTTCTTTTATTCACTCATACACACACACACATACACTTACTAGTGAACATCCAGGGACAGGACATTGAGACAGTGGATAGTTTCAAGTACCTGGGTGTTCACCTTAACAATAAACTGGACTGGTCCCACAACACCAACGCCCTGTACAAGAAGGGCCAGAGTCGCCTCCACCTTCTGAGGAGACTCAGGTCCTTCGGCGTATGCAGACCTCTGCTCAGGACTTTTTATGACTCTGTGGTAGCCTCTGCAATCCTTACGCTGCCATCTGCTGGGCCCCGGGCAGCACAGAGCGGGACAGGAAGAGACTGAACAAGCTGGTCAGGAGGGCCAGCTCTGTCCTCGGCTGCCCACTGGACTCTGTGGAGGAGGTGAGTGAGAGGAGGATGGTAGCAAAGCTCACATCCATCCTGTTCAACAGCTCTCACCCACTGCACCAGACTGTAGAGGAGCTGAGCAGCTCCTTCAGTGGACGACTGAGGCATCCTCAGTGCAGGAAGGAGCGCTACCGCAGGTCGTTCATTCCCACCGCTGTCAGACTGTACAACGCCACTTTGTAACTGTCTGTGAAAATACCGGTTATGTGCAATAAAAACCCCGTGCACTTTAATCAACCACATCTACCCCACTGACTATGAACCATACCAACCCATCTACTCTGCACTCAGATACATTACACTTTAATATAGGCCAGTCTATAAAGTTGCTCCATTCTTTTCTTTTATTGTTTAGTAATTTATACTATTTATGTATCTATTTATTTATTTACTTATATAATATATATGTATGTGTGTATGTTTGTACTTGTACCTATTTTTGCACCCCCTACTGATAGTACCTCAAGAGCCTGTAACAGTGAATTTCTCCATTGTGAGATTAATAAAGCTGTATCTTATCTTATCTTATCTCTACATGCCTCTCACCATAGACAGTGAGAGACATGACCTGCCTTTGATAACCCAGTTAGCTGCACTGGGGGGGGGGGGGCAGTGACAACCTTGTGGAGAGTGGGACTCGAACCCCCAACCTTTGGATCAGCGATCCAGCGCCCTATTCCACTAGACCACCACTGCCCCCAAAGCCATCAAGAAACTAAAAAGTGGAAAAGCTGCTGGGTTTGACTCCATTCATACAGAAATGATAAAGGCTGATATTAACACCTCAACAAGAGTACTAACACAGCTGTTCAACACCATCTGGAAGGAGGAAGACATCCCTGAAGACTGGTCAAAAGGTCTTATCGTCAAACTTCCAAAGAAAGGCGACCTACAGAACTGCGATAACTGGCGAGGCATCACACTGCTCGTGGTACCATCTAAAGTTTTCTGTCATATCCTTCTAAGCAGAATTGAAAACAGCACTGACACCAAACTCCTCAAAGAACAAGCGGGGTTTCGACGAGGGAGAAGCTGCATTGACCAGATCTGAGTGGAATGGAACACACCATTGTACATGAACTTTATAGACTTCCAAAAAGCTTTTGACAGCCTGCACCGTGACACCTTATGGAAGATCTTGCAGTCATATGGAATCCCCACAAAAATCATAAACCTGATTCAGATGTTCTACAACAAGTATGAATGTTCTGTGATCATAGATGGTAGACTCTCCGAGTGGTTCCCAGTAAGATCAGGTGTCAGACAAGGTTGCATCATTTCTCCAATCCTCATCCTTCTTGCACTGGACTGGATCATGAGAAAAACAACATCTGACAAACCAAGAGGTATACAGTGGACCCTCTTTTCCCAGCTAGAGGATTTGGATTTTGCAGATGACATCGCTGCACTATCAGCAAATGTAACCCACCTCCAAGAGAAGACCAACCGACTGTACAGCTTTGGAACGCAAATTGGCGTATACATCAATGCCTCCAAAACTAAAATTATGAACATTAAAGCAGAGAGAGATGTAACAGTCAAAGTTGATGAACAACCTCTTGAAAATGTTGATAAATTCACATACCTAGGAAGCCTTGTCAGCAAAGAAAACTCCACCAGTAAAGATATTCAGTCCAGACTCTCCAAAGCTCGATGTGCTTTTGCCAGACTTCGCCCCATCTGGAAGTCTAAACAGTATACTCAGAGGACAAAGGTCCAGCTTTTCAACAGCAATGTCAAATCTGTCTTACTATATGGCTCGGTGTGTTGGCATGTGGTGCAGAGTGACATGAAGAAAATCAAGACCTACTTCAACAAATGCCTGAGGTACATCTACAGCATATTCTGGCCAAAAACCATCTCAAACTATGAACTGCACAAGAAAGCCAAATGTGCAAGCATTGAACATCAGATAAAACTCCGACGCTTAAGATGGCTTGGACACGTGCTCAGAATGGATAACAACAGGATTCCCAAAGTGGCTCTCAGATGGACTCCACTTGGAAAGAGAAGCAGAGGACGACCAGAAACAACATGGAGAAGAATGATAACATCAGAGCTGAAAGAGATGAACCTGACATTGGGAAAAGCACAAAAGGCAGCACAGGATAGGTCCAGATGGAGGACAATCATCATGGCCTTATGTTCCACTGGGAACGAAAAGGATTAAGTAAGTAAGTAAGTAGTCTGACACTGCTCATATCACCTTTTACTGCAACAGACATCAGGAGCTCTTCCTTTTCTTCTTTGAAGAGGACGTGGTGTACTGTACAGACATTGTCTGCACAAACTTGGAGTGCCACAGTCTGAACCCAAGGATTGGAGACTGTTCATTGTCAGCTGTAATCATGTGTTCTGCTTCACAATGGCAACCAGTTTGCCTCTGTAGCCCTGCATCACTCAACTACACTGAAGAAGTATGAAGTGGTGAAGTGTGTGTTGGAGAAAATTTATGATTAGCATTTGTGTTGACCTGAAGATGGTGAATTTTTTGTTGGGACAGCAGTCCGGCTTCACAGAGTACACCTGCTTTCTGTGTATGTGGGACAGTAGGGAGCATTACACAAAGAAGGACTGACCTCTATGGGAGGAAATGGTACCTTGCAGATCAAGAAACGTCATCAACAATCCTCTGGGAGACAGAGACAAGATACTCCTCCCACCACTGTGCATCAAGCTCAGCTTGATTAAACAGTTCACCAAAGCTCTAGACAAGGGTAGGGGCTACTTCACTTACTTGTACCATGTTTTTCCAGGATTAAACATAGAGAAGTTCAAAGCTGGCATCTTTGATGGTCCTCAAATCCATCAGCTCATTAGAGAGCCTGAGTTTGTGAGCTTGGTGAACGAAGTGGAACTGGAAGCATGGAAGGCTTTTGTTCTGGTCATGAACCATTCTTGGCAACAACAAGGCCAGGAACTATGCAGAACTTGTCACCAATATGCTGACTGCTTTCAGAAACCTTGGTTGCAACACGAGCATCAAACTGAATGAATGACGAGAGGGAGAGGGAGAGATTCCATCAGGACATAAAGGAGATGGAGACCAGGTATAAGGGATGCTGGGATGCAGTCATGATGGCTGATTACTGTTGGACTCTGAAGAGAAACATCCCTGCTGTTGAGCATTTGAGGAGATGGAAGAAACGCAAGTTCAATGCCCTGAATTTTGCACAATTACAATGTAACTGAAATTGAAGTTTGTAATAATTATAGTCTTTTAGAATTTTTTTTTTTTCTCCTAAAACCTTTTTTGGATTAGAGATATTAATGAAAATCAACTGATAATGTTATAAAAATGTAATCAAGTTAGTCAGAAGATCGAATTTTTCAAAATCAAATTGGCATAAAAACATGATTAAGAAAAATGGATGTTATATTTGGATTCAGTGGTGCAAAATGATCCAAACTCATTTGAAAAAACAGACAACAGAACAGAATAATCATTCATTCCTTCATTTTCTGAACTGCTTAATCCTAATTCGGGTCGTGGGGCAAAGGCAAGTACACAGCTCACCAGGCCATCGCAGGGCAGAATCGCACTGATGGTAATGCAGATCCTGTTGACAAAAGTCAATGGTTCTTAATTATAGATAGTGAGAGACACGTCTGGCCTTTGATAACCCAGTTAGCTGCACAGGGGGGACAGTGACAACCTGTTGAACCCCCAACCTTCGCATCAGTGATCCAGCACCTTACCACAAGGCCACTACTGCCCCTATTATTATTATTATGATTATTATTATTATTATGATTATTATCATTAATAATAATAATAATAATAAGGTTTCCCATTACCATTAATCTGGAAATATATTAAAGTCCACTCATGCAGTCAGGCCAAGACACAGACCAGTCAGGTGGTGTTAATGTTATGGTTGATTGGTGTACATTCTATTTAAATAAATAAATAAAAAAGCAAAAAAAGCATACATGATTAAAATAAAATTGACACCAACAGTATATTTAAAAATACTTATTAGGCTTTATCATTTTTTGTGTATTTATTGTTTGGCATAAATCAGAAGGAATGTCCTACAGTGGCGATCGAAACCAATGACTTGCTGAATTGTAAATTGTTTATCCTCCCCAGAATTCAACAGGCTGAGAGCTGTGCTGGGATACTGCCATCTAGTGCACACTTAAACGAGCACACCCCAATAAATCATTATGAATGAATATGATAGACGAACTCTACCTTTTATTCTGAACAGGTAACAAGCAGCCGTCAGAGATACAGAAGTTAATGCGGTCTGTGTGGATGTGTTATTTCTGTAGTGAATCGAAGGCCAGATGACTGTGGAACTCTGTTCCAGTGAGTGTATGTGCGCGTGCGCGCCCTTCACCCGAAGAACTGCACGCAGCGGGTGGCGCGCGGGAGCGTTTGAGTTTGTGGGGGCGCGCGGGTTGTGTGAGTGTCGCGCGCGCGGGTTGTGTGAGTGTCGCGCGCGCGGGTTGTGTGAGTGTCGCGCGCGCGGGCTGTGTGAGTATGAGGTGTTTCTGAAGTGTTCGAGTCTGAGGAGAACAGCTAACTGTAGCTAACTATAAACACCACCAAGGATGAGAACAACGATATAAACACCGAGAGAACGGAACACGGCGCTCCGCGGGAATGGTTCCTGCCACAAAATGAAACTTTTACACTTTTCACTTCTGTTTACTTTCATCACAGGTAAAAGCCAACATTTCTTTTTTAAAACTCTGAGAAGTCTCACATTCGAGCTGGTGTTTTGATTACTGACTGTTCATGAGAGGATTAAACGGTAAATAATCGATTAATCGTCACAAGATTGGATTCACTGACTTAACTATAACTGACTAACTGACTTAATTGGCTGCTTCAGATTGCCCCTTTGACCCTGGGTGTGCTTGTTAATGCTTGCATGTGTGTTAGCCCAACGATGGACTAGTGAGCTGTTCAGGGTGTACCCCACCTTTGCCCAGACTTGGCTGAGACAAGCTCCAGCCTTCCGGTGACTTTAGTAACCAGACAGTCTGGTAAATATGGGAATGGCTTGTGTTTGTGTTAAATTTCAGTTTAATGCAAGGTTTATATTAATTTAGATGAATTTGTATTTTCTGGTCTGTGAAGTTTCTTTCGGGTTAAAATTCTTTTTCCATGAAACCAAGAGAAATTTCTGTTTCCGTTCATATCTGTTGTGTGTGTGTGTGTGTGTGTGTGATTGTTTTCAAGGATTTACCACGTCAGAGAACGATCTTGATCCATCTCAGATTCCGTACACGGACTCCGACCGTGACCTTGCGTCTCCCTCTCAGGATAGTTCTCTCAGCATGACCCACCTCCCGGACATTTTTTGGTTCAGGAGCAAGCAAGCACTCCGGACTGCAAGCGCACTTCAGGGTGGAGGGTACTCCGGAACAGGCGATAAATCCAGACTTCAGGTTGTTCCACAGGAAAGCACACACAATGGACAGGAAAAAGCTGGAACGGTGATCTCTGACCTCACTCACACCACTATGCTCTCGCTCTCTGAGCTCTCGGTTACAGAAAAGGAACAAGTATCGAGTCTCTTTAGTGCTGAAACTCAGTGGCCGGGGCTTACTGTGAGCACTCTGAGCACGACCACACACTCGGGTTCAAACGTGGCTGAGACCATGCTTCCGGAAAATATTCCACTTGCAACAAAAATATACTGGGATGCTCGTAACGACATGGACACACCTTCTGTTCACTCTAGTGCACCTCATGCGCGTGAATCGAGAACTAGTCACGGTGCTGACATCACTGTGATGTCATCAGCACCTCATTTATCTACTCTTACAAACAAAGCGTTGGTTACAGAAATCCAGACTTCTGAATCACATGGCTTTAATGAGATCACTGACTGGGCAGTGATGTCATCGTCATACCTGGCCAACAGTCATCCTCATCCTTACCAAAGTAAGCAAAACGTCCCAGATTTTTCTGTTACTGATCAATCAACCTTTCAAACTGACTCAACATCAATATTAGAGGACTCTGAGTCCAACAGTGTGCGATACATAAGCGACACCACAGTGCAGTCCTGGTCAGGGTTTACAGACACATCAAAAATAGAGGTGAGCCGAACCAACCGATTGCCCCGATCTGCCCATGTTATTGAAAAAGTTCCTAATCGTACGCATACACCCCTACAGAAGGATTCCCCGATTACCACGACTGACACCCCCAGAGCTTCGGCTTCACATCGTCAGGTCGATATGTCTACGGTTTCAGATAGCCACTTCAGTGCTTTGGAAAATATAACCGCTACGAACAGGAAAAGATCGGCATATTATTCATACACTCCATACTACACCAAATCCACACACACATACCCGACACCACCTGACTTGGCTACTACACCGACTGCACCAACCATCCCGAGCGAACAGGCTACAGTCTCTGATCAAACTACTAACCAACACAGGGGTGACACTGATGATATGTCTACCCAGACTCTTCCCACACAGTCAGACTCGCATTCGGTTTCGGGACAGAGACGGGACCTGATTTCTACACCAGCCTCGTCTTCATCAAGCTTGCTAGTAAATTCCCAGACACTTCAGTTCCTGTCTGTTATCACGGCCAATCAGAATGATTCATTCACGACGGTCAAGAGTTCGACACATGTGTCGCTATATGAGTCATCACATACAAGATCTAGCGCCGACACTGAAGGACAGGCACAAAATGGCAATGGTGATGTTAAAGGAACCACTACTGGAACATCAGGTAAAGCACAAATAAATAATCCATCGCCAAGCACTGAATATGGACCAATGACAGTCACGCATCACATGTCATCGACTCCGCCTACATCTCTGAACCCTGGTGTTGCTCCAGAATCACGTCTCACATCTTCATCAACACCCACACTCAATTCTGTTACCACCAATACACCACTGGAAAACCTTCACACCACAGACTTTATAACGACCACCCAATGGCCTGAGACACGAATTCCAAACCAACTCACTACAAGCAGAAGCACAACCATCATCCAGCGTCCCAATACTATTACTGTCGCTACAACAACACAGCACACACGCACAAAAACTCTCTCTCACCGTGGAACACACACACCTCTAACTGCCATCACCCAAATGTCCTCACTCCACACTACGAAAAGTGGTAAAGATTGGTCACACCAGGGGCAGGTCTTCATCATGCCAGACCAATCAGCAATCCTCACTGGTGAGTGGTGTATAGTATAATGCCTTCCTTGAACTCAATTACTCAGATAAGAATGAAAGTCAGCACAGTTTTTTTGAGGCCATAAAACAGAACCCTGTTTAAAATGACACCAAAACTCACTTTGACCTCTTGTGTATTTTCATTTAAAATAGGGATCCCTTGCTACTTTGAGCTTCAAGTCATACGGCTTTAGTGCATCACAGTTTTTTTTATGTATTTTTTTTTTATATTCATCGAATTAAAAAATAAGGAAATTAAGGAAGAATATGGATAAAAGTTAAGGAAAATGCCACAAAAAACAAGGCCAATTATGCAAAAAACCCCCCAAACAAAACAAAAAACAAACCAAAACCTCTTATCAAAACTAGTTACAGTGGTATGAAAAAGTATCTGAACCTTTTGGAATCTCTCACATTTCTGCATAAAATCACCATCAAATGTGATCCGATCTTTGTCAAAATCACACAGATGAAAAAACAGTGTCTGCTTTAACTAAAATCACCCAAACATTTATAGGTTTTCATATTTTAATGAGGATAGCATGCAAACAATGACGGAAAGGGGAGAAATAAGTAACTGAACCCTCTACCTAAGGAGACTTAAAGAGCAATTGAAACCAATTTTTACCAAACAATTTAAGTCGGGTGTGTGCCCAATCACTGATGAGTGGCTTAAAGCTGCCCTGCCCACTATAAAACACACATCTGGTAAGAATTGTCTCGATGATAAGCATTGTCTGATGTGCACCATGGCTCGCTCAAAAGAGCTTTCTGAAGACCTGCGATCAAGAATTGTTGATTTGTATAAAGCTGGGAAAGGATACAAAACCATCTCTAAAAGTCTGGATGTTCATCAATCGACAGTCAGAGAAGTTGTCTACAAATGGAGAGAGTTTGGCACTGTTGCTTCTTTCCCAAGGAGTGGCTGGCCACCAAAGATGACGCCAAGAGTTCAGCGCAGAATACTCAGAGAGGTTAAAAAACCCTAGAGTGTCTGCTAAAGACTTACAGAAATCACTGGCACAGTCCAATATCTCTGTGCACACATCAACTATATGTAAAACAATGGCCAAGAATGGTGTTCATGGGAGGACTCCAAGGAGGAAGTCACTGCTGTCTAAAAAAACATTGTTGCTCATTTAATGTTTGCAAAAAGGCACTTGGACACTCCACAGAAGTTTTGGCAAAATATTTTGTGGACTGATGAAACCAAAGTTGAATTGTTTGGGAGGAACACACATCATCATGTGTGAGAAAAAATGGAACAGCTCGCCAACATCAACACCTCATCCCCACCGTGAAGCATGGTGGAGGGTGCGTCATGGTTTGGGGCTGTTTCGTTGCCTTGGAGCCTGGACAACTTGCAATCATTAATGGAAAAATGAATTCAAAAGTTTATCAGGATGTTTTGCAGGAAAACCTGAGGCCGTCTGTCAGACAGTTGAAGCTAAAAAGAGGATGGATGCTGCAACAAGACAATGATCCAAAACACAGAAGTAAATTAACTTCAGAATGGTTTCAGAAGAACAAAATACACATTCTGGAGTGGCCAAGTCAAAGTCCAGACTTGAACCCCATTGAGATGCTGTGGCATGACCTCAAGACAGCGATTCATGCCAGACATCCCAGGAATCTGACTGAACTCCAGCAGTTTTGTAAAGAAGAATGGGCCAAGATTAGTCCTGATCGATGTGCCAGACTGATCTGCAGCTACAGGAAGTGTCTGGTTGAAGTTATTGCTGCCAAAGGGGGGGGCACAAAATATTAAATGTGATGGTTCAGTTACTTATTCCTCCCCCTTCTGTCATTGTTTGCATGCTATCCTCATTAAAATATGAAAACCTATAAATTTTTGGGTGGTTTTAGTTAAAGCAGACACTGTTTTTTCATCTGTGTGATTTTAACAAAGATCAGATCACATTTGATGGTGATTTTATGCAGAAATGTGAGATATTCCAAAAGGTTCAGATACTTTTTCATACCACTGTACATTTTTATGTGAGGTGCGCATCTGTGTGTGACTTGCGTTCATTCGTTTAACGTTTTTTCGATTTTATGTGGGTTTTTTTTTTTTCCAAAAAACCCAAATTATGTCAAATTTTGAGTTTAGCGTGCTCTCTGTAGTACGAGACGTACCTACGTAGTACGCTAACGTAATGACGCAATGATGTAATGACGCTGCGTCCATTGTTTACAAACGACAGTATGAACGTGTTCCTGCTTCTTTCCAGTTCACTGCGTGTTACCCTTGTGTTAAGACGTCGTCTCTGTGATCTTTGTGTTTACACTATTTTGCGGACTTTTGTAACTCTAAGCAAATATGGTTGGTCAGAAGTGTAAGCCTACTAGCATGGGTGCAAGTTTTCCGGCATATGCCGCAATTTCCGGTTGCCCCAAGACTGAATTAACTATCTGCTCGGATCGGTGCAATCTACCATGCATACTCAGTTAAGCAAAGAGAGTTGTAAAATCAATGAAAACCCGAATCCAGAAACGAAAGAGAACTCTCTGCTGTACTGGTGATTCACATCATACTTAAACGAGTATTCAACGGCGCCCTCGCTCACTTGAAAGACCGGAAGTCCGGATAACCCTTGTCTCAAGCACAAGCAAGTGAACTACTTTCGGTGGAGCGACACATATTGTAAGCATTGATTGGCTGTTTTAAGCTTTATGTAAAATGACTCGGCTCAGCTTCATGTAAAGTGACTATCCGTCGACCATCGGAACCATTTACAAACAGAAAGATCGCATCACAGAGAATGTTAAAGGTTATATTTGCGACTGTATTTGATATTTGATGAGTGAATTTGATTAAAATGTATCTATTTGAAATTATTTTGCTTGAATTTAATTTATATGAAACTAATGTTGATATTATTTGATATTATTTTACAATGTTATGTTGATAATAATTGATTTATGGGTGTTTTATGAGATACGGTAATGGTAGTTATGGATGTGTAGTACAGTATGAGCGTCATATGTCACTGAAACATACAGTAACAACTTACATTTTTTTAAACTCATGTAAGTTGGAGAAAACGTAAGTTTGGGGAGCATCTGTATTTATATTTTATTTACATCCTATGCATTATTTTTTAATGTTTAATTGTTATTATAAGCATTTATAGCGTTAATTATATATTTATTGATATTATATACACATATACATGTACATTTAGGGGTTGATCCTACTTCACGGAATTCAGTGGTCGCAGGGAGATCTCGGTCCTCATTCTTGGACCGCAATGCAGTAATAATATAGTCCTGTGTATCATGTGGGATTATCTTGCATCTTGTTGGGCTATTTTTACCGGATATAATTCCACAGATGCTCCTCAGTTCACACTTTATTCTTCTTATAATACAATGGTTTGATATCATACTCTGGTTTTATCCATTTACTTTTCATACTGAGAAAGTTCTGACATGTTTAAAGCAACGTTCATCCCTTCTCTCTCTCTCTCTCTCTCACACACACGCTCACTCTCACAGTCACACTCTCTCTCTCACACACGCTCACTCTCACAGTCACACTCTCTCTCTCACTCACTCTCTCTCCTCTCTCACTCACACTCTCTCGCTCACTTCCGCTCTCGCTCTCTCTCGCTCTCTCTCTTGCTCATGCTCACTCTTGCTCACTCTCTCACTCTCTCTCCTCTCTCTCCCCCACTCTCGCACGCTGTCTCTCGCACACTGTCTCTCACACACTGTCTCTCGCATGCTGTCTCTCGCACACTCTCTTGCTCTCACTCTCTCTTGCTTATGCTCACTCTTGCTCACTCTCTCACTCTCTCTCCTCTCTCTCCCCCACTCTCGCACGCTGTCTCTCGCACGCTGTCTTGCACGCTTTCTCTTGCTCTCACTCTCTCTTGCTCACTCTCTCTTGTGCACTCTCTCTCTCTCTCTCTCTCTCTCTCTCTCTCTCTCTCTCTCTCGCTCTCTCTCTCTCTCTCTTTCACTGTCTCTCTGTTGCTCTGTCGTTCTCTCGCTCTCTCTCTCGCTCTCTTTCTCGCTCACACTCTCTCTTGCATGCTCTCTCTCTTGCGTGCTCTCTCTCTTGTGGGCTCTCTCTCTTTCTCATGCTCTCTTTTTCGCGCTCTCGCTCACGCTCTCTCTCACTCTCACTCTCTCGCTCTCACTCTCTCTCTCTCTTGATCTCTCTCTCTCCCTAGCTCTCTCTCTCGTCTCTCTCTCGCTGTCTCTTACTGTCTCTCGCTCACTCTCTCTTGCTCGTTTTCTCTCTCGCTCACTCTCTTGCTCTCTCTCGCTTACTCTCTCTCTCTCTCTCTCTCTCTCTCTCTCACTCTCTCTCGCTTGCTTTCTCTCTCTCTCTCTCTCTCTCTCTCTCTCTCTCTCTCTCTCTCTCTCTCTCTCTCTCTCTCTCTCTCTCTCTCTCTCTCTCTCTCGCTCTCTCTCTCTCTCTCTTTCACTGTCTCTCTGTTGCTCTGTCGTTCTCTCGCTCTCTCTCTCGCTCTCTTTCTCGCTCACACTCTCTCTTGCATGCTCTCTCTCTTGCATGCTCTCTCTCTTGCGTGCTCTCTCTCTTGTGGGCTCTCTCTCTTTCTCATGCTCTCTTTTTCGCGCTCTCTCTCACGCTCTCTCTCACTCTCTCGCTCTCACTCTCTCTCTCTCTTGATCTCTCTCTCTCCCTAGCTCTCTCTCTCGTCTCTCTCTCGCTGTCTCTTACTGTCTCTCGCTCACTCTCTCTTGCTCGTTTTCTCTCTCGTTCGCTCACTCTCTTGCTCTCTCTCGCTTACTCTCTCTCTCTCTCTCTCTCTCTCTCTCTCTCTCTCTCTCACTCTCTCTCGCTTGCTTTCTCTCTCTCTCTCTCTCTCTCTCCTCCTTTTCATATTTATGAGAGACTCCTGACACTTGGGACTCTTTCATAAATGCTGCAGAAAGCCTCAACTTGTCAATGTTTTTTTTTTTTTTTTCACAAACTGTTACTGTAGGAATGATGTACACCTATAAAATTATAAAATGAATCAATTAAATATATTGTACTTTGTGTGTGTTCAGTAGAAACATTCCAGGTGCTGTTGCAGGTGATACTGGAGGAAAATTCTGCCCCCCAAACAGGACTTGTGGAGGTATGGAGTTCCACACTGATGTTTGTACATATGAATGCGTTCGGTATACAAATGGCACCTCCTATAGAAATGGGCGTGGTTTACTGACTTATTGGATAAGGCAATTACAGTGAAGACCTTTCCCAGCTTAGAATTATTATATTCTTAACTGTTTACTGACCACTTAATCCTACTACGAGGGTCGAGGGAGGCCAATGCCCATGTTGGCTGACACCGGGCAAAGGAGTGGTCCGCCACAAATAGCTTAACAGAGTGTCACATGGCAAACAGGCTCAACCATTCACACTCACAACTCTGTGTGACCCTTTATTCATGACTGCAATTCTAGAATTCTTTTTGTTAATAATTATGTAAAAGTTTTATACAGCTCAGGAGTGCTTTATGAATAATAGATTTATTATTATAAGGTTACGTTTATCATATTTTATTGATGTTGAATTGAAAAACAACAAATGGAGCATCTGCATAATATTTACTTTTGTTGGTGTCTTATTTGTTTGTTATTTACAGTGATAACACTCTTATCAGAATGATTACTCTTCATAAACATGGATTGTTAACCTTCTGTATGTAGGTGGAGCCATTTTTACAGAAGGTAGCAGGGTACCAAAGCCAGCATGTCACCTGGCACAGGTATGGAAGTCATGGTGCAGTGTATTATAGGAAATGATTGTAGCTTTTATGAGGAGCAAGTCATAATATAATATTTACCTCATAATAACATTACTTTTAAGGGTCTGAATTTTAATTCAGGTGACTGAAATTTACTTTAATAATAATTTTGGCCACGTCCGCCTTAAAGCAAGCAGGTCCTGGGTTTGAGTCCCAGGATCTGCAAGGGCATTTCTGCGTGGAGTTTGCATGCTTTGTGTGCGTGTGTGCATGCATGTGTGTGTGTGTGTTTGTGTCTGTGCGTGCGTATGTGGGTGTGTGTGTGTGTGTGTGTGTGTGTGTGTGTGTGTGTGTGTGTGTGTTTGTGTCTGTGCGTGTGTGTGTGTGTGTGTGTGTGTGTGTGTGTGTGTGTTGGCCTTGTTATGGATGGGCAAGATCTTCGGGTTGGAACTGGTCTTCTCTTGGGTATTGGCGGAGATAAATTTCAGCCTCCATGTGACTGTTGTAGCATTTCAGCAAGTAAAAGATGAATTAATATTTATAGTTTTACTGTTAATGTTTCAATGTTGCAAAAAATTTGTGTAACTAGGTTGTAACTAATTTTCAAATAGCTGCCATTATTTTTTAGACAAAACGAATTGCATCCAGAAAAAAATTCAGTTGTCTGGTAATTTATTCACTGGTATTTGTATTATTATTCAGTGGTCCAGTTTTGCAGTCTTTGGTCATGTTCAGGACAGCGGAGGCAGTATCGTGGCTCGGGAGGGCGGAGTCTCTCTTACAGGAGGCAGGGCTGAAACCTCTTCCACCAAGGGGGGTGTTTGTGAGTGGCATCCGGGTGAAAAACATTACAGTGGGAGGTCAGAACGTTAAACACACACACACACACACACACACACACACACACACACACACACACACACACACACACACACATATGTATTCAGTCAATTTCACTGCATGTTGAAGATGTTCTATTGTTGACACAAAACGTGTGTGTGTGTGTGTGTGTATGTGTGTGTGTTTCAGGTCTGCACAGTGATGTGTGCTCTTGGTTGTTTTCTTGTCCATCTGATTTTTACTGCATCTCTTCAGAGGGAAACATCACCTGTAGATCTGTGTGTTACTCTGAGTACTGCATGAACCATGGCATCTGTGTACACCGGTCTGGAGAGCGTCCTCTTTGCCAGTGAGTGTGACTACCACGAGCACCATAATGCTGTAGCTGTGAGTGGAACAAGCAGTCTCTCACATACCCCAAACCACCACGGGGCCCTGTAAGAATGCATCATATAAAAGTATATCGGTCAAAATGTTTTTGAATATGAGTATAATTACATAATAATAAAGCACATATGGCGCTGCAGGTCTCATGTGGCTATCTACTGTTTTACAAACTAGACTGACCGGTGTGAGTGAAGTCTGGCTGTAGGGGCACAGATGAATGGGTCATTTTTAGTCTGGAAAAACCTGAGGGAGATAATGAACCTGAAAGACATTTTGATCATTATTTTTTATATTCTTGGTTCTAATGGTCCCCCTGGTGTAGCTTCCAATTGATGGAATACCGTTTGTTGAAACAGGGATGAGAATTTTTGTAAATCAAATGGGTCATTTTTGAGATCGATGCAAATTCGGTGTAAAAATCTGGGGGTGGGGGAGAAATATGGGTAGTGCCATTACTACTGGTCATCTGGTCATATTATATCCAAATCTAAATACACGAGGTGCTACCCTCGTTTTGTTTATCTGTGTGGTTGTTGAATTTGCCTAGTGCAGTGAAACAGAGCTGGTTCTGGTTTATTGCACGTGTCAGGCATCGTAATTTATAATGCAGCTGTGTGTGTGTGTGTGTGTGTGTGTGTGGGGGGGGCACAAACCAGTGTCTCTCCCTCACGTCGGTTCCAAGCCCGGATAAATGCAGAGGGTTGCGTCAGGAAGGGCATCCGGCGTAAAACAAATGCCAAATAAACTATGCGAATCACAAGAAAGAATGACATACCGGATCGGTCGAGGCCTGGGTTAACAACGACCGCCATCAGTTTCGTCAACCAACAGGGTGCTGATGGAAATTGGACTACTGTTGGTTGAAGACGTCGAAGAAGGAGAGGTGGGAGGCGTGTCCATTGCCAGAGAGAGAAGAGGAAAGGCATGAGTCTAGGACTGAAAGTAGGGACTTTGAATGTTGGAACTATGGCAGGAAAAGGTAGAGAGCTGGCTGACATGATGCAGAGGAGGAAGGTGGACATACTGTGTGTTCAGGAGACCAGGTGGAAAGGTAACAAGGCTAGAAGCATAGGAGCAGGGTTTAAGCTGTTTTATCATGGTGTGGATGGGAAGAGAAATGGAGTCGGAGTCATCTTGAAGGAGGAGTTTGTCAGGAATGTTCTAGAAGTGAAAAGAGTGTCAGACAGAGTGATGAGTCTCAAGTTAGAAATTGAAGGTGTGATGGTCAATGTTGTTAGTGCTTATGCCCCACAGACAGGATGTGAGCGAGAAGAGAAGGAGAGATTCTGGAGGGAGTTAGATGAAGTGATGCAGAGTACCCCCAGAGGTGAAAGAGTGGTCATTGGGGCAGACCTCAATGGACATGTTGGTGCAGGAAACAGAGGAGACGAGGAAGTGATGGGTAGGTTTGGTATCCAGGACAGGAACGCAGAAGGACAGATGTTGGTAGATTTTGGTAGATTTTGAAAAAGGATGGAAATGGCTGTGGTGAATACTTTCTTCCAGAAGAGAGAGGAGCATAGGGTGACTTATAAAAGTGGAGGTAGGAGCACACAGGTAGACTACATCTTGTGCAGGCGATGTAATTTAAAGGAAGTCTGTGACTGCAAAGTAGTAGCGGGTGAGAGTGTTGCCACACAGCATAGGATGGTGGTGTGCAGGATGATGCTGATGGTGAGGAAGGTGAAGAAGGCAAAGGCAGCGCAGAAGACAAAGTGGTGGAAGTTGAAAAAGGAAGAGGGTCGGTTTGTCTTCAAGGAGGAGTTGAAACAGGCTTTGGGTGGTCAGGAAGTGCTTCCAGATGACTGGACAACTACAGCTAATGTGATCAGGGAGACAGGTATGAGAATACTTGGTGTGTCATCTGGAAGGAAAGTAGATAAGGAGACTTGGTGGTGGAATGAGGAAGTGCAGGAGTGTGTACAAAGGAAGAGGTGAGCTAAGAAGAAGTGGGACATTGAGAAAACCGAAGAGAGTAAACAGGAGTACAGGGAGACACAGCGTAAGGCAAAGGTAGCAGTGTCAAAGGCCAAACAGAGCGCGTTTGATGACTTGTATGCTCGGTTGGGAAGTAAAGAGGGAGAAAATTATTTATACAGGTTGGCACAGCAGAGAAATAGAGAGGGGAAGGACGTGCAGCAAGTTAGATTGATAAAGGACAGAGAGGGAAATGTATTGACTGATGAGAGAAGTGTGCTGGGAAGATGGAAAGAGTACTTTGAAAAGCTGATGAATGAGGAAAATGAGAGAGAAAAAAAGACTGTTGAGGACCAGGAAGTAGCAAAGATTAGGAAGGGTGAAGTGAGGGCATTGAAGAGGATGAAGAATGGAAAGGCAGTTGGTCCTGATGACATACTGGTGGAGGTATGGAAGTGTCTAGGAGAGGTAGCAGTAGATTTTGACAAGAACATTTAACAAGGTCTTAGAGAGTGAGAGGATGCCAGAGGAATGGAGGAGAAGTGTGCTGGTGCCCATTTTTAAGAACAAGGGAGACATGCAGAGTTGTGGCAACTACAGAGGGATAAAGTTGATGAGCCATACGATGAAGTTATGGGAAAGAATAGTGGAAGCTAGACTAAGGGCAGAGGTCAGCATTTGTGAACAACAGTTTGGTTTCATGCCAAGAAAGCGCACCACAGATGCAGTGTTTGCCTTGAGGATGTTAATGGAGAAATACAGAGAAGGTCAGAGGGAGCTGCATTGTGCCTTTGTAGATCTGGAGAAAGCATATGACAGGGTGCCAAGAGAAGAACTGTGGTATTGCATGAGGAAGTCTGGAGTGGCAGAGAAGTATGTTAGAGTGGTGCAGGACATGTATGAGAGATGTAAGACAGTGGTGAGGTGTGCTGTCGGTGTGAGAGAAGAGTTCAAGGTGGAGGTGGGATTGCATCAAGGGTCAGCTCTCAGCCCCTTCTTGTTTGCTATGGTGATGGACAGGCTGACAGACGAGGTTAGACAAGATTCCCTATGGACTATGATGTATGCAGATGACATTGTGATCTGTAGTGAGAGCAGAGAACAAGTGCAGGAAAATCTAGAGAGGCGGAGGTATGCCCTGGAAAGGAGGGGAATGAAGATTAGCCTCAGTAAGACAGAATACATGTGCATGAATGACAAGGACCCAAGAGGAACAGTGAGATTACAGGGAGCAGAGATAAGAAAGGTGGAGAATTTTAAGTACTTAGGCTCAACAATCCAGAGCAATGGAGAGTGTGGAAAAGAGGTCAAGAATCGTGTGCAGGCAGGTTGGAATGGTTGGAGAAAAGTGTCCGGTGTGATGTGTGATAGGAGGGTATCGGCAAGAATGAAAGGAAACGTGTACAAGACGGTGTTGAGGCCAACGATGTTGTATGGGTTAGAAACAGTGGCCCTGGGGAAAGGACAGGAGGCAGAGCTGGAGGTAGCAGAGATGAAAATGTTGAGGTTCTCTTTGGGAGTAACGAGGATGGATAGGATTAGGAATGAGCACATCAGAGGGACTGCACATGTAAGACGTTTTGGAGACAAAGTCAGAGAGGCTAGATTGAGATGGTTTGGACATGTACAGAGGAGGGATAGTGAGTATATTGGTAATAGGATGCTGAGGCTGGAACTACCAGGCAAAAGGCCTAGAGAAAGACCAAAGAGACAATTCATGGATGTGGTGAAGGAGGACATGAAGGTCGTTGGTGTAAGAGAAGAAGATGCAAAGGATAGGGTGAGATGGAGACAGATGATTCGCTGTGGCGACCCCTGAAGGGAAAAGCCGAAAGGAAAAGAAGAAGAAGGCAGCATCGTAATTTATGCCAGTCTGGTCATCTTGCCGTGGGCCCGTGGCACAGAGAGCAAATGTCAGATTATCAACAGAAGTGATCGAGCAGCATTATGTATAAATATGACTATGAATGATATTATTTAAGTCTTATTATAGTATTAAATTATAAAGCTTCGTGTACATTTCAACTGATATTATTTAACTCTGTATGCTACGAATAGGCCTACTGGTACGTACACATTTTAAAATAGGGGTCAGGAACCTATAGCTTGCGAGCCAGATATGGATGTTTTGATGACTGTATATGGCTCGCAAACCAGATGTGGCTGTTTTGATGACTGTATATGGCTCGTGAGCCAGATGTGGCTGTTTTGATGACTGTATCTGGCTCTCAGATAAATCTTTGAAAAAATTCAAAGCACATTCCCTGCTTGATAGATCGGAGATCCAAACTCAACTTTAACTTGATTCCTTATGCGCCACATTTATTAAACATTTACTGAAGTAAACAACTTAAAAAACGAACTAAAAACTAGAGTTAAGGCTCCTTCTGTCTCTGTCTCTCTCGCTATCACACACACACACACACACACACACACACACACACACACACACACACACACACACACACACACACGTGCGCACGTGCAGTCTCTCTCTCTCTCTCTCGCTCTCTCACACACATGCAACAGCTGACGGAACAATTCTATTTAAATGTTTAAATGGACAGGATGTTTTATTTAAAGCGGAATTACAGTACCTGTTTGAAAGATCAGAAGTCCTCATTCAATATTAATTTGCTTCCTTTCGAGATCGGAGGTCTTCTCCCACGGAGCACTTTGATTTAATATCGTGCCGAAATGATCGCCTCCGTCACTGTATTTCCGCTTTAAGGTCTCCTTCTGGTTCAATATCGTCCCGATTGTAGAGGGGTTTCGGCGATAACGAAATATAACGCTGCATGATCAATCTCAAAACAAGACAACAGTCAACTCTCCTTCACGCGTGTGACAAACAGGAAGTATGGGTACAGGACGGTCAGTTGCGTCATCCCTCCTAGCCAATGAGAGGTCAGTGGGGCGGGATGTTGGAAGACAGCCAATGAGAGAGCAACTCGCGCATCGTGAGAAATTTTGATTGGCGTGTTTGAATTTTGAATGGCGCTTTTCGTAAGAGGAGGTTGTTTTCGTATCCCGAGGACGGAAACTTAGGAAAATGATCTTCGTAACCCGGGGATTTCGTACCCAGAAGTCTTCGTAAGTAGGGGGACGACTGTATGTATATACAAACGCTCCCGGACTTACATTTTTAATTGGTTCCGGACGGCCGAACGTAAGTTGAAAGTGAACGTAAGTTGTTACAGTGACGTATAACTCAGTTATATAGAGTGTTACCCTTGTGTTAAGACGTTGTCTCTGTGATCTTTGTGTTTACTCTGTTTTGTGGACTTTTGTAACCCTAAGCAAATCTGGTTGGTCAGAAGCGTAAGCCTACTAGCATGGGTGCAAGTCTCATACACAGAGATGAATTAACTACTATCTGCTCAGATCGGCACAATCTAATGCATACTCAGTTAAGCAAAGAGTTGTAAAATTAATGAAAACATATTTTTATATTAATAGTCATTAGGATTTGTACTTGTTCTTTGTATGCATCTCTTGAATAAAGTTTACTTACTTACTTACACAAAAGAAAAAACTCCCTGCTTTGCTGGGATTCACATCAGTGCAGGCTGTGTTCTAAACAAGTTCAATGGCACCCTTGTGCACTTGAAAGACCCGAAGCCTGTATAACCCACAGCAAGTACACTACTTTTGCAGATACACTCCTTTCGGTATTGTGTGCCTCACATATTGTAAGCGTTGATTGGCTGTTTTAAGCTTCATGTAAAGTAACTCGGTATAAATAAGTGACTTATTTGAAATTAATGTTGGTATTATTTGATATTTTACAATGTTATGTTGCTGGGGCAGTGGTGGTCTAGTGGTATAAGGCGCCGGCTCGCTGATCCAAAGGTTGGGGGTTCGAGTCCCACTCTCCACAAGGTTGTCACTGTCCCCCCCAGTGCAGCTAACTGGGTTATCAAAGGCCGGCCATGTCTCTCACTGTCGATGGTGTGAGGCATGTAAAAGAACCATTGCTGACTTTCGACAAGAGTAGGCTGTAAAGCCGTCAGCGTGTTTCCGCCCTGCGATGGCCTGGCGAGCTGTCCAGGGTGTACTCTGCCCTGGCCCTGAGTTGGCCGGGATGGGCAACAGCCTCCCCGCGACCCTAATTAGGATGAAGCGGTTACAGAAAATGAACAATGTTATGTTTATAATAATTGATTTAGGGGTGTTTTATGAGATGCGGTAATGGTATTTATGGAAGTATAGTACAGTATGAGCGTCATACGTCATGCGTCACTGTAACAACTTACGTTCACTTTCAACTTACATTCGGCCGTCCGGAACCAATTAAAAATGTAAGTCCGGGCGTCTGTATATACATACAGTCGGACCCCTGGGTACGAAATCCCCGGGTTACGAAGATCATTTTCCTAAGTTTCCGTCCTCGGGATACGAAAAGAAATTCAAATGCGCCAATCAAAATTTCACACGATGCGTGAGTTGCTCACTCATTGGCTGTCTCTCAACATCCCACCCCGCTGGCCTCCCAGATAGAGACAGAAGGAAGCTTAACTCTTTAGTTTTTAGTTTAGTTTTTTTAAGTTGTTTAATTCAGTAAATGTTTAATAAATGTGGGTGCATTTGAGTTCATCTGTAATTTCGATCCCTCAAGGAATCAAGTTAAAGTTGAGTTTGGACCTTCCTGTCAAGCAGGAAATGCGCTTTGAATTCCACGTCTTGTGGGCATGGCCCGCAGAGAGAGAGAGAGAGAGAGAGACAGGTGTGTGTGTGTGTGTGTGTGTGTGTGTGTGTGTGTGTGTATATGTGAAATTTTGAGGATGGTTTAATTAATAAATATGTTAATAAAATGGTTTAACATGTTAATAAAATGTTTAAGTGGTTTAATAAATAATTTTCTTTTACTTTTAACACATATTTCCTACAAAATTGGTGTACTTTTATCATTTTTAAAGGGTTTATGGAGTTCATCCAATCCAAAGACAGGAGCCTTGGAACGAATTAGGCGTTTAACATGTAAAATGCGACCCCTACTGACGAAATCCCTGCATCATGAAAAAGGCTCTGGAACAGTTTAATTTCATAGATAGGGGGCCGACTGTGTGTGTGTGTGTGTGTGTGTGTGTGTGTGTGTGTGTGTGTGTGTGTGTGTGTGTATATATATATATATATATATATATATATATATATATATATATATATATATATATATATAATATGGCTCTCAGAGGATTAGATTTTAAAACATGACTTTTATTTGTCTCTCTTCGTCAAAAAGGTTCCCGACCCCTGGTTTAAAGTATTTGAAATTAAAACTAGGCCCACTGTAGGCCTATAACTGTAAAGTAATTTTTTAAAAATAATTTTAAAAATTAATTTTCACAAGGTTCTCTTTAAAAATATTCCTTCCAGGAGACATCAATTAAGCTCCTTTTTGTAAGTACAACCCAAACCTTTTGGGGAGGCTTTGCCCCCTGAACCCCCCAGCAAGGGCGCTGCCCCACATCCCCGCAGGGGGCCTAGGCGGCCCCCTTGACCCCTGCCAATTTTCCTCCTTTTCCATAAAGGACTGTTCTCATCCCTGTTGAAAGCTGGTCACGGAGTTATAAACATGGCTCTGCAGATACACATGAGGATTTAAGCCACCACATTTTCCACATGGGTGTCGATTTTTTTACAAAATGAAAGGGGTTCATTCTCTCTCCAGGTATATTACATGAAGATGAAATACAGTAGATCAGGCATAATATCTTTCTGAAGCTGTTTTCATAGCCCTGTGACCCCTGCACCAGGTAGCATGTTATTAATAAAAAAACTGCTTTCTTGAGGTCGGCAAGACCCCAAAACACTTGCAGTAAGACTTTCCACAGTTTTCTATGCCCAAATTATCACACATTTTTCTTTTGATCCTTTTGTACACTAAGACTTTCACTTCCAGCCATATAAAAACTCAACTGAATGATGTTTCCTGTGTGCAAATAATATTTTGAGCACCTTTTTCTTTATTTACCTTTGAAATGTTGGGAGGTTTGATTGTTTCACCCTGTGTGTGTGTGTGTGTGTGTGTGTGTGTGTGTGTGTGTGTGTGTGTGTGTGTGCTGTAGGTGTCCTGTAGGTGAGAATTTCTGGTTCATGGGTCAGCGATGTGACCTTCATATGACCCGACATAGCTTGGCGGGCATGTGTTTTGGTGTTCTGGTTGCCATAGCAGCGTTTATGGGACTCTTGGCTTATCTTGCTGTGCAGCGCTTTAAGAGCATGCTTATTCAGGCCAAAGCAGAGCAAACACAGAGCAGGTATCACACACACACACACACACACACACACACACACACACACACACACACACGCACAGAGAGAGAGAGATAGATAATGTGTTATTCTGGTCCTGTTGATATTATTGGAAAGTGTGAACAAAAATGATTATTCAGTCACCATAAACCAGCGGGGTCTGGGTCGGTCTTTCATTGTCTCATAAACACACGGGTGTGGAGTTAAAATTAGAAATATTTGTGTGTATGTGTGTGTGTGTGTGTGAGAAAAGTTACCGCAGGTTTAACCACTTTGATGAGCTCTCGGCTCGATTTTGGAGAAGGTCATGGCCCGGATCTCAGGACTCGCTGGATAACACTGCCTTTAGCCGCTCTGACGAGTTACTGCACATGAGAGCACGTGACCACGCCTGCTGTTACCATGATGACACGCTCTCCATTGCTTCCACCTACCCAGATAGTGTTCCACGCCTCAATACAGTCTATCCTCACAGGTAGGGCTTAATGCTGTATACTAGTCCTTCTCAAAAAATAAGCATATTGTGATAAAGTTCATTATTTTCTTTAATGTACTGATAAACATTAGACTTTCATATATTTTAAATTCATTACACAGAACTGAAGTAGTTCAATCCTTTTATTGTTTTAATATTGATAATTTTGCCAAAAAAGTAAAGAAAAACCAAAAATCCCTATCTCAAAAAATTAGCATATTTCACCCGACCAATAAAAACATGTGTTTAATACAAAAAAGTCACCCTTCAAATAATTATGTTCAGTTATGCACTCAATACTTGGTCAGGAATCCTTATGCATAAATGACTGCTTCAATGCGGCGTGGCATGGAGGCAATCAGCCTGTGGCACTGCTGAGATGTTATGGAGGCCCAGGATGCTTCGATAGCGGCCTTAAGCTCATCCACAGTGTTGGGTCTGGTGTCCCTCAACTTTTCTCTTCACAAGATCCCACAGATTCTCTATGGGGTTCAGGTCAGGAGAGTTGGCAGGCCAATTGAGCACAGTAATACCATGGTCAGTAAACCAGTGGTTTTGGCACTGTGAGCAGGTGCCAGGTCGTGCTGAAAAATGAAATCTTCATCTCCATAAAGCTTTTCAGCAGATGGAAGCATGAAGTGCTCCAAAATCTCCTGATAGCTAGCTGCATTGACCCTGCCTTTGATAAAACACAGTGGACCAACACCAGCAGCTGACATGGTACCCCAGACCATCCCTGACTGTGGGTACTTGACACTGGACTTCAGGCATTTTGGCATTTCCTTCTCCCCAGTCTTCCTCCAGACTCTGGCACCTTGATTTCCGAATAACATGCAAAATTTGCTTTCATCCGAAAAAAGTACTTTGGACCACTGAGCAACAGGCCAGTGCTGCTTCTCTGTAGCCCAGGTCAGGCGCTTCTGCCACTGTTTCTGGTTCTAAAGTGGCTTGACCTGGGGAATGCCCAGTTCACTGCTTCCACAGGTCCCCCAAGGTCTGGAATCGGCCCTTCTCCACAATCTTCCTCAGGGTCCGGTCACCACCTCTGGTTGTGCAGCGTTTTCTGCCACACTTTTTCCTTTCCACAGACGTCCCACTGAGGTGCCTTGATACAGCACTCTGGGAACAGCCTATTCGCTCAGAGATTTCTTTCTATGTCTTACCCTCTTGCTTGAGGGTGTCAACGATGGCCTTCTGGACAGCAATCAGGTCGGCAGTCATACCCATGATTGCGGTTTTGAGTAATGAACCAGGGTGGGAGTTTTTAAAAGCCTCAGGAATCTTTTGCAGGTGTTTAGAGTTAATTGGTTGATTCAGATGATTAGGTTAATAGCTCGTTTAGAGTACCTTTTCATGATATGCTAATTTTTTGAGATTGGAATTTTGGGTTTTCATGAGCTGTATGCTAAAATCATCTGTCTGTCTGTCTTCCTTTCGACCTTTTCCCTTTTACTCGGGAGTCGCCACAGCGAATCATCTGATTCGCACGTTGATTTGGCAGAGGTTTTTACGTCGGATGCCCTTCCTGTCACAATCCTTTTTAGCAAGGGACAGAAACACGCTGATGACTTTGCAGCCTACTCTTTACAAAAGTCAGTAATGGTTCTTTTACATGCCTCTCACCATAGACAGTGAGAGACATGGCCCGCCTTTGATAACCCAGTTAGCTGCACTTGGGGGGGGGGGGGGGGGGGTGACAACCTTGTGGAGAGTGGGACTTGAACCCCCCCAACCTTTGGGTCACCGATCCAGTGCTCTATACCACTAGACCACCACTGCCCCCTAATGCCAAAATCATCAGTATTAAAACAATCAAAGACCTGAAATATTTCAATTGGGGTGCAATGAATCTAAACTATATGAAAGTTTAATTTTTATCGGTACATTACAGAAAATAATGAACTTTATCACAAATAACTAATTTTTTGAGAAGGACTAGTATATAAGAAATTAAAGGGTAGGAGGGTGTCGTTATTAATAACAGTTTAATTTGTACCATTTATAGGTAACATCATGCAGGCAGACAGTGTCCAGTCCAGCAGCTCATTTATTCACTTGTGTTGCTGAACAACTAACATAATAATCTACGGTTGCCAGATTTCATATATATAGTCCACTCTTCAAAATCCAGAAACTAACCACAAATAATAGGTGCTGCCGTCCTTTTGTCAGCCTTTATGCAGGTCAAGCCATATTATGTGTGCGTGCGCGCGTGCGCGTGTGCTTAAGGAAGTCATTCCTACGTGAACATGTCCCAGACTTCACTCTTATGTGCTGCCTCCTGCTGTGATAAATCTTTCACTGCTTATGCCTGACATGGCTTATTACATATGCAAATAGCAATATACATATTCATGTTTATGCTGATAAACAATTGCTTGACTGCCCACTAGTAGAACGTAAATGTTAAAACCTACTACTAATTACGAAAGCTTCTATTTTTCTTATTAATTATTTGTGATATAGTAATTCATGACTAACCAGTGTCTCTCCCGCTTATGCCGGTCCCAAGCCCGGAGAAATGCAGAGGGTTGCGACAGGAAGGGCATCCAGCGTAAAACTTTTGCCAAAATACAAAATGCAAACCAGAAAGTCTAAACTCATACCGGATCGGTCGAGGCCCAGGTTAACGAAGACCGCCATCAGTGATGTCAACCAACAGAGTGCTGATCGAAATTGGACTACTGTTGGTCGAAGAAGGAGAGGTGGGAGGCATGTCCGTAGGCAGAGAGAGAAGAGGTAAAGCACGAGTCTAGAACTGAGAGTAGGAACTTTGAATGAACTTTGAACTATACAAGGAAAAAGGGAGGGAGCTGGCTGACATGATGCAGAGGAGGAAGGTGGACATACTGTGTGTTCAGGAGACCAGGTGGAAAGGTAGCAGAGCTAAAAGCTTAGGAGCAGGGTTTAAGCTGTTTTATCATGGTGTGGATGGGAAGTGAAATGGAGTAGGAGTCATCTTGAAGGAGGAGTTTGTCAGGAATGTTCTAGAAGTGAAAAGCGTGTCAGACAGAGTGATGAGTCTCAAGTTCGAAATTGAAGGCGTGATGTTCAATGTTGTTAGTGCTTATGCCCCACAGACAGGATGTGAGCTAAAAGAGAAGGAGAGATTCTGGAGTGAGTTAGATGAAGTGATGCAGAGTACCCCCAGAGGTGAAAGAGTGGTCATTGGGGCAGACTTCAATGGACATGTTCATACCTGTCAACCCTAGGCCGTTGGCGATCTTACAAATGGCTACTTATGCCCTTACAAAATAGCAACTAATCTTACGCGTCTTATTATCGCGTGCAATATGAAACAAAAATTAAACTCTATTTTTAATATAATATGAATTTATTGGTAATGTTGTAACATATAACCTGGTGCAATCAAATAAAAGAGTAATATCTTCAGCTGCATGATTAAGAAAATTTAACAGTGATCTTTATTATAACTATATGTAGCACTTTTGGCACTTTCAATCATTTCTTTTGATGGCTTCACTTCATGGCACTTGAGCTCGCAATTAAGTTTGACTTGAAGGTAATTTGTAAGTGTGTCCACTCCAAGAGATTTCCTGTACTCCGTGTTGATCTTTCGGACATGTGAAAATGCACGTTCACTGTCTGCATTGCTGTGTGGTAGACAAAGGAGACTGATGTGTCCAAGAGGAGTGACTTGTTTCAAAATATTGGCCCAGTATTTGTCACAGTCCCCAGAGTCCATTTCTGTAGTCATGTCCATCACCAAGAACTGGTAATCATCCCATTCCTCTTTGAGTTGCTCTTCATCCACATACACTGAAAGAGACCTGTTCAGTGACACAACATGGGTATAGTCACACTGTTTTTTGGGTTCCAGCACTACCAAGTCTTTCAAAATGCTGTCTTCAAAAGGAAATTTATCAATCATCTTTTTGACAACAGCTTCATAAAAGCCTCTAACAGCCTCGAAGAATTTTGTTGTTGTTGCAGGGGGAATGGTGTCATGTTCTCTCAAGCTCTTCCGGGCTGCCATTCTGGTAGATGGCGTCCGTGGGCATTAGTTTTCCTTTTCTTTTTAGCTGTTCCATCCATATTGTTATCACGTTTGTATCAACTGTATCCACTGCGAGTCACGAAAACTAACTGGGAATGATGGCGGAAGAGAAAATGCGGTCACGTGGTCGGAAAGAGCAGACGATAGCAGACGATAAACGCAACGCGCGATTCTCGCGAGAAAACGGCTACAGACCAATTCGGCGTATCGTCTCTTTACCGAAACGGTGACACAAAAAACGGAGTTAAAAAAAAAAGACGAAATGATCGAAAAACGTACAGATTTCGGACGTACGGCGTACATATTTAAAAATCAGTGCTCACTTGTACAAATTACGCCAAAACCGTACAACTTGACAGGTATGCATGTTGGTGCAGGCAACAGACGGGACGAGGAAGTGATGGGCAGGTTTGGTATCCAGGACAGGAACACAGAATGACAGATGTTGATTGATTTTACAAAAAGGATGGAAATGGCTGTGGTAAATACTTTCTTCAAGAAGAAACAGGAGCATAGGGTGACTTATAAAAGCGGAGGTAGGAGCACACAAGTAGACTACATCTTGTGTAGGCGATGTAATTTGAAGGAAGTCAGTGACTGCAAAGTAGTAGTGGGTAAGAGTGTTGCCAAACAGCACAGGATGGTGGTGTGCAGGATGACGCTGATGGTGAGGAAGGTGAAGAAGGCAAAGGCAGAGCAGAAAACAAAGTGGTAAAGTTGAAAAAGGTAGAGGGTCGTGTTGTCTTCAAGGAGGAGTTGAAACAGGCTTTGGGTGGTCAGGAAGTGCTTCCAGATGACTGGACAACCACAGCAAATGTGATCAGGGAGACAGGTAGGAGAGTACTTGGTGTGTCCTCTGGAAGGAAAGTAGATAAGGAGACTTGGTGGTGGAATGAGGAAGTGCAGGAGTGTGTACAAAGGAAGAGGTTAGCTAAGAAGAAAAATGGGACATTGAGAGGACCGAAGAGAGTAAACAGGAGTACAGGGAGACACAGCGTAAGGTGAAAGTAGCAGTGGCTAAGGCCAAACAGAGGGCATATGATGACTTGTATGCTCGGTTGGAAAGTAAAGAGGGAGAAAATGATTTATACAGGTTGGCACAGCAGAGAGCTAGAGATGGGAAGGACGTGCAGCAAGTTAGATTGATAAAGGACAGAGAGGGAAATGTATTGACTGATGAGAGAAGTGTGCTGGGAAGATGGAAAGAGTACTTTGAAGACTTGATGAATGAGGAAAATGAGAGAAAAAAGAGTAGAAGAGGTGACCATTGAGGAGCAGGAAGTAGCAAAGATTAGTGGGTGAAGTGAGGAGGGCACTGAAGAGGATGAAAAATGGAAAGGCAGTTGGTCCTGATGACATACCGGTGGAGGTATGGAAGTGTCTAGGAGAGGTAGCAATAGATTTTCTGACAAGAACATTCAACAAGGTCTTAGAGAGTGAGCAGATGCCGGAGGAATGGAGGCTCTTTCTTGGCATGAAACAGCACCACAGATGCAGTGTTTGCTTTGAGGATGTTAATAGAGAAGTACAGAGAAGGTCAGATGGAACTGCACTGTGCCTTTGTGGATCTGGATAAAGCATATGACAGGGTGCCAAGAGAAGAACTGTGGTATTGCATGAGGAAGTCTGGAGTGGCAGAAAAGTATGTCAGAGTGGTGCAGGACATGTATGAGAGATGTAAGACAGTGGTGAGGTGTGCTGTCGGCGTGACCGACGAATTCATGGTGGAGGTGGGACTGCATCAAGGATCAGCCCTGAGCCCCTTCTTGTTTGCAATGGTGATGGACAGGCTGACAAACGAGGTTAGGCAAGACTATGATGTTTGCAGATGACATTGTGATCTGTAGTGAGAGCAAAGAACAAGTGGAGGAAAATCTAGAGAGGTGGAGGTATGCCCTGGAAAGGAGAGGAATTAAGGTTAGCCTCAGAAAATCAGAATATATGTGTGTGAGTGAGAAGGACCCAGGAGGAATGGTGATGTTACAGGGAGCAGAGATGAGGAAGGTGGAGGATTTTAAGTACTTAGGCTCAACAATCCAGAGCAATGGAGAGTGTGGAAAAGAGGTGAAGAAGCGTGTGCAGGCAGGCTGGAATGGTTGGAGAAAAGTGTTCGGTGTGATGTGCGATAGGAGAGTGTCAGCAAGAATGAAAGGAAAAGTGTACAAGACGGTGCTTGTGACCAGCAATGTTGTATGGCCGAGAAACAGTGGGGAAAAGGCAGGAGGCAGAGCTGGAGGTAGCAGAGATGAAAATGCTGAGGTTCTCTCTGGGAGTAGCAAGGATGGATAGGATCAGAAATTAGTACATCAGAGGGACAGCCCATGTAAGATGTTATGGAGACAAAGTCAGAGAGACTAGATTGAGATGGTTTGGACATGTACAGAGGAGAGATAGTGAGTATATTGGCAGTAGGATGCTGAGGTTGGAACTACCAGGCAGAAGGCCTAGAGGAAGACCAAAGAAGAGATTTATGGATGTGGTGAAGGACGACATGAAGGTCATTGGAGTAAGAGAAGAAGATGCAGAGGACAGGGCGAGATGGAAGCGGATGGTTTGCTGTGGCGACCCCTGAAGGGAAGAGCCGAAAGGAAAAGAAGAAGATAGTAATTCATGACATATTTTGCAGTTGTTATGAAAAATATGCTGCTCCGTGCCTCACTGTGCACACAGACATCAGTTTTGTGCAAATTGATTTCAGTGATTTAATTCTTACTTTAAGAAATATTCTAAAAACAATCACACTGGCAACCCTGTCAGTCAGGTCTTCTTCCAAGAACTCACTCTCTCGTTTGCTGAAGTGATTAATCCTCTCGACTTTCAGGGAGGATGGTGGCTATCTTGGCTGTCACTGACTGAAGGTGGGGTACACCCTGAGCAGAAATTTAAAGGCTCCTTTTTCACTATTTTGACACCAGGGCCCAGTTTTAATCTCGTTTTTGAGAATTGGATTAAAAAACATCCAAATCATTTTGACCATCACTGAAAATAAATACATTTTTTTTCTTTCTTCCTTTCGGCTTTTTCCCTTTTTCTCGGAAGTCACCACAGCGAATCATCTGATTCGCACATTTGATTTGGCATAGGTTTTTACGTCGGATGCCCGTGACAACCCTGTGGGGACTCAAACTCCCAACCTTAGGATCAGCGATCCTGTGCCCTATCCACTAGACCACCACTGCCCCTCACTGAAAATAAATACATAAATTAAATAATAGTACTACTAATAATAATGATAATGATACTTGTGAGCGGTTCAAGGTGTGCCCTGCCTTCGTCCAGTGTCAACTGAGATCCAGGCTCAAGCCTCCCAGTAATTATAATAGTAGGCTCAAGCTGTTTGCAGATGAGCGTTTGTTTATTTGTTTGTTTGTTTGTACTAGCTCTCAGTATCATTGGGACATGAGCACGTGTAGCCTAGCAGACGGTGTGATTGACTCTGGAAAGGCAAGTGACCTGTCTGTGTGCAGCTGGCCGATCGAACCCATCCAGTGGACACCTTTTCCTTTGCTACAGCAACTCAAAAATACAAACACTGTAAGACTCACACACACACACACACACACACACACACACACACACACACACATTCACACACCCTCTCTCGCTCTCACTTACACACTTTTAAATAAACTGTGATTAACGGTGTTCCTCTTAGATGAAAGAGTCTCGTCCTCACTCATACTGTGAGGGAATGGAGTTGGTGGGACTGGAGAAGAGCCGGACAGCATAACGGGGATCAGCGATCATCTCACACACTCAGGACCTGTGACTCTATATCTACTCTGTGGTGTAGATAATCACTATTTCCTTCAGGTTGTAGAAATGGCATGTAATAGTGTATTTCAGAGAGACGCACTTCCTTAATTAAGATTAAAGTTGTGCTTTTCTGATAACATTTAAATAAAACATCATTCATTATAAAAATCTGAGAGACAGAGAGAATGACTGTGTGGCTTTATGTTCACTCAAGTTTTAAACCTGTGAGGGAAAACTGACACCTTTTTATTTACTCAGAGTTAAAGGTTAAATAATTATTGGTATGTTTTGAGCTAAATTATTCTTAATTAGCACCGGATAAGCTGTAAATATTTTGAACAAACAAATCAATTCTAGAGTTCGGCTTCCTGTGATGTTCAGTTTCTAAGTTCTTTGATCCTAAATAGGCCACCATAAGGTATGTACGTAGAATATGAAAATGAACAAAACACCCTGAATCTGAATATGTCTCTGTATTACATTTTGCCTCGTTGAGGAACTGTCTGTTAACCTGAGTGGATAATGCTTATGAAACAGCAACTTAAAAAAATTCACGGTTCCTGAAGGTCACTGATTATCAAATCCTAAAATGTTAAAAATCGCCTTCTAAAAAAAGGAAACAGCGGTATGGGTCTTGTATTTTTTAATAGAAACGTAAATGAACAAAATAAAATAATATTAAAAAAGATTTTGAAAAAGAGTCCCTGATGGAGAGCAGGTCATGCTTTAAAAAAATTAAAACATTTGCTTTATTTTACTTTTCTCGTGTTTCGTTGCAGTCTATAATCAGACAATTATTCACCCCAGGATCAGTGAAAATCACTGGTTATTCCACCTGACAGAAATTTTCATCTTTTGCTTCATCCGGGGTCGGGTCACAGGGTCAGTAGCTTAAGCAATGAGGTCCACACGACCCCCTCCCCAGCCACTTGCTGGTCACTGCTAGCTGCTTGTAGAGACGTTTGCGTGCTGCAGCCAGGACGACGCCCACATTGTTCCACCTGAGTCCGAGTTTCTGCCATCGGTCGGATCCTCTCCAGTTCCACTGTATAGATTTCCCCGGGTCGGCGGAGCAGTGTGATTCCATGATAATCAACATCCAGAGCTCATCCACCCCCAGAGCCCGACCATTGAGGAGCTTTGTGACTATCTGGACGCGTTGGTGGGATTCAGGAGGTATTCATTCCACCTCCTGACAACATCCCCTAACAGAAATATTCACAGGTATTTCTATTATAATTGTTATATTTATTTTATTTATATTAAATTTTTATTTGTATATTTATAAACTGTATGGGATGTTAGTGCTGTACTAAATGCATTACGTATTTATTCATGAATTTAAGAAATTCTTAGAAGTTTTTTATTCACATAAAGATGACCTTTCTTTCCTATTTTCTTATTTTAGACACCTTTATTTTATTTTATTATTTTTCAATTTCAATCTTTTTTTTTCCTTTTTAATGTTTAATTTTCTCCATTTCCTTTCTTTAACCCACACCATTTTCTAAATGTTATGTTTTAAAATTTTGTATTTCTCTTTAAAATGCTAATCATCTTTTTTCTTTTACAGTAGGCCCTTGACATTCGCGGGGGTACGGCTAATCTGTGAGCTCTGTATGCGGAAGTAAAACCCCATGTATGACGTCACATGCGCGAACGAGCAGCCGGCAGTAGAATACTATGTATCTATTACATGTGCTAAAATGTTTCTTAAACACATTCTACAGACAGTCTTACTCATTAATACAGTATTAATGTAGTAAAATGTAGTCATGATTAAGAAAAACTTTTAAATTTTGTACTGTGATATTTAGTAATTAAATATATAAACATTATACAGCATATACTGTTGTAAAGCACTAGTATTAAAGTCTTTTTCAATTATTATTCCAGTACAGTACCTCAGTTAATTCTTAGAATGTTTGTGCGTGAGATTTTATGTTCTGTAGCATGTTTAACAAATGATACCAAAAGGATAAACTTTATTACGTTTCATGTCCTTTTACATTGAACTTGGAGTGACGGCTTGGAGTGACGTTTTGGAGTGACGTGCCCAAGATGGCGCTGCCTAGAGGGCAACCTCGTGGAGTTCTCAGAGTCAAGTTGTTTCTTTGTTCGTTTTAATTTGTTTTATTTGTTTGTTCATGGTTTGCACTATGCTCGTCTATGAACGGTCGACCCTTCTCCAGCATGAACAGCTTCAGCTTCGGGCAATAACTTATATCTTGAGCCGCTCTGCTATGCCCAGGCGGAGTTTTGAGATTCTCCAGCGCTTTGTTAGCATGCTTGGTTAGGGGCTAATTTCTAGCGGTTAGCGGCTAGGCCCAGGCGGAGCTCTGAGAGGCTTGGTTAGCACTTCCAGCCATACTACTTGAAAATGTTCAGTTCCTGCGAAAAAAGATGGACGAGCTTCATGCTCAGATTACAACGCAGAGGGATCTACAGGACTGTGTTTCTGTGAATCATGGCTCGAGGAGAGTACACCCGATAAGGCGATTATACCAGCCGGCTACACGGTCTTCATCCCCTGCTATCCCAAGCGTCGGAGTCGTCGTTCGGCCCCTTCCTGCCTGGGCTTCTTTGTTAGCCGGGATGCGGCTAGCAGAGCTAGTATGCTATGGAGCCGCATCCCGGCAAACAAGCCAAGTTGAGCGTGCTTACTTATAACTTAGCAGTGTATAACTAAGCAGAGCTGACATGCTATGGTAGGCAGCGAGCCACATCCCAGCTAACAAAGAAGCCGAGGACAACTCCGCAACGTTGCCCTCTGGGCAGCGCCATCTTGGACACGTTACTCCAACTTCAATGTAAAAGGACATGAAGAGTACTGTTAAACATACTACACAACATAAAATCTCACGCATAAACATGAACTTAGGTACTGTACTAGAATAATAATTGAAAAAGATTTTAATACAACAGTTCAGAGAAAGGAGAAAGTCCTATTTCTTCAGAAGAGACATCCAGCGTTTTCTATCGCTTAGCCAGAGAAGACAGTGTTTGAGTGGTTTCAAAGAGCTTAACTGGTAATTAAAACACAGAAAAAAGAGGCTCATTGACAACTTGTGCGTGAATGAGTAAAAAGGGGTGGGACATCAGCTCAACCAATCAGCAGAAAGGAGAACAGCCATTGGCTGAATTTGAATCACGTGCCGGTTGCTGGGCAGACCGTGTGTACTCAAACCACAAGTGCAAAACCGCGAATAGTCAAGGGCCTACTGTAATTTTCTTTACTTTTTAACGTTTATTATTATTATTATTATTAATATTATTATTATTATTACTATTATTATTATCAGTTCATTTTCTGTACCCGCTTAATCCTAATTAGGGTCACGCGGAGGCTGGCGCCCCTCCCAGCCAACTCCGGGCGAGGGCAGAGTACACCCTGGACAGCTCGCCAGGCCATCACAGGGCGGAAACACGCCGACGGCTTTTCAGCCTACTCTTTACGAAAGTCAGCAATGGTTCTTTTACATGCCTCTTGCCATAGACAGTGAGAGACATGGCCGGCCTTTGATAACCCAGTTAGCTGCACTGGGGGGGACAGTGACAACCTTGTGGAGAGTGGGACTCGAACCCCCAACCTTTGAATCAGCAATCCAGCGCCCTATACCACTAGGCCACCACTGCCCCCTATTATTATTATTATTATTATTATTATTATTATGGGTTGTGTTCATTCTGAGTGCCTGGATGCAAAATAAAAATCGAGTGTAAAATTTTAAGAGTTGATGCAGAAGGTAAAGTTGATTGTATTCGTTTGATTTTTGAAGAGATTGTGATTACAGTCTGATGAATGGAGGGTGATGGAGTTTACACTCAGTTCAAACTGGTGTGGTTCTTCTCGTGGCCTCTCTGCTGCTGCTCAGTGGTGGGAACGCGCACTTTGTCTTCGATGTGATCGAGCCAAGGTTCTTGTAGTGCGCACCATGTCTGTGCGCGTGAAGGGCGACTCCGTTGTCCGCTTTGATGTAGTGAGCGTGCGAGAACGCGACGGGCTGTGTAGACGGTGCGTAACGGAGGGAACGGAGTGCGACAACGTCTCGGCTTAGGTGGTTGGCTGTTGGGGAGCGTGGAAGAACGTGCGTGTGCATCGGCGCTTGCCCCTGGTAGCGCGAGTGGTAGCTAGAGGAGTGGCGGTTCTGGAGCGTCGAGTGCAAGTGAGTCCGAGGCGCGTGGCGGAACGTGCGTGTGCGATGCGAGTCAATGAATAGGTGCACAGTGAGCGCGCCCACTGTCTCCGCCATGACGAAGGAGAGCGCGCCGCAGTAGAAACTCCATCCGTACCAGTGACTCCGCTTCGACTCGCTCTGACTCGGATCTCCAGCATTCGCAGAAATGTACACAATGATCCCGATAATGTTACTGAGACCTGGAACACACGCACACACACAACATTCCATTTCATCAGACACAAATATGTAATTTTAATGAATACATGTAAATACAATAGGATTAAATATTCATTCATTTTCTGAACCACTTAATCCAAATTAGGGTTGCAGGAAGGCTCTCGCCCACTTCAGCCAACTCTGGGCGAGTGCGGAGTACACCCTGGACATTTCCAGGCCTTCGCAGGGCAGAAAATGCTGACATCTATGCAGTGATGTTTCTAAAGAGCCTTCTATGCAGCTAACATGATGATGATCATGATATTTCTGTTTCATTCTTTTTCCTTTTTTTATTTACATTTTTAATTTTTTTTATCATGATCATCTTCTGCCACCTGGTCCAGGGTCAGCTCGCATGGGAAGCAGCATAAGCAGTGAGGTCCACAAATCCTGCATTGCTATGGTATTTCAGGTGGTTGCTATGGTGTTACTAGGCCATTGGTGTGGTGTTACAAAGTGTTCACGCTGTAATATCTATCTGTCTGTCTGTATATTTATCTACTGGAATCGTACCCGCAGAAACGAAAAATATTCCTGCACTCAGGATGATGTTGTGGCGATTTTTGTAGAACTCACTGGCAACGACACATACACCGCCAACAAACAACAATCCAACACTCATGATAGGAAAAAGACTGGAAGCACGAACTGCTCCTGAAAAACACACACACACACACACACACACACACATTTGTTTGTCATTGTGTGTACATTCCACTGATAGAATGTTTTAAAGAAAAGGTATAGGTTTTTGCAGCAGCATTTTGTGTGTGTGTGTGTGTGTGTGTGTGTGTGTGTGAGAGAGAGAGAGAGAGACAGAGAGAGGTTCTTACGGAGTAAGTATTCTGCTGCATCTTGTTCGTATTCAGCGTCTTCTAGGAAATGATCGATGTTTTTACACACCCCTGTGAATACACCTGAAGGAAGATCAGTATTTATCATCAGTGAAGGGAAATATTCCATTCCAGATGTTTATTTTAATCATTGGGGAATAATCCAGATGTAAAGTATAAAACACTGTAGGACAGTGCTTCTCAATTATTTTCTGTTACGCCCCCCCTAGCAAGAAGAAAACAATTCGCGCCCCCCCACCACCCACTTTCCACCGCAACTATAAATTATAACTTTTTTCTATAATATAGTTACAGGTATATCTCTTCATTATATCGTATCCTTGTTAACATCAATAAAACAAAAAGAAAGAGATATAGTTCAACTCGCAAGAATAACTTTTTTAACATTTTTTATTAGTCTGTAAAAGAAAGTGCATCAATTTGCCTTAAATTTAAAAATAATAATATCCTTGTTACATTTTTGACAAACTTACCACACCATTTGCTGCTGAAAATAAAATCAATAAATAATTAATTCAAATTGACTTCAGAAACATTAACTCAGGAGCACAATATATAAACACTTTAACCTACAAAACAAGAACAAATAGAACAATTTGTGCTGATTTTTTTTTCTCAAAATGAGGAAGCCAAGATTAATGGCTACAATGAGCACGTTTTGTAGCGCACAGCTTCTCAAAGCGAGGTTTGAAGCATGACACTGCAACTCTCAGCTCCTGATGAGTTTAATGAGGGCGCTACTGCCAACTACTGGAGTGGATGTGCAATTACACTTTCTTGTAGTACGGCGGAAAAAAAGCATGTTCTCCTGGGTCACACGCGCCCCCCTCAGCATCCCATCGCGCCCCCCCAGGGGGGCGCGCCCTACTATTTGAGAAGCACTGCTGTAGGAGAATGTTGTGAAAGGAAAGTGATCAACAAATGGATGTTATGATGGTAATGTTATGACCTCACACAGGTGTGTTTATTTTTCTTTTACACATAATAACTGTGTCTGTTTCTGTTTATTAAACAGCAACAGTTACTCTTGTTATTTATTTATTTATTTATAGTTTCATGTATTGTGGAATGTCAGCGAAAAGATCTCAGATTTCTGTGTAACAAAACAATATGTTTGAATGTACAGTTATAGGAAAATAATCAACTTCATTTGATTGGTGAACTGGTGACAGTTGCTCCGCCCCATCACCGCCCAATCGTTATTATTGTACTTTCACATACAAACGTTTTATTCCTTATAATGTAACGTAACATTTTTTGCTCTCCATGAGGGCGGCACGATGGTGTAGCGGTTTGCACATCTACCTCACAACAACACGCTGTGTTTTAGAGTTTTAATTGGATTATTCTCGAGAGAATATGTGTGTGTGTGTGTGCCTGTGTGTGTGTGTGTGTGTTTGTGTCTGTGTTTGTGTGTCTGTGTGTCTGTGTTTGTGTTTGTGTGTGTGTGTCTGTGTGTCTGTGTCTGTTTTTGTGTGTCTGTGTGTCTGTGTTTGTGTGTTTATCTCTCTCTCTCTCTCTGTGTGTGTTTGTCTGTTTGTGTGTGTCTCTCTGTGTGTGTGTTTGTGTGTGTGTGTGTGTGTGTGTGTGTGTTTGTGTCTGTTTGTCTCTCTGTCTGTGTTTGTCTGTGTGTGTGTGTGTGTGTGTGTGCTCTTTTCCTGTGGTAGACTGACAGGTTGCTTAGGATGTACCCTGCCCTCACCCTGTTGATGCTGAGATAGGCTTAAGCTTCATCATGACCCTAATGTGTCTCAGTGTTTTGGCAGATGAATGAAGGAATGAATGGAGTATTATGTATTTTTTAAATAAAGAGTGTGTTCCCTGATTCACGTTTGAAACTCTATCTCTTTCTCTCTCTCTTTCTCTCTCTTTCTGTGTGTGTGTGTATGTGTGTGTGTGTGTGTATATATATATATATATATATATATATATATATATATATATATATTTAGCTTTGCTCTTTACAGCCTCATCAGTGTTGAGTATCGTATCGACGTCCTTCCAGCATCCAGAACGCTTCATTAGACTTTCCATTAAAGGCAGTGATGTAGGTCGGAGATTTGGGTCAAACGGACACTTCCTGTTTTGTTCAGGTTAAAAAAAGGTTTTCAGCTCAGAATATTTATTTAACTTTAAAACTTCAGTAATTCAAGGGAAACAGCACAGTGGCTCTGATTCCAGGTTCATGAAACACTACACCTACGTTCTGCTTCATCAGGGATTCTGTGGCGCTATAAAGCCGCTTGGTGGTAGTGTTTAATTTTTTTGTGATTTAATGAATTTAAATATTTTAGAGATGCCTAAATTCGAAATTCTAAAAATGTTTGCATTGATTTTCAGTAAAGAAACTTTCTGTCTTTCCAATGGGATTTCATTCATTTTCTGAACCGTTTAATCCTAATTAGGGTAATGGGGAGGCTGACGCCAATCTTGGCCCGACTCTGGGCGAGTCATCCTCAACGACATCCTCGACGGTTCACCAGGTCAGAAACATGCTGGCGGTTATTGCAGCTCCTTTTGACCAATGTCAGCGATGGTTCTTTTACATGAACCTCCACCACGGATGGCGAGAGACCTGGCCGCCCTTTGATAACCCAGTAAGTGCAGTGAGGTTCAGAAGTGACAACCCAGTAATAGTGGGACTTGAACCCACAAGCTTGGGATCAGTAATCAGGCACCTGACCACCACTGCTCACTGCTCTGGATTGGGATTTGAAAACATATCTCTCCTCAAGAACAAAAATCATTGACGAGACCAGAACCTGTTCCTCGAAGTTTAAGTGCGCTCCGCGCTGACGGAAATTGAGCTCACGGCTTTAGATTTGCACGAGTACGGAACGCGTCTGCTGCTGCTGATAATATCAAAGCAAGAGATTTTCAATATGTAAAGCTTACCAAAACATGAGAGCATGAAGTAAAAAATCCGAATAGAATTAATTCAACATTTTCAATTTTTTAGGTTTAGTGTAAAGTGCAGAGAATAACTTGATGTTTATAAACACTGAAAAATAAATCCTATTTCATCAAGTTCTTTTTAAGTAGAATTCTAATCTCAGATTAAACAAAATAATTTCTAATGTCAGAAATCTAATGTAACGACACTCTTCAGCTTAAAGTTCCAACGTGATGCATTCTTCTTCTTCTTTCGGCTTGTTCCCTTTCTCAGGGTTCGCCACAGCGAATCATCTGACTCGCACGTTTGATTTGGTTGATAGGTTTTTACGTCGGATACGGTTCCTGACACATCCCTTTAGCGAGGGACAGAAACACGCTGACAGCTTTGCTGCTCCTCTTTAGAAAGTCAGCAATGGTTCTTTTACATGAACCTCTCACCATAGACAGTGACAGACATGGCCCGCCTTTGATAACCCAGTTAGTGCACTTGGGGGGGTCGAACCCCCAACCTTGGGATCAGTGGTCCACCGCCCTTTACCACCAGGCCACTGCTGCCCTCCATCATGAGATGTACAAGTAGGTTATTGATGCTGAACAGGTTGATGAAAGGGTTAATTGCACAATACAGACGCTTCCCGACTTACGTTCATCCGCTTTATGTTTTTTCGATTTTATGTTTTTTGTTTAAAAATAAAAAAGTCAAATTTTGAGTTTAGCTGTACCTACGTAGTACACTGACGTAATGACGCAATGATGCTGCGTCCATTGTTTACAAACGACAGACTGAACGTGCCCCTCCTATATCGGTTATATAGCGTGTTACCCTTGTGTTAAGACGTCTGTAATCTGTGTTTACACTGTTTTGTGGACTTTTGTAACCCTAAGCAAATATGGTTGGTCAGAAGCGTAAGCCTACTAGCATGGGTGCAAGTCTCATACACAGAGATGAATTAACTATCTGCTCGGATCGACACAATCTACCATACATACTCAGTTAAGCAAAGACAGTTGTAAAATGATTGAAAACCCGAATCCAGAGAGAACTCTCTGCTCCATGATTCACATCAGTGTAGGTTGTGTTCTAAACGAGTTCAACGGCACCCTTGCGCACTTGAAAGACCGGAAGTCCATATAACCCACAGCAAGTACACTACTTTTGAAAGTGCACTACTTTCAGTATTGAGCGCCTCACATATTGTAAACGTTGATTGGCTGTTTTAAGCTTCATGTAAAGTGATTCTGTATAAATAAGTGACTTATTTGAAATTAATGTTGATATTATTTGATGTATTTGATATTATTTTCCAATGTTATGTTTATAATAATTGATTTAGGGGTGTTTTATGAGATATGGTAATGGTATTTATGGAAATATAGTACAGTATGAGCGTCATACGTCACTGTAACAACTTACGTTCACTTTCAACTTACGTTTGGCCGTCCGGAACCAATTACAAACGTAAGTCCGGGAGCGTCTATATAACAAAACTATGATTATTGATCATTCGTACTTCAGGCGTGTATGCTTACTGCTCGGAATTATCAACTTCATGCATGTAATAGAAGTTAGTCGAATTGTTATTTTTGTGAAACAAAAATACATCCACATTTTGCCAAAAGCTCCAAACAAAGTAATTTTTGTGACTAAAAAGTTTGGTGAATACTTTTTAATATCGCTTAACAGTGAAACTCATTCCAATTGCACATTTCATATAAAATATCTTTTTATTAAAATATCTATTTACCTTCCATGCAGCACTGACGCCAGAGCCCTGAATGTGTCAGAACCTCTTCGTTCTTTTGGGTGGTCTCGTTGTCGCCCGTGCTCTTGGTGCGACACACTCCGGGTGAGTAAAGCCAGTAATCCGTCCCTACCGCGATGGTCATGAGGCTGAAAGCGGCAAAAGCTCCAGCTGTGGTGATGAGCATCTGTGCTCCGTGGTTGCACGGCCTCATCCGCTTCAACTTTTCAAATTACAATCCAAGATGATGCCAAAACAAGAATCATATCACTGAGCCTCTGGTGTAGTCAACCGACAATCTAATTTAGTAACCGCCATGGGTTATATACAAACTCCATCCGTTAACACGCAAATATAAAATCCATTTACGGTCACAGATTACTCGTGAAGTCCTGATCTGATCAGTTAAAGGGATGAAGATAATTTACCAGCACATACTTGCTGCTAATTCCGGATGGAATGGATTTGATGTGTTATCAGGTCAGGCCCACTAATGTCCAGAATGACTTCCCCTTACAGATCAATGCCAGAGTGAAACAAACTATGTGTGGATCTGGATGTGTTTAAATCCCCAATGAACAAATCAGAAGCAACAGCGAGACATTGACTCAACCTGGAAGCCATGTTGTTGCGGGTTTCAGCCCATGGTGCGAGTATAAATCCCTCTAGGGTGCTTATGCAAAGTTGCAGGTGTTCAGGGTTGGGTTGAGGTTTGCAGGTGTTCAGGGTTGGGCTGAGGTTTGCAGGCGTTCAGGGTTGGGCTGAGGTTTGCAGGTGTTCAGGGTTGGGCTGAGGTTTGCAGGTGTTCAGCATTGGGCTGAGGTTTGCAGGTGTTCAGGGTTGGGTTGAGGTTTGCAGGTGTTCAGCATTGGGCTGAGGTTTGCAGGTGTTCAGGGTTGGGTTGAGGTTTGCAGGTGTTCAGGGTTGGGTTGAGGTTTGCAGGTGTTCAGGGTTGGGTTGAGGTTTGCAGGTGTTCAGGGTTGGGTTGAGCATGCTGCCTTCATGTGATCCAGAAATGCAACATCCAACTTTAACAACTCGTGTGAAGGTACAATACTTGTCTCCACCACAGCATGGGGACGGTAACTGTGGGGCATCCCATGTGATGGGATAGACCCCTTATGGATGCTCTATCTGGGTCGAACGCAATGTCCTGCTGTCGTTCTGTCTCTTTGTCTCTTCACCACCAGTGTGTTTAGCACTGATGATTTTGTAGAGTTTAAAGTCAGTCTTGATTTGAGCTCCGCCTGGTCGCAGGTTGCTGTGGGAATTGAATGATGTAATAATGACGATAATGCTTTTCACTTTGGGAAAGGGGTAGTAAATGTTCAGATTATGATTAAACTGCACTACAATTTATAACCTTCAGTTCTGTAAACTCCATAAACCCGTTATTTTGTCGTCAACGTTGCTGCCACTCACAATCAAGTCTGCCGAATCCATAAGCACCATGGGAGCATCCGCCACAGCCACTGGGCTTCTTCGTGGCAATCTTCCTCCACTCTCGATGCTCACCTTTCCCAGCAAGCCTTGCTGTCTCAAATCGGGGTACGCCTTCTCTGATTGTGCTCTACCAGACAGAGTGTTCTGCTCACTCGGGTTGATTCCACATTTCAACATTATAAAAACACAGAACTTTGTTTATAGAAAATAATAATTAATTAGAAGTTTATCTTCATCACTTCTCCATTATTTTGGTATGTACTAGTATATATGTTTTCAGCTGAAACTTCAGCAGAATCGGTGGATGGTGTGTAAGGGTGGCTCAATCAGCCAGGAAGAAATTGGCTGAGCATGAACCAACAAAATGAAAATAAAAGTCACACATGAAGGAAAAACCACAAGACCAATCCTGCGGTCTCCACCGATACCGTTACAAGACGTAAATGTGCCTAAAACAACCAGGGTGAACCTGGCAGAATATTCCCACTGAGCTGCACCTTCTTTTCCTCCACCTTCATGACTGAAGCGCCTATGAGTAAGGCACCAAACCCCTCAACTGCTCTCCGGGCGCCACAACATGTGGCAGCCCACTGCTCTGAGTGTGCGTGTGTATGTATGTGTGTGTGTGCAGGGCTGTGGGTTGTGTGTTCACTGTTTGTGTGTGTGTTCACTGTTTAAATGTACGTGTGTGTGTGTGTGTGTGTGTGTGTGTGTGTGTGTGTGTGTTCACTGTTTACATGTACGTGTGTGTGTGTGTGTGTGTGTGTGTGTGTGTGTGTGTGTGTGTTCACTGTTTACATGTACATGTGTGTGAGTGTGTGTGTGTGTGTTTTCACTAGTTGCGTGTGTGTGTGTGTGTGTGTGTGTGTGTGTGTTCACTGTTTACATGTACATGTGTGTGAGTGTGTTTTCACTGGATACATGTGTGTGGGTGTGGGTGTTCACTGTTTACATGTACGTGTGTGTGTGTGTGTGTGTGTGTGTGTGTGTGTATGCGTGTGTGTGTTCACTAGTTACATGTGTGTGTGTGTGTGTGTGTGTGTGTGTTCACTGTTTACATGTACATGTGTGTGTGTGTGTGTGTGTGTGTGTGTGTGTATGCGTGTGAGTGTGTGTGTGTGTGTGTGTGTTCACTGTTTACATGTACATGTGTGTGAGTGTGTTTTCACTGAAATCAACGTTTTTTTTATATATATATAAGGCAGATTTCATCTCTGCCATTGCTTCTCACTCTCTCTTGATTCCTTGCACTAATTGAAACCTGGATGTCCTCACACAACTCTGATACACCAGCAGCTGTTTCCTCTATTTCTGCTTTCTCTCATACTCCACGAGTAACTGGGACAGGTGGTGGTGGTACAGCTCTACTCCTGCCTCCAACTTGGTGCTTCATACCACCTTTTCTGTCTCATCTAACCATCTTCTCCGAGCTTCACGCAGTAAAAGTCTGCTTTCCAATCAACATCCTCATTATTGTTATCGACCGTCCTCCTGACCCCCAGGACACTTTCTTGAAGAAATGGACACACTCCTCAGCACTTACCCACTGACAACACCGCTTTCAGTCTTCTGGGAGACTGTAATCCCGCTTCAGACAAGCTCCAGTCCTCTTGCCTTGTCCCTCTTCTTTATGGCTTTTCTTGAACTTTTAATGACTGCTCTCCAACGCAAAGAAGGGAATCTCCTGGCTCCTATTCAGTCATCCCTCCAGTCATGTCTCTGACCACCGCAGTTTCCTTTACTATCAACTTACATATTCTGATAGCATGCAGTTTTCTTCCCCCACTCGACAAAACCTCCACACTGTGTCTCCTTCAGCTGTTGCTTCCTGTACTTTATCTTCTCTTCCTAACCCAGTCTCCTTTTCTTCTCTCACACTCGAATCTGCCACTGACACTTTCCTCTCTTCACTGTCTGCTTCTGTGGATCTCCTCTGCCCTTTATCTACACAATCCAAGAAGACTTCTCTCAACCGCTCCGAGTTTTCTTGGATTGCTTTGGAGCACCCCCGAGAGCCTAGGACCAGAACGAGAAGCCTTCTCGTCTTCCTACCGTCCTCTCTGAGCCACAATTTCATCTGATGTGACCTTTGCTCAGACAGCCTTCTACAAGAAAAGGATGGGCACTGCTGCACAAGACCCATGCACACTCCACACCGTCTTTTCATCATTACCTAATCCATCTGCTACACCTGCCCCATCCTCCCTGACGACTGAAACTTTGCCAATTTCTTTAAATTTACTGTTCAACAAATCTCTCAGACATTTACTCCCATCCCAACTCCTACACTACACATTGTAGATTCCAGTTCCGCTTCCCTTGCACATTTTTCAAATCTCACAAATGAAGACATCCAGCAAGTCATCATGCAACCCCATGACCTTCCATCCTCAATACTCCAGATTATCTCTCAATACCTTCTTCCCTTTACATCCACTGTTGGAAAACTTATTCCTAGTCTCATTCACTCTATCTCTGTCCCACTTCAGCCCAGCCTCAGCAATCACCCGATCCGGGAGAGACTTCAACAAAAGAGTCAAATACACAAGAGGTGTAGTGGATCGTTTATTCAAGCCTTCTGATCACACAGTGTTACAGACTGGTGTGTGTAAATATAAGTCGGTGTTGTGGGAAACCAAAGGATAAAAAATACTGCAGTTCTTTCATAAGAAACGACATCTGTTCATTAGCAAGGACCAAAAAGTAGACAAAGCAGGAAGCGCATGGGCGGCACTTTCTAAGGGAGAGTCTAACCTTGGGAGCATTCCGATACACACCACACCACACCACACCACACACACCACACAACCACATGTAATCTTCTCATGCAACAGGAGAACAGAGAAATAAAGAAGTAGACTCCTAGCTCAAAAACACCACTATACCTTTATAAGCGAATAATATGTAATGGATTTTTCCTTCATCCACTATCATCAATAACTCCATATCATCTAGTCAGGTACCAACAGTGTTCAAAAGAAGCAGGGTTCTACCCATTTTAAAGAAGCCCTCACTGGCTCCATCAGACATCAGCAACTACAGACTGGTATCACTTCTTTCTTTCTAAGATTCTTAAATGCACTATTTATAATCAAATGTCTTTCTGTATTTTGCAGATTAACCTTGACCCCAATCAATCTGGCTTCAATGCAGCACATTCCACGCTTAGCTGTTACAGAGAAGCGACATACTGCAAGATCAGCCATGATGTCATCAGTCCTCATCCTGTTTGACCTTTCAGCAGCATTTGACAAGGTCAAGAGTCTCTTGTCCATCTGCAGGAATCTAGGAATTTTTGGTTCAGTATGGCAGTGGTGCGCTTCCTACCTGGACGTTCAATCATATGGGCTCACATGGAGGGGATCCACAGTTTCTCCACATCAACTCTCCTCTGTTGTTCCAGAGGGCTCAGTACTTGGTCCATTTATGTTTTCCCTTCATATGAAATCCCTCAGTGATGTCATGCATTCTCATACCACTGCTATGCAGATGTCACTCAACTTTTGTTCTCTTTAATTTCCTCAGACACTGATATTTCTGCCCAGATCTCTGCATGTCTGGCAACCATTTACTTAGTGTAACCATGGACACTTGCCTGTCCTTCTCTTCTCATATCACTAATCTTTCTCTATCACATTTCTCCTCTTTAACATCCATAGAATTTATCCATTTCTTTTCAGTGAGGATACTCAGATACTTGTTCAAGACTAGACTACGGCCACTCACTCCTGGCAGGTTTACCTTTGAGTGCTATTCGACACTTCATCTGGATGTTCGGACAGCTGAGTCACTGCATTTGTTCTAACAGAAACTGAAAACTTACCTTTTTAGATTCACACTATCTCTCTCTCTCTCTCTCTCTCTCTCTCTCTCTCTCTCTCTCTCACACACACACACACACACACACACACACATAATAGAGTCCACACGTACAACATCTACCCACTGAGTTTGATTGGCGGTATACTTAGACTGTGTAAAGACAAACCAGTAAGAATCTATTCACGGATCATGACTGTAAAGCTCTTCTGTAAGAGCATATCTAAGAGCATCTGCTAAATGCTGTAAATATAAAAAGTTCAATAAACACTATTTTACTTCACAAAATATTTCACAATTACTTATGTAAATGAAAATGTGTGCATCAATTCAGCCCTGTTGTCTGGTGCGGCATTCAGATTCTACAAAATGGAGGCATGCGAGTCATGGCATCTTATTATTTGCTCATCTAATTTATTTCTATGCCGATCGGCTATCCCATCTTTACTGACCCTGGGTGAGGGCAGGGCTCACCAGCTCATTGCAAGGAAACCATTCACACTCACATTTACACGTAGCAGAGATTTGGAACAGCCAGTTAACCTCATGCGCATGTCTTTGGGAGGAAACTGGAATACCCAGAGGTAACCTACACAAGCACGGAGAGAACATGCAGAAATGCCTGAGTCTGGGACTTGAACCCTGGGCCTCCTTGTTCCTGGACCAGTCTTCTTAAATTACACAAATTCCATTCATCCATTCATTTTCTGAACCACTTAATCCTAATTAGGGTTGCAGGAAGGCTGGCACCCATCTCAGCTGACTCTGGGTGATGGCAGGTACACCCTGGACAGCTCTCCAGGGCATCGCAGGGCCAACGCTTGCATGGCTATTCACACTCACAACTTGAGATGATTTTGAAACAGCCAATTAGCCTGTGCATGTTTTTGGACTGTGGGAGGAAACTCGTGCAAACTCCACACAGAAACACCTGAGCTGGGAATCGAAGCCAGGACCTTCTTGCTGTGAGGCAGGCATGCTACCCACTCTGCCATCACACAAATTTATGGTAATATTTTCCAAAATAAAACACAAATGTACCAATCTGTGTCTTTAAAATCAAAGGAACTCAGTCACATGTGGACACTTTCTGAGTTTTGAAGATTGATGTGATTGCGATGAAGAACAACTCGATCGGATCCAGCAGTGAAATTGAGTGGCATAAAACCTGAGCTAGTCGTGCTCATGGGTCAGTGGTGGCCTGGTGGTAAGGTGCTGGATTCCTAAGGTTGGAGGTTCAGGCCCGACTATCACCGGGTTGTCACTGGTATTCCCCCAGTGCACTAACTGGGTTATCAAAGGGCAGCCGTGTCTCTCACTGTCTGTGCTGGAGCTTCATGTAAAAGAACCATTGCTGACTTTCGTAACGAGGCGCTGCAAAGCCGTCAGTGTGTTTTTGTCCTTCGATGGCCTGGTGAGCTGTCCGGTGTGTACTCTGCCCTTGTCCAGAGTCGGTTAAATGGGTGCCAGCTTCTCTGCAACCCTAATTCTGATTAAGCGGTTTAGAAAATAAATGAATGAACGAATAGTTGCGCTCGTAAACTCTAATATTTGTGAATTAAAATTATGGAGTTTAGTTTGACCTTAGTTTGAGTTGACAGACCCCCCCCCCCCATTTTTCTCCAATTTAATCAAATCCATTTCCCACCCATCAGGTATTGCCTCCTCAATGACATGACCACCACCGACAAGGGAGGGGTGAATGTATACACACACACCCCCCTTTGTGACGTTCAAGGCTTTTCACTCACCACCTTTTGAACTGAGGCGCATGCGTATTTGGGGGCGGGTCTAACACACTGGGATCTGTTTTTAAACAAATACTAAGTTCAGTTAACCATAAATATGACTCTAACAGCAGATTTTGTTGATTTAAAAAACTGAGTAAATAAACACCGCACAATTAATCACATCTACTAAAACATTAGACTACACACACACACACACACACACACACACACACACACACACACACACACCATTTGGAAATTTTCACTTTATTTCATCCTACATACACCATGATTAAAGGAGCATGCAAAATAGCCATTAGCGGATAAACCCTCGCCCCAATGACAGGTTGTTGTTTTTTTTTTTCATTCACATATTAATCATTGCTGTGTTGTCGACTTGCATAGTTAAATCTTTAATTTTGTTAGTACTGGAAGCCCTTAAAAAAGGTTTTTTAATTTTTTTTAAAAACTAATTTCACAACCCAGAGAAAATCTCCTGCATCAAATACATGCATTTTGAAAGTGTGCATGCCGGCAAAAAAAAAAAAAAAAAATCTAATTCTTTTTTAAATACATTTCCCATCTATTATTAATGTCTGTTAGTGAATGTTAAATGGCACATTCAGCTATCAGTATTATAATACATTACCATCAGTCACATGACCACTCAACACTTGCTCATAGGGAAGACTAGGATCTCTACCGTAGTTTTATTACTAAAATTAAGAGCTACAAAAATGATCAAACATCAGAACCCTTGAAGGATCTATGCTATAACAACAGATCCAACCACAACATACATCACCACAACAGTCCAATGAGCAAAAGCTCTACCAAGCATGCCAATGGTGGACTATGACTCATTGTCAGTGGTTTCTTAATGCTAAATGCTGCATAACAACAAAAACTATGTACACATTTTTCTTTATCAACACAATCATTATTATAACTATGAAATTCAAATGAAGCATGAATATTCAATCATATGATAATCAATTTTCCTCAAATATGTAAACATAGCTAACAACACTCTGTGTTGGCCTGGAGCTGTCCAGGGTGTACTCTGCCCTAGATCATCTAGAGTTAGCTGAGAAGGCCTCCAGCCTCCCTGTGACCATAATTAGGATTAAACGGTTCAGAAAATGATTGAATGAGTAATAACACTTGCGGTGCTCATGGTTAGCTGCAGTGAAAAATTCCAGAAATTTATTGTAAAATAATAATAATAATAATAATAATTTTTATTGATTTGAATTAGAAAATGTTATTAGCGGTGTACTTCTACTATTAATGTAGACAAGTAGTTGCTGTTTTGTAGCAAGATATAAAATTGTAAAACTGACTGTGCATAAGTATTTGACCCCTGGACCCTCCTGCATTTTGGTAATATAACCTGTAACTGAATCGGATGTGATGAGCGTTTTATGTCATGAATCTACACAAAAATGTGAAATTAAAATCAATTTATATAGCCAATGCAAAATGAAAGTTATGTTCTGTAGAAGTATTAATTGGGGCTTGTATATAATCAAATCTCCTGAACTTTTAATAAAACAGTAGAACTTCTTTTCCTTTCGGCTGTTCCCTTCAGGGGTCGCCACAGCAAATGATCTGCCTCCATCTCTCCCTATCCTCTGCATCTTCTACTCTTACTCCAACAACCTTCATGTCCGCCTTCACCGCATCCATAAATAAAAAAGTAGAACAAAGCTAAGTATATCACTTTCATAATAATTTTGTGTGGAGGCTATACAGTAAAAATCTGTAATAAAATAGGCAAAACTGGACATGATGCCACCACCATCACGTTTCTGTAAAAGTACCAAATCAAAAAACTCAAGGTGGAAATTGTGTTGGTGTTTGAGAGAGAGAGAGAGAGAGAGAGAGAGAGAGCGTGCGTGTAAGAGAGAGAGAGAGAGAGAGAGAGTGTGTGTGTGTGTGTGTGTGTGTGTGTGTGTGTGTGTGTGTGTGTGTGTGTGTGTGTGTGTGTGTGTGTGTGTGTGTGTGTGGGTTCCTTATTACAACCATCGTGGCACTATTAAGTAAAACCACAAATGATTTTCAAATTGAAACTTAATGCAAGCTTTGAAATGCTATCTATGCCACTTACCTTTTATTATTATTATTATTATTATTATTATTATTATTATTATTATTCCACATAAAACAACCAAATTAAGTATGGATTGTATATGTTAATAATGTTAGGTTTGAATTGTTAAAAAAGGATGTTGTGTATTATTTATTACTGAGACTTTGTTCTTATTGTATTTTTAAACGATATTCTGTGAATTGTGGGTAAATGTGCACTGTTGGCAGACCTGAAGCCTCGTACAAAAAATTTGAAGTACTATCTGTTTAAATTTGCTGATGGATTTGTTGGAATCTATGCTATCAGAAAATAGCATAAATTTTCTGTGCGTGGTAAAATAACTCTCATGGAGCTGGCAGAACCTTCTCATGGAGATTATGAACATTGTCGTTTATCTCTGCTCTCTTCACCTCCAGATACTCGAAGCGGTCGGGTCAGGAGAAAATGAAGATGTGAAAAGCCGATCTCCTTGTCTCGCTTTGGGAAGATGGCTTTAATGCTGCGGTGATGGAGAAACCGATGACAGACAGAAGGTTACACCTGAATGACAAACTCTGGATTGGTGTAGGAAAAGCCTTGGAACTCGTTCTGGTCCAAGTTCATGATGAAGAGCTTGTCTGTCGGAGTGAGCTCCACTGCCATCTTGGTAAACTCCTTGTCGAAGTTTCCAGTGTCACGTTGATTTTTCTAGAAATTTTGAGAGAAAGAAAGTTCCATCGGTTACAGGTTCTCAGTGCAGATCAGCTAACATTGTGGTTGTAGAAGCAATTAAATGAGGCAGAGTTGTTTTTTTTTTTTTTCTAATTTATTACTTGATTAGTAGTCACTTTCACACACATGTATTCTGATTTTCTGAGGCTAACCTTCATTCCTCTCCTTTCCAGGGCATACCTCCACCTCTCTAGATTTTCCTGCACTTGTTCTTTGCTCTCACTACAGATCACAATGTCATCTGCAAACATCATAGTCCATGGAGATTCTTGCCTAACCTCGTCTGCCAGCCTGTCCATCACCATAGCAAGCAAAAAGGGGCTCAGAGCTGATCCTTGATGCAGTCCCACCTCCACCTTGACTCTTCTGTCACACCGACAGCACACCTCACCACTGTCTTACATCTCTCATACATGTCCTGCACCACTCTAACATACTTCTCTGCCACTCCAGACTTCCTTATGCAATACCACAGTTCCTCTCTCGGCACCCTGTCATATGCTTTTTCCAGATCCACAAAGGCACAATGCAGTTCCCTCTGACCTTCTCTGTACTTCTCTATTAACATCCTCAAAGCAAACACTGCATCTGTGGTGCTCTTTCTTGGCATGAAACCAAACTGTTGTTCACAAATGCTGACCTCTGGCCTTAGTCTAGTGTCCACTATTCTTTCCCATAACTTCATCGTATGGCTCATCAACTTTATCCCTCTGTAGTTGCCACAATTCTGCACGTCTCCCTTGTTCTTAAAAATGGGCACCAGCACACTTCTCCTCCATTCCTCCGGCATCTGCTCACTCTCTAAGACCTTGTTGAATGTTCTTGTCAGAAAATCTACTGCTACCTCTCCTAGACACTTCCATACCTCCACAGGTATATCATCCTCTTCAATGCCCTCCTCACTTCTCCCTTACTAATCTTTGTTACTTCCTGCTCCTCAATGGTCACCTATTCTACTCTTTTTTCTCTCTCATTTTCCTCATTCATCGGCTCTTCAAAGTACTCTTTCCATTTTCCCAGCACACTTCTGTCATCAGTCAATACATTTCCCTCTCTGTCCTTTATCAATCTAACTTGCTGCATGTCCTTCCCATCTCTTTTCTCTGCTGTTCCAACCTGTATAGATCATTTTCTCCCTCTTTACTGTCCAACCTATCATACAAGTCATCATACTGTTTGGCCTTAGCCACTACTACTTTTGCCTTATGCTGTGTCTCCCTATACTTCTGATTACTCTCTTCGGTCCTCTCAATGTCCCACTTCTTCTTAGCTAACCTCTTCCTTTGTACACACTCCTGCACTTCCTCATTCCACCACCAAGTCTCCGTATCTACTTTCCTTCCAGAGGACACACCAAGTACTCTCCTACCTGTGTCTTTTGGTTGTCCAGTCATCTGGAAGCACTTCCTGACCACCCAAAGCCTGTTTCAACTCCTCCTTGAAGACAACACGACCCTCTTCCTTTTTCAGCTTCCACCACTTTGTCTTCGACTTTGTCTTTGCCATCCTATGCTGTTTGGCAACACTCTCACCTGCTACTACTTTGCAGTCACTGACTTCCTTCAAATTACATCGCCTACACAAGATGTAGTCTACCTGTGTGCTCCTACCTCTGCTTCTATAAGTAACCCTATGTTCCTGTTTCTTCTTGAAGAAAGCACTTACCACAGCCATTTCCATCCTTTTTACAAAATCGATCAACATCTGTCCTTCTGTGTTCCTGTCCTGGATACCAAACCTGCCCATCACTTCCTCGTCCCCTCTGTTCCTGCACCAACATGTCAGTTGAAGTCTGCACCAATGACCACTCTTTCACCTCTGGGGTACTCTGCATCACTTCATCTAACTCACTCCAGAATCTATCCTTCTCTTTTAGCTCACATTCTGTCTGTGGGGCATAAGCACTAACAACATTGAACATCATGCCTTCAATTTCTAACTTGAGACTTATCACTGTCTGACACTCTTTTTACTTCTAGAACATTCCTGACAAACTCCTCCTTCAAGATGACTCCTCCTCCATTTCTCTTCCCATCCACACCATGAAAAAACAGCTTAAACCCTGCTCCTATGCTTCTAGCCTTGCTACCTTTCCACCTGGTCTCCTGAACACACAGTATGTCCACCTTCCTCCTCTGCATCATGTCAGCCAGCTCTCTACCTTTTCCTGTCATAGTTCCAACATTCAAAGTCCCTACTTTCAGTTCTAGACTCCTGCCCTTCCTCTTCTCTCTCTGCCTACGGACACGCCTCCCACCTCTCCTTCTTCGACGTCTTTGACCAACAGTAGTCCAACTTCCACCAGCACCCTGTTGGTTAACAGCACTGATGGCGGTCGTTGTTAACCCGGGCCTCGACCGATCCGGTATGAATTTTCTTGATATGACTCGCATGTTTTATTTGGCATTTGTTTTACGCCGGATGCCCTTCCTGACTCAACCCTCTGCATTTCTCCGGGCTTGGGACCGGCGTGAGGGAGAGACACTGGATTGTGCCCCTCCCTCACGGCTGCATTAACAACATTGAATATCACGCCTTCAATTTCTAACTTGAGACTCATCACTCTGTCTGACACTCTTTTCACTTCTAGAACATTCCTGACAAACTCTTCCTTCAAGATGATGCCTACTCCATTTCTCTTCCCATCCACACCATGATAAAACAACTTAAACCCTGCGCCTAAGCTTTTAGCTTTGCTACCTTTCCACCTGGTCTCCTGAACAGACAGTATGTCCACCTTCCTCCTCTGCCCTATCAAACTATTTACATGAAAACTGAAAATAAACAGGAAAAAAAAGACTTTTCCTTTCCTTACTTTTCCCTGCAGGTGCTTTTCCTTTAAACATTTCCTTTAAACAAGTAAAATGAACCAATCAAAAATGTCAAGTTTAGCACATGGCAAGTTGAACCAATCATCATGAGCATAAACAAAAGCACATGGCCAGAAACCCTTGTCATCACTTTCTGATTGGTCCACATCTGGCTCATTGCTCCATTCATTCAGAGCATCCCATCGTTTTGCTAGGGTGCTTATGACGACGAATACGGTAATAATAATAATAAAAATAATTTTACTTGATTTGAATTAGAAAATGTTATTAGCAGTGTACTTCTAGTGTTAATGTAGACAGATATTACGTAACAACTGCTTCTTCCGCTTAATCTCGGGTCGGGTCGCAGGGTCAGCAGTCTAAGCGGTGAGATTCAGATGTCCTTCTTCCCAGCCACTTCCTCCAGCAACACCGAGGCATTACCAGACCAGCTGAGAGATATAATCTCTCCAGCGTGTTCTGGATTGACCCCGTGGTCTGGTTGGACATGCTTGAAACACTACACCAGGGAGGCATTCAAGGGGCAGTCTAACCGGATGCCCAAGCCACCTAAACTGGCTCCCCTCAATCCCGGATGACCGAGCTGCTCAACCTGCTTTCATTTTTTGCATAAAAAGATTTTTACTGACTTCCCCAAAGTAGTTTATTTAAATAAATTACAGTAATCAGAATGCTGCATTGCGGCCTGGTGGTACGGTGCTGAATTACTGATCACAAGTTCGGTGGTTCATGCCCCAGTATCACCAGGTTGTCACTGCTGTCCTCCCAGTGCACCTAACTGGGTTATCAAAGGCCTTCCATGTCTCTCCTGTCTGTGGTGAGAGGTTTCATAGCCTTGCAAGCCTGGCCTTCACCCAGAGTCAGCTGAAATGGGTGACAGCATCCCCACGACCCAAATGAGGATTAGGTTCAGAAAATGAATGAATGAACAAATGCTGCAGCCAGGGCTGCACGGTAATAAAGTGGTTAGTATGTCCACCTTACAAAAAGGTCCTGGGTTTGAGTTCTGGGCTTGGCGAAGGCGTTTCTTTATGCAGTTTGTATATTCTTCTTGTGCTTGCGTGAAATTCTGGGTACTCCAGTTTCCTCTGACAGTCCAAAACATGCACATTATTCTAATTAGGAGGTCCAAATTCCTAGGTGTTAATGGTTTTGTGTGTGTGTTTGTTTGTTGGCCCTGTGATGGTCCAGGGTGTACTTTGTCTTCGCCCGATGATGGCTGAGATAGACTTCAGCCTCCCCGCAACCCTAGTAGAATTAAATGGCTTGGCAAATAAGAGAATGAAACAGAATGGTGCTGTCAGAATACTAGCAGAACCAAATATATTAGAACATACCGAATCCTGTGCAGTCTGCCCGCTGTCTTTTAGAATTCATTTAAAAATTAGTTTTAAACCACTGAATACATTACGCATACTTTTACAGTTTATACTCCATTCAAAACTGGCATGTCTTGAGTTAAACATAAACACAGTGGTGATGCAGTTTGAATGAATATTTTTTTTAAAATAAATTGAATAAATTTAATGATTATAGCACACACCGCGAGAAAGTGTCAAGAGACCAGATTACATTTATTTATTTGCCGAGCAGTTTAATCCTTGTTGATATGCATGCAATTTAGACTGTTAGGTTTTTTATTGCTTATTTTCCTTTATTTTATTCCTAGGGTTGGTTCTGAGCTGATGGTGTACATGTAGTACTTTTTATTCTTTGTATGTTGTGCTGAATCTCCTGCTTTAAACTGATCAGTGCCACATACCAGCACAACGTTTTCCATCCATTTAAAATTGACGTTCCTCTAAAAGTCCTTTCATACAACTCCCCTTTCACCTTGCCTCTGACATTCAAAGTGACTGGACCTCGGGGTAGATTTTGATGCTGCCATGAAATCTAGATGTAGAATATCTGCATGTAGAATCAAATCAGAAGTCTCGACTTTCAAAAATCAAACCAAAATAAAACAGATGCGTGTACCTGTCAGTTCTGTCACACATGTCGTTAGGACCACTGTAGTGATGAGTTTTCCACAACATGCTACTCAATTACACTCTACTAACAAGTCCTATTAGGGCCAAGGGGAGGATAGAGCCTATCCTAGTTGACTCTGGGTGATAGTATGGTACAAAAACTGGTCACACTCACATCCAGGGGCAATTTCGAACAACCAAGTAGCCTAATGTGCATGCCTTTGGACTGTACGAGGAAACCAGAGTACCCACACAAGCACAGGGCGAACATACAAACTCCAAACAGGAATACCCTTGTTGAGCCCTGGACATGACCCAAGACCTTCTTGTGCTCACTACTATACCACTGTCCTACCACAAAAAAAAAATGTTTACACTGACTTTTTATGCATCCATTTATTTAGTGTGGTGTGATGCAGTGTTGTGTAATGTAGTGATACAGTGTAATAAACTATAGTGTGGTGTTGTGCAGTGTTGTGTAATCATGTAGTTGTGGTCTGGTGCAGAGTAGGAAAATGTAGTGTAGTGTAGTTTGATACAGTGTTGTGTAATGTAGTGTAGTTATGGTGTAGTGTAGTAAACTGTAGTGTAGTGTAGTGGTGCAGGGTTGTGTAATGTAGTTGAAGTGTGGTGTTGTAAACTGTACTGTAGTGTAGGGGGACTCAGGACCTTTTTGTTGTGATGCACAATAACCACTACATCACTGTACCACTCTTCAGGATGTGCTTGACCACTTAATTGCTCCCAGAGTTATTATTTTTTACTGTAACTTTTTCCCTCGGACTCGTTTTATGTTGAAATAGTCTGATGATGAGCAGGTCATAACTAACGACCAAGAGGTTCCAGTTACAGCAACATAACCCTTTTTAAAATCCTGACTATTTCAAGAAGTACCCAGATCTTCTCCAGATGTATTATTATTATTGATATTATTATTGATATTATTATTATTATTATTATTATTATTATTATTATTATTATTAATAATAATAATAATAATGTTGTTTTTATTTGTGATCAGGAATACTCATATGAAACCGTGGATTCCTATCTTTAGCTGGGGCTCAGAAAAGTACTATTTGTACCCTTTTCCCTGCATGCCTTATGGCCTGGTTCCTGTGAGCTTATGCAACAGCAATTTCCACAAATACGAAAGGGGTATTTCTCTCACAGGCATGACATTTAACCACACACACACACACACACACACACGCTTTCGGACCTGTTACAACATCCTGCAGATGGTCTTGATTTGTTTGAGTACCTTGGGTCCTCTTGTCTCTCTCTCTCTCTCTCTCTCTCCCTCTCTCTCTCTCTCTCTGTGTCTGTGTGTGTCTGTGTGTGTGTGTGTGTGTATGTGTGTGTGTGTGTGTGTGTATGTGTGTGTGTGTGTGTGTGTGTGTGTGTGTGTTGGCACATCTATAAATTGCATACATGTGCCTATACCACGTGAAACAATCATCTGGACTAAATGTTCGTTATTTGGTCTTTAGCTAACTTTTCTTAACGACTTCACTGACTATCACTATGTGGTGCTGTTTGTAGAACCTCTAACAAGCAGTTATAACCAAACCCAGCATTGTCCTAATCATAAGTTTAAAATATGCAGATGATTTCATTACTTCTTTTAAAATGGATCATGACGGGTAAACAGAATAAATTATGTTCTGTTATGATTATTAAATTATCATCTTCTTCTGCTTAACCCGGGGTCGGGTCACGGGGGGGTAGCAGCATAAGTAATGAGCTCCAGATGTCCCTCTTGATAGCCACTTCCTCCGGCTCTTCCTGGGGACACCGAGGCGTTCCCAAACCAGTCGAGAGAAATAATTTCACCAGCGTGTTCTAGGTCGACCCCAGGGTCTCCTCCCAGTTGAACATGCCTGAAACACCACAATGGGGAGGTATTTGTAAGGTGTTCGTTCTTACCAAATGCTTGAGCCACCTCAACTGGCTCCTCTCAATGCAGAGGAGCAGCGATTATACTCTGAGCTCCTCCCAGATGGCTGAGCTTCTTTCTCAACCTACTTCCAAGAGAGAGCCCCGCAAAACATCGCGAAGGAAGCTCATTTCAGCTGCTTGTATTCGTGAAACAAAAAGCTCCTGAACATAGGTAAGGGTTGGAACGTAGATCAACTGGTAAACTGAGAGCCTTGCGATTCAGCTCCCTCTTCACCAGGATTGACTGGTACAACCACTGCTTTAGAGCAGAGACTGCAGCAATCTGACTATCAATCTCCTGCTCCATCCTTCCCTCATTCTTGAACAAGACCCTGAAATACTTAAACTCTTCTACTTCTAGTTGGGGCAGGATCTCATTCCAGACCCGAAGGGTGCATTCCACCCTTTTCCAACTGAGAACCATTGGATGTACTGATTCTCATCTCAGCTGCTTTGCACCTGGCTGCAAATCGTTACAATGAGAGCTTGAGGTCCTGGATTGATTAAGCCAAAAGGACAACATCATCTGCAAAAAGCAGAGATGAGATCGTATGGCCACCATAAAAATTTTGAACAGAATCAGTGAAAAAGGACACCCTTAGTGAAAAAGGACTCCAACCCTCATCAGAAATTAATTCAAGCTTTTGTTACTAATGCAGACCAAGCTCTGGCTCCGGTAATACAGAGACCAAATGGTCTGTAATAACAGGACCGGTACACCATACTCCTGGAGTATGCCCCACAAGATAGCCTGAGGGATGCAGCTGAAAACCTTCTCCAAATACACAAAACACATGTGGACAGATTGGGCAAACTCCCATACCCACTCTATCCTGTAGAGCACAGGTGTCAAACTCATGCCACAAAGGGCCATGTGGCTGGAAGTTTTTGTTTCAACCAAGCAGCAGCACACTTGACTCATTTAATTAACTTGTCTTGGCTCATTTAATGAACTGAGCTGAGTCTTCAGGAAGTTGATTGATCAGTACAGGAAGTTCAGGAAGTTGATTGTACAGAGCACACAGATTGACCAATCAACTGCCTTAAGACTCAGAGCAGTTGATTAAATGAGCCAAGTCAAGTATGCAGCTGCTTGGTTGAAACAAAAACCTGCAGCCACATTGACCCTTTCTGGCATGAGTTTAACACCCAAGCTATAGAGTGTGTAGAGTTGGTCAAGAGTGCCACAACCTGGACAAAAAAATACATTGTTCCTCCTGAATCTGAGGTTTTACCATCAGTACCCCAGCATAGACTTTCTTGGGAAGGCTGAGGAGTGTGATTCCACAATGATTGGAACACATCCTTCAGTTTCCCTTTTTAAAAAGAGGCACAACCACCCCGGTTTGCAGATCCAGAAGTATGGCCCCTGATGACCATACGATGTTGCAAGGATGTGTCAACCAAGACAGTTCTACAATATCCAGAACCCTGAGATATTCAAGGTGGATCTCATCCAGCGCAGAGCCTGACTACCAAGGAGCCTTTTGGTTGAGGTGAGAAGCTCCCCATTTCCACTGTAAACAGTATTTCTGGAGAACTGTTTCCACCTCCCGAGGCGTCGGATGGTGGTCCAGAGCCTGGCTTTGCAGGTCCTCATGAAACTCCTCCCATGCCTGAGATTTTGCATCAGTGATAGCTTGGGCTGCAGCATGCTTGACTTATACCTGTTTGCTGCCTTGGAAGACCCACATGCCATGGAAAGGCTGTACCTGCTGAATGCACCCTTCCAGATCACACTGTTGTTACCCACATGGGCGTTAAAGTCTCCCAGGACAACAAGGGAGTCCACAGGGAGAGCTTTCTCCAACACCCCCCCCTAAAGACTCTGACGTACTCTGAACTGTCATTTGGTGCATAAGCACAAACAACAGTCAGGACCTGTCCAACCACCAGAAGGCGGAGGGAAGCTACCTTTTCATCAACCAGGGAGAACCCCAATGTGTGTGTACTGAGACAGTGGGCAACAAGGATGTCCACACTGGATCGCCACCTCTTCCCATGAGCAACTCAAGAATGGAATGAGGTTCAGCCGCTCTCAAGATGGGTGGCTCCAAAGCCCAAGCTATGCATTGAGGTGAGTCCGACTATATTTAGTCGGTATCTCTCAACCTCACACACAATCTCAGGCTCACCTTCAAGCCCCTCCCCCAGCCCTGGCACCAGTTGGGGATACTGATGACCTGCATCCAGGCAAGAAAAACTGTGACCTTATGCGTTTCTCCATTTATGTTTTTTCGAACTATGCTTCTCCCTGCAGTCTTGAAATTGATGTTTCCGAAAGAAAGGAAGATCAAAGAAAGGCCCGCGAGGACATCAAACACCTGAAAAGCAACATGACTGCTCTCAAGTCAAGTTCACAGCTGTAAGATGAACCTCGTATTGTACAGCGTGGAAGGCTATGAGAGAAATCCCGAGGACACTATTAAAGTCGTGCGAGACTTTGCAGAGACCAAACTTTTGCTGGGTGAAAAATTGGCAAAGCAGATGATGATACGAAATGCGCATAGACTGAAACAACGGACGGATGGCCCAACGCCGATTATTGTAGTTTTTGTTTTTTGGCGTGAAAGAGAAGTTTTTCCTTATCCCAAATCCTTAGCCCAATTGCATAGAAGTTCTAAATTTTCATTCATAAGCTGTTCCATTAATTACTTTTCTTTTGACAATGTTCCTAATGAAGTATCGTTAGCGAAAAGCCAAATAAAACAATTTAATTTATCTGCAATCTCATTTACATAAACAGTGAAAAGGAAAGGACCTAAAACTGACCCCTGAGGTACTCCAGCTTTTAACACCAAAGGTTTAGATAACGAGCCATGAACAAAATCTGATTGACTGCGACCACTTAGATAATTTTTAAACCAATCAAGTAGTTTTCCACAAACTCCATACTTCTCTAGTTTGTGCATAAGCCCCATGTGCCAAACTCTATCAAATGCTTTAGAGACATCACAAAAAACCATACAATAGTAATCTTTGTTATCAAGCGATGTGCAAATCTGGTTATAAATTTCAACAAGTTGTTGTACAGTAGAGTGACCTCTCCTGAATCCACATTGATATCTATATAACAAATAATTTACCACAAAGTAATTATAAACATGTTTGAAAACCACCCTTTCAAACAGCTTTCCAACACAGCTTATCAGTGAAATCGGGCGATAATTTGATACAATAGAGTTATCACCCTTCTTGTATAGCGGCATAACATTTGCATATTTCCATTGACTATGATATACTGATAAGTTAAGTGACGTGTTAAATATCATACACAACACTGGGCTTATAGACTCAACAGTATATCTCAATAACTGAAGACTAATCTGATCTGGTTCAGCACCTTTCTTAAGAGGTAGACATTTAATTATGTCGGATATCTCATTAACTTCGATCTTAATATGATCTATAACAGTTTTAGTGCATTTATCACAATTTGGAAGAGATTTATTGTCTGCACCATTCAGATTTAGTTACAGACTCAAAATATTCATTCAACATATTAGCTTTATCTATGTCTGTAAATGCTGATGGACATTCATCAGAAACACTTCTTTTTAGAGCTGGAATTGTAGAAGCGGAACCTGACGTCTTCATTAAACTGCATAACATTTTCCAATATGATGATCTATTCTCTCCATACAACTCGAAAATAAATTCATCAAGATTAGAGTAGAATTGTTCTTTAGCATAATATTTCATGTTATTAACTTTATTTCGCTGCTTTTTGTATTTACTAATATCAAAGTCCTTCTGTGTTCTTTTTGCCTTTTTCCGTAGTCGATCCCGCTTTCTACTTTCACGTCTAATATTTGAGTCATACCATGGTTTGTCATTAGGTCTTATCATAACTATTCTAAAAGGGATACATTGTTTTGTGTAATCAATAAAATGGTCATAAAATGTACAACAAATGTCATCAACGTTGGAACAAACACTAAATAATGACAACCAATCCATATCATTAATAAGTGCGTTTAGCTTCTCATAGTCACCATCTTTATAACACCAGGCCTTTCTGGAATATGTGCAACCTTTGTTGACACATGCACATCTATGCTAACAAATGTACCTTTGTGATCACTTCTGTCAAAATTGTTCTGTCAAAATCAAAACACCACTTTCTACAACATCAACTTCATCACTGACTATAACTGGATCTAGCAACGTGCTGGTTGTCCTGGTAACCCTGGTAGGTTCTGTTATAATATTACATACATTTTTTTCTAGTTAAAATATCTGTTATGTTTAGGTTTGAGACAGATAATAAATTTTCATTCAAATCACCAACAATAATAACTTTATTTGAGATATCTAAAGCACCTTCAATACTAATATCAAATCTACCCCAGAAGTTGTCCATATTGCTTTCTGGTCTGTAAACTGTACATAAGATGAGAGGTTTTTGAGGAAAAAATATCTTAACCGATATTGACTCATCAAATATATTCTCCAGGTCAGGAAGTCTCTTAAAGCTTAGGCTTTTAGAAATATACATCATCACCCCACCCCCGAATGAATTTCTGTCACGACGTATTGGAACATGAAAGTTTTCCCAAACTAAGATTTCATGATCTATACTTGCATCTGAATGGGTTTCTGTAAAACATACTATGTCATATTCAGATAAAAACTCTGATAGATAAGACTGCTTATTACGGATACTTTGTGCATTCAGGTGAAAGATAGACAACAAGCTGTCATTCTGAACAACAGGACCTGGGTTAGATTCTACGTCACCAGCAAGCTGAAGTAACAATAAGATAATCAAGGTGATATTGATATTTATAACTTGTGATTGAAGCAGACGTAGAAACATGAATACACAGCAAGCTTTCAATTCTAGTGATAGTAAATTACACATACTTTCTACTTCATAACTTAGAAAATTAAAAAATACAGTTTTATTACTGAATAGAATACTGAAGTTAAAACATTTCTTAAGATTACGAGAGCAATTGAAATGCCTGAATAACCTGATCATCGCGCGGTGTTTCATTACGTCATTACTCATAAGGCAAATTTACTTGATGTTGTTGATAGACAGTATTTGTGCGGGCACTATCAACAGACATATCAATAAATATAATTGTACATAATAGGATGGCAATGCAGGATCTCTCACATGTTCTAAAGAAAATGAATAAACATAGGATATATACAATGATTCCATAATGGATATATATATATATATATATATATATATATATATATATATATATATATATATATATATATATATATATATACATTGTATTACAATTTGAAGAATATAAAAAACTAAAGGTGAGAAAAAGTATAATATAAGCAAAGAAAAGTGCAAACGTAGCAAATAGTAAGATTATTGTGTGTATTGTTGTGTGTAAATATATTATTTACAATTAACAATCAATGACATCTTAGATACTTACATATTTAAGAAGTCCGATGCACATACAATCCAATTGTAAGAACATATACAAGCCAAGCATACTTGTGAGAAAACATGAAATACACTACTGGTCCTTAAACTTGTTCAAGTCTGATTCACGTATAATCAAATGAATCGCACCTTCCCGCTGTTCACACACATATACTCTGCCGTCGTAAGTCCAAGTGGAGTAAATCTTACCACTCTTCTTCAGATCTCGTACTAACTTGAACAAGTGGTTCCTGTATTTCGTAGGCCCTCTCTCTTCCCTTGAAGTTTGGACTTGTTCTTCATCACTTTGTTTCGGTCCCAGTAACTGACAAACTTCACAACCACACTCCTATTCTGGCCTCGCTGTCTCTTCCCGACTCGATGGCACCTGTCGATGTCTGACGGGGATATGTCCGGGTGTATGTCCTTCAAGGCATCTAGGACAACATCGTCAATGTTTTCGTCCTCCTCTCCCCACTTAGGCTCCTTCAATCCCATGACTCTTACTGAATTCCGCTGGCTGTATTGCTCTAGCTCGTCAGTCTTGAGGTTCAGTTCTTCTCTCAGCTCCTGTATCTCCTTCTTAAAGGTGGCCATGACTTCATCAATTATTTCCTGTAATGCCTCTTTCGCTACACTCAGAAATGTCTCCCTGAACTTCTCCAGTAAAGCTGGCAACATCAGGGCACTACTCAGCTTCGTTATTATCATATACATAGAAGCCTGGTTGATGAATTCGAAGAGTGTAGAAGGGTAGGAGTGATCCATATCCTGGGCACCTTGACTTGACCTGCTTTGTTGTGGTGTGGAGCTTGCCATCTTGGTCTGTGTTGAGGATACAGGTGTACTACACGATCCAAAGGTAAACACCTCTGGCAAATCCATCTGTAGTGTGGACTGTATGAGGGGCTTGGATGTCTTCTGTGGTAGAGGATCCACCTGAGAGCTTGAGGGTTTTCTTTTCTCACTGCTACTCCTCTGTGGCGCGCTCTGTGGCGTGCTCTGGTTCTTCACGTTGGTGGGCTTTTTTCCCGCTCTTCCCCTTTGAGGACATATTTCTATGACTACTCCTTCCAACACTTCATTCAATACACTCAGAAATACTTCTGTGATCTTGCAGGTAGTATCAAATCACTTGCAGACTATGTCAGACTTACAGTCCTAAATTACAAACACACAACCTCAGAAGCGTTCTTACACGCACCCCACCCCTGTCGCCATCTTGGTGTCCAGCAGAGCAAGGAAACAATGATTAGATCCAGAGCATGATGGCATGAGTTAGGTGAGAACCCATCAGCTTCTTCTTCTTCTTCTTCTTTTCCTTTCGGCTTTTCCCTTCAGGGGTCACCACAGCGACTAATCTGCCTCCATCTCACCCTATCCTCTGCATCTTCTACTCTTACTCCAACTACCTTCATGTCCTCCTTCACAACATCCATAAATCTTCTCTTTGGTCTTCCTCTAGGCCTTCTGCCTGGTAGTTCCAACCTCAGCATCCTACTACCAATATACTCCCTATCCCTCCTCTGTACATGTCCAAACCATCTCAATCTAGCCTCGGTGACTTTGTCTCCAGAACCTCTTACATGTGCTGTCCCTCTGATGTACTCATTCCCAGTTAGCACAGAGACATGGGGCCCAGCTGGGGACCATATGGGCCAAAATATGGGGTCCAGTTGGGCTACCCATCTGGGCCCCAGAAGATTTTGTCCATGGGTTCTATGTGGGCCCCATCTGGGCTAAAATATGGGTCCCATGCGGGCAGGAACTGGGCTAGCCCAGATGAGCTTAAATATGGGTCCCACATGGGTGACACATGGGCTTGCCCAGATGGGCTAAAATATGGGTCCCTCACGGGTGACACATGGGCTTGCCCAGATGGGCTAAAATATTGGTCCCTCACGGGTGACACATGGGCTTGCCCAGATGGACTAAAGCATGGGTCCCATATGGGTAAAAAAATGGGCTTGCCCATATGGCAATGCCCAGATCCGCACAGCTGGCCCGCCTTTTACCCACGTTCCTGACCCTATCCATCCTTGTTACTCTCAAATAGAACCTCAACATTTTCATCTCTGCTACCTCCAGCTCTGCCTCCTGTCTTTTCCTCAGTGCCACTGTTTCTAAACCATACAACATCGCTGGCCTCAACACTGTCTTGTACACTTTTCCTTTCATTCTTGCTGACACTCTCCTATTGCACATCACACCGGACACGTTTCTCCAACCATTCCAGCCTGCCTGCACACGCTTCTTCACCTCTCTTCCACACTCTCCATTGCTCTGGACTGTTGAGCCTAAGTACTTAAAATCCTCCACCTTCGTTATCTCTGCTCCCTGTAACCTCACCGTTCCTCTTGGGGCCTTTGTCGATTGGACAAATTGGAGATGGAGATTCTTGTCTAACCTCGTCTGTCAGCCTGTCCATCACCATAGCAGACAAGAAGGGGCTCAGAGCTGACCCCTGATGCAGTCCCACCTCCACCTTGAACTCTTCTGTCACACCGACAGCACACCTCACCACTGTCTTACATCTCTCATACATGTCCTGCACCTCTCTAACATATTTCTCTGACACTCCAGACTTCCTCATGCAATACCACAGTTCTTCTCTCAGCACCCTGTCATAGGCTTTTTCCAGATCCACAAAGGCACAATGCAGCTCCCTCTGTCCTTCTCTGTACTTCTCTATTAACATCCTCAAAGCAAACACTGCATCTGTGATGCTTTCTTGGCATGAAACCAAACTGTTGTTCACAAATGATGCTCTTCGTCTAGCTTCCACTATTCTTTCCCATAACTTCATTGTATGGCTCATCAACTTTATTCCTCTGTAGTTGCCACAACCCTGCATGTCTCCCTTGTTCTTAAAAATGAGAACCATCACACTTCTCCATTCATCTGGCATCTGCTCACTCTCTAAGACCTTGTTGAATGTTCTTGTCAGAAAATCTACTGCTCCCTCTCCTAGACACTTCCATACCTCCACCGGTATGTTATCAGGACCAACTGCCTTTCCACTCTTCATCCTCTTCAATGCCCTCCTCACTTCACCCTTACTAATCTTTGCTACTTCCTTGTCCTCAACAGTCACCTCTTCTACTCTTTTTTCTCTCTCATTTTCCTCATTCATCAGCTCTTCAAAGTAGTATTCTTTCCATCTTCCCAGCACACTTCTGTCATCAGTCAATACATTTCTCTCTCTGTCCTTAATCACTCTAACTTGCTGCACGTCCTTCCCATCTCTATTTCTCTGCTGTGCCAACCTGTATAAAATCATTTCTCCCTCCTATCATACAAGTCATCATGTGCCATGGGTCCCATGTTTCATAAATGCACTCCTAACATTGAAAACCCATTCTGGTCTGATGTTATGTCAGCTTTTGCAAAGTTCAGTGTGTGTTTTGAACCAGACACTATAGATACATTGAATCTACCAATTTGGGGAAATCCCAGGATAAAAATGGAATATATTAGAATGTGGCATAAAATGAATGTTCAGTGTGTTAAGGACATAGTGAAGGAAGATGGTAGCTTTAAATCATTACAGAAGTTGAAGTTCTACTATAATATACAAATCACATTTTTTGACTATTATAGGCTGATAAATGCAGTTCCAAAGACATGGCTCAATAAGATCTCCACCCGAAACATACCCCATTTTTCATTTATACCACCACAATTGCAAGCTATTCTCTCTGTGAAAAAGGGTTGTAGTGCCTATTCTATTTTTTTTTCTCACAAAAATGAGATTACCCCATCTGCTCAAAACAAATGGAGGAGGGACTTAAATTTTCAGGATTGTGATAGTACCAAATGGAAAAAATATTATAAACTACCTTTTTTTGGTCACGCTTGACACACGTTTGAGACCACCAACAAACTTCTCGCCCAAATAAGAATGAAGGATTCTGATAGATGCTCATTGTGTGGAACTGGTACAGAATCTATACTTCATTTATTTGTTGAATGTGAAGTTGTATCCCAATTATGGTTCGACGTGCAGCAGTGGTTGATCTCCTGTGGCTATACGAATATTGATCTTCAACCCTCAGACATTATATTTGGTAAGCTTGATAAAGATGTCATTTTCAACTATACTATATTAATCCCTAAATTTGTAATATACAAATGCAAACTTAGTGACAGGAGACCAAGTGCTGCTGCAGTCAAAGTGTCTTTAAAATCTTCTTCTTCTTCTTTTCCTTTCGGCTGCTCCCTTCAGGGGTCACCACAGCAAATCATCCGCCTCCATCTCACCCTGTCCTCTGCATCTTCTTTTTTGACTCCAACGACCTTCATGTCTTCCTTCACCACATCCATAAATCTCGTCTTTGGTCTTCCTCTAGGCTTTCCATCAGCACCCTGTTGATTGACAGCACTGATGGCAGTCGTTGTTAACCCGGGCCTCGACCGATCCGATATGGGAGTAATACTTCTGATTTGCATCATAAAACTTTGGCATTGGTTTTACGTCGGATGCCCTTCCTGACACAACCCTCTGCATTTCTCAGGGCTTGGGACCGGCATAAGGGGGAGAGACACTGGTTAGTGCCCCCCCCGCCTCATGGCTGCATTCAAAGTGTATTTAAAATATGTTATGGAAATAGAAAAAAATCATTGCAAAACAAACAACAAAGCTGATAAGTTCTATGGTAAATGAACAAGATTATTGAATAAATTATAATGTGTCCTGTAACATAATTTGAAGGTATATACAGTTCTGTTTTTGTAACATCTGCAAACTGAATTTACTATTTTTTCTTTTGTATTATTATTGTTGTTATTATTATGATTATTATTAATTTATTTATTTTCTCTGTTTAACAATATTGTGTTTTGTTAAATATAAATTCTTCCTCTTTTCCTTTCGGCTTTTCCCTTCAGGGGTCGCCACAGCGAATCATCTGCCTCCATCTCACCCTATCCTTTGCATCTTCTTCTCTTACACCAACGACCTTCATGTCCTCCTTCACCACATCCATGAATCGTCTCTTTGGTCTTCCTCTAGGCCTTTTGCCTGGTAGTTCCAGCCTCAGCATCCTATTACCAATATACTCACTATCCCTCCTCTGTACATGTCCAAACCATCTCAATCTAGCCTCTCTGACTTTGTCTCCAAAACATCTAACATGTGCTGTCCCTCTGATGTGCTCATTCCGAATCCTATCTATCCTCGTTACTCCCAAAGAGAACCTCAACATTTTCATCTCTGCTACCTCCAACTCTGCCTCCTGTCTTTTCCCCAGGGCCACTGTTTCTAACCCATACAACATCGTTGGCCTCAACACCGTCTTGTACACTTTTCCTTTCATTTTTGCCGATACCCTCCTATCACACATCACACCGGACACTTTTCTCCAATCATTCCAACCTGCCTGCACACACTTCTTGACCTCTTTTCCACACTCTCCATTGCTCTGGATTGTTGAGCCTAGGTACTTAAAATCCTCCACCTTCCTTATCTCTGCTCCGTGTAATCTCACCGTTCCTCTTTGGTCCTTGTCATTCATGCACATGTATTCTGTTTTACTGAGGCTAACCTTCATTCCTCTCCTTTTCAGGGCATACCTCCACCTCTCTAGATTTTCTTGCACTTGTTCTCTGCTCTCACTACAGATCACGATGTCATCTGCAAACATCATAGTCCATGGGAATCTTGTCTAACCTCGTCTGTCAGCCTGTCCATCACCATAGCAAACAAGAAGGGCTGAGAGCTGACCCTTGATGCAGTCCCACTCCACCTTGAACTCCCTTGAGCGGTGTGTCACACCGACAGCACACCTCACCACTGTCTTACATCTCTCATACATGTCCTGCACCACTCTAACACACTTCTCTGCCACTCCTGACTTCCTCATGCAATACCACAGTTCTTCTCTCGGCACCCTGTCATATGCTTTCTCCAGATCCACAAAGGCACAATGCAGCTCCCTCTGACCTTCTCTGTACTTCTCCATTAACATCCTCAAGGCAAACACTGCATCTGTGGTGCTCTTTCTTGGCATGAAACCAAACTGTTGTTCTCAAATGCTGACTTCTGCCCTTAGTCTAGCTTCCACTATTCTTTCCCCATAACTTCATCATGTATGGCTCATCAACTTTATCCCTCTGTAGTTGCCACAACTCTGCACGTCTCCCTTGTTCTTAAAAATGGGCACCAGCACACTTCTCCTCTATTCCTCTGGCATCCTCTCACTCTCTAAGACCTTGTTAAATGTTCTTGTCAGAAAATCTACTGCTACCCTCTCCTAGACACTTCCATACCTCCACCGGTATGTCATCCGGACCAACTGCCTTTCCATTCTTCATCCTCTTCAATGCCCTCCTCACTTCACCCTTACTAATCTTTGCTACTTCCTGGTCTTCAACAGTCACCTCTTCTACTCTTTTTTCTCTCTCATTTTCCTCATTCATCAGCTCTTCAAAGTACTCTTTCCATCTTCCCAGCACACTTCTGTCATCAGTCAATATATTTCCCTCTCTGTCCTTTATCAATCTAACTTGCTGCACATCCTTCCCATCTCTATTTCTCTGCTGTGCCAACCTATATAAATCATTTTCTCCCTCCTTACTTTCCAACCGAGCATACAAGTCATCAAACGCGCTCTGTTTGGCCTTTTGACACTGCTACCTTTGCCTTACGCTGTGTCTCCCTGTACTCCTGTTTACTCTCTTCGGTTTTCTCAATGTCCTACTTCTTCTTAGCTAATCTCTTCCTTTGTACACACTCCTGCACGTCCTCATTCCACCACCAAGTCTCCTTATCTACTTCCTTCCAGATGACACACCAAGTATTCTCCTACCTGTCTCCCTGATCACATTAGCTGTAGTTGTCCAGTCATCTGGAAGCACTTCCTGACCACCCAAAGCCTGTTTCAACTCCTCCTTGAAGACAACCTGACACTCTTCCTTTTTCAACTTCCACCACTTTGTCTTCTGCTCTGCCTTTGCCTTCTTCACCTTCCTCACCATCAGCATCATCCTGCACACCACCATCCTATGCTGTTTGGCAACACTCTCACCCACTACTACTTTGCAGTCACTGACTTCCTTTAAATTATATCGCCTGCACAAGATGTAGTCTACCTGTGTGCTCCTACCTCCACTTTTATAAGTCACCCTATGCTCCTCTCTCTTCTGGAAGAAAGTATTCACCACAGCCATTTCCATCCTTTTTGCAAAATCTACCAAGATCTGTCCTTCTGCATTCCTGTCCTGGATACCAAACCTGCCCATCACTTCCTCGTCCCCTCTGTTTCCTGCACCAACATGTCCATTGAAATCTGCCCCAATGACCACTCTTTCACCTCTGGGGGTACTCTGCATCCACTTCATCTAACTCCTCCAGAATCTCTCCTTCTCTTCTCGCTCACATCCTGTCTGTGGGGCATAAGCACTAACAACATTGACCATCACACCTTTAATTTCTAACTTGAGACTCATCACCCTGTCTGACACTCTTTTCACTTCTAGAACATTCCTGGCAAACTCCTCCTTCAAGATGACTCCGACTCCATTTCTCTTCCCATCCACACCGTGATAAAACAGCTTAAACTCTGCTCCTATGCTTCTAGCCTTGCGACCTTTCCACCTGGTCTCCTGAACACACAGTATGTCCACCTTCCTCCTCTGCATCATGTCAGCCAGCTCTCTACCTTTTCCTGTCATAGTTCCAACATTCAAAGTCCCTACTTTCAGTCCTAGACTCATGCCTTTCCTCTTCTCTCTCTGGCAACGGACACGCCTCCCGCCTCTCCTTCTTCGACGTCTTCGACCAACAGTAGTCCAATTTCCATCAGCACCCTGTTGGTTGACGGCACTGATGGCGGTCGTTGTTAACCCGGGCCTCGACTGATCCGGTATGTGGTTCTTTCTTGTGATTCGCATAGTTTATTTCCTGACGCAACCCTCTGCATTTATCCGGGCTTGGGACCGGCGTGAGGGAGAGACACTGGTTTGTGCCCCCCCTCACGGCTGCATTTTTTGTTAAATATAAATGTGGTTCAGGAAATAAAAAGAGAATTCTAAAAAAGACAAAAAAAAAACCCAACTAGTACAATATAATATACAAAATAGTTTTAATTATCCAGCATCTGATACATTGGCAGACCTTATTTAATGGCAATTTTTTAAATAACAGCACATTTTGTCCAGAAAAAGTGTGCGGTTGCTCTCTAGCTACAGCCAGTCAAAACAACAAAAAAAACCCACCAGCCTTTGTTTATGTTTATATGCCTGTTGTGTGTGTCAGCTGGTCTGTTATTTTGTGTTGTGATTTATTTTTATTTTGACATTATTTTAAAATTTTATTACTACAATTGTTGCACATAGTTGCGTGGTTTGTTTGAACTTCCGCTATTTTTCTTCAGTAATATTGTACACCATTTCTTTATTATTTTGCTCTACTAGTATACGTATTTAATTTTACTTTAATTTACTTGCATTTGTGGGAAGGTCCTGATACATTGGAAAATAGATTTTCCAGCACATGCTTCATCCAGAATTTCCTGTATTATCAGAAGTGATCAACCCTTTATTTAATGTAATAAAGTCTTAGCACTGCTTATGTACCTAAATTCTTTAAACTAGCAGTTATAAAACCTCTGACTGAAAAACCTGATCACGATCAGTCGTGCAACTATAGACCAACATCAACCCTCCCTTTTATCTCTTAAGATCTTAGAAAAAGCTGTAGCGCAGCGGTTATATTCATATCTTTGTAGGAATAACATTCCCGTAATGTATCAGTCAGGATTTAGGCCTCATCATCGCACAGAGACAGCACTCATTAGGATGGTAAATGACCTGTGTCTCCCTGATTGTGCTACTTGACCTCAGTGCAGCCTTTGACACTATTGATCAAATTATTCTCCTTGACAGATTAGAAAATGTTGTTGGAGTTAAGGGAACCGCCCACTCCTGGTGCAAATCTTATTTAACTAACTGTTATCAGTTTGTAGATTTACAGTAAATGGTAATTTCTCTGTACGTTCTAATGCTAAGTTTGGTGTTCCTCAAGGTTCTGTCTTCTGCCCATTGCTTTTCTCTCTATACATGCTCCCTTAGGATAATATCATTTGTGATCATGGTATTAGTGTTCATTGTTATGCTGATACAGTTATATATTTCAGCAAAGACAGATGAAAGACATCAGCTTAATGAAGTTGCAAAATGTGTCAAGGACATTAGACACTGGATGCTTACAAACTTCCTCCTATTAAACTCTGATAAGACAGAAGTTCTTGTAGTCGGATCTCCGGCAGCTAGAAATAAGGTTTCTAATGATCTAAATTCGGATGGTGTTTGATTCTCAGAGTGATTATAGCTGCTGGTCTTTCATTTGACGCTCATGTAGATAATATTACTCGGGTCGCCTTCTTTCATTTCAGGAATATTGCTAAAATAACAAATATGATGTCAGTGTATGATGTGGAAAAACTTGTTCATGCTTTTGTTACCGAGATGAGATTATTGTAATGTGTTACTGTCTGGATGTTCTAATAGGAACATAAACAAGCTCCAGTTAGTCCAGAATGCAGCAGTGAGAGTTACTAGAACCAGAAGACACGAGCATAGCACCCCGACCTTATTTACACTGCACTGGATCCCAATTACATTTCACATCGAATATAAAATACTACTTTTAATTGATAAAGCACTTAAAGGTCTAGCGGCACATTTCTTAATGAACTCCTTGTAATTTATGATCCAAAACGCCCCCTTAAATCACAAGGTGCATGATGCTTACAGTCTTGGCAAAACATTTTTTGACAGTGATGCTAATTTTATGCTTTTGCAAATTTTGTTGCTTGGTTATGCGAGACCTCCCTCCACACACATTTTTATAGAAGGCCTGGGAACAGTTGCACACATTTGACGTTTTAGAGACTTTTAATACATCTATTTTTTGCCGAAAGTCAATATTAAGTGTTGACCCTTCTTCAAAACTTCAGCAATTCGCTTGGGCATGCTGGAGATCAAATTCTGGATACATCCTGACTTATTGCGGCCCATTCTTGCCTCACAATTTGTGGCCTTCTGTTTGTTCACCGTTTTTTTTTTTAAGATGGACCACAGATTCTTGATTAAGATCTGGGGAGTTTCCTGGCCATGGATTCAAACATGTTATGATCATTGAACCACTTCGTGATCACTTTTGCCTTATGACATGGTGCTCCATCATGCTGAAAAATGCACATACCCTCACCCAAGTGCTTCTGGATTGTTGAGAGAATTTGCTTTTGGATGGTGTTTTGATACAATTCTTTATTCATGGCAGTGTTTTTAGACAGGATTGTGAGTGAGTCCACTCCCTTGGATGAGATGCAACCTCAAACATGAATGGTCTCAGGATGTTTCACTATTGGCAGGACAATGTTCACCTTTTCTTCTCTTGACAGTCGCTTTTCCAGGTGCCCCAGATATTCGATAGGGGTTTCATCGGAGAAATTACCTTTGCACCAGTTTTCGGCTTGCCACTCACCATACTTCCTGCAGAATTTCTGTCTGTCCTTGATGTTTTTCTTGGAGAGAAATGGCTTCTTTGCTACCCTTACTGACATCAGACCTTTGTTCAAAAGTGTTCGCTTTACTGTGCATGCAGATGCAGTCACATCTACCTGCTGCCAATCATGAGCAAGCTCTGCACTGGTGATGACTCCTGAAGAGGAGATGGTTCTGCAAGATGCCAGACACGCCAGGACGTCCTGAAGGCTTCTTTGCTGCAGATGAACCTGTCTCCCTGAAGTTTTTATGATTCGGTAAATGGTTCTTTCTGGTGCAATATTGTTAGCAGCAGTTTCCTTGCATGTGAGGCCATTTTGATGCAATGTTTCACGGGTATCTTTGGAGGTAACCATTGCTAACACAAGAAGATAATGAGTTCAAGCATGTCTCTGACTTTAATGGCAACTAGTCTGCTCCTAAAATGAAGTGAAAATGGTAGTGTGACTTCACTTGACTTATACTCACTCTCACTTTCTTCTGTGCTGATAATATGATACCGAAATGATGCGAGCTAATCATTCTGCACCAGGACCAAATACAGTGAAAATTAGCTTTTTGTGATCAAGTCATTTTTTATGCCCAAGAAACTGTTTGCAATTCATTAAAATGCTTGTGATCCTCTGCATAATAGTTTAGAAACAATGTGAATGTCCACCACAAAATTGAAGCAACAAAATTTGCAAAACCACAAAAATTGCATTACAGTACTGCCAAAACGTTTGGTCATCACTGCTGTGATACGTTGAATAATGAAAACTACTGCAGGGGGTGGAGCTTCTCTTACAAAGCCCCACAGTTATGGAATAACCTTCCAGTTAATGTCTGGTACTGAGACACAGTCTCTGTTTTTAACATGGGGATGAAAACTTACTTGTTTAGTGGAGCATTTGATTAAAAGGCTTTTACAGTATTACGTAAAGGATCAGATCTGGGGGTCTCATGCATAGAAAGTTCTGGTAAACTGTGATGTTGGGATGATGTCCGTCCGTGTCCCCCCCTATTCTACATGCTCACCCAGGTCCATTTGACAGTGGGGTGGCTGATTGCCCCCAGGTTCCCTCATGTCTGACTTCCTTGTTTATCTCTATTTTAGTTAGTTAGGCTGAAGCACCATTCTGAAATTAGGTGAGAATTATAGACAGGGAGTTGACCTAAAACACATTCTTCATTCTAAAACACATCTTGAAAAATGATCCAAGTCCAACACCACAGTCTGAAAGAGTGGTACAACCACAATGAATGAACCACATAAAACAAACTTAGGTTAGTAAATCCAGAAACCTGACTAATCATTTATTAACCGGGGGGGGGCACAGCAATGAGATCCTTAGGTTCTGGGTTCGAGTCCCAGGATTGGTAAGTGCATTTCTGTGTGGCATTTGTATGTTCTCCCTGTGCTTGCGTGGGTTTCCTCCAAATACTCCGGTTTCTTCCCGCAGTCCAAAAACATGCATGTTAGGCTCTCTTTTCTAGGAATCAGCAGTTCAGCATATAGATAGATAAATAGATAGATAATTCATTAGGCATGTCATCCCTTTAGAAACTGTATCAATTTATACCGATTTTATTTTAAAAATAAAAAATGTTATAAAATCGAAATGTCACAAACACAATGAGCCCCCTCACCTCTATCAAGAATGTTGTGATATCACCGATTTGTTTCCACAAAAAACTATCGGAATACAATACAAATAACAAACTGTGTGCTGGATCAAGTGCAAGTTCTGTTGGAGGAAATGATGAATGTGGCAGTAATTCTGTTTATTTAAATTAGTGGTTAATGTTAATATAGCCAGCACTCCTCATGCAGAAATTTATTAGTGATATAGGTGTATAGAACCATTGTAGTTGATAATAAAAATAAAATAATAATAGTAATAATCTGTGCCTGTCGTGGCAATAACCCCGAACCTGGCAGTCGACATCTGCAGTCAAGGTGCTGTCTATCTGGAAAAGGAGGCCTATTGAATCTTATTGGCCTGTAGAACTCCTGAGGCAGCAGACAAGTACTGGCAGGCCAATCATGCTGTGGGAAGAGTTTGGTGAGGGCCTGGCAAGTGATCGGTTGGCCTCAAGAAATGTTCTGGACCACCATCCATGACTGGGGATGGTGTTAGGAGGTGGCAGGAATACTTTGAGGACCTCCCCAATCCCACCAACAAGCCCTCCGTGGAGGAAGATGACTCTGGGGGTTTGGGTGGGGGTCATCACTGGAGCTGAGGTTGCTGAGGGAGTCAAAAAGGTCGGTGGTCGGGCTCTGGGGTGGATGGGATCCGCCCTGAATATCTCAGGGCTCTGAATGTGGTTGGACTGTCTTGGCTGACAGCTCTGCAACATTTTGTGGTCATATCTCTAGATTGGCAAACCAGGGTGGGAGTTCCTCTTTTAAAAAGAGGGACTGGAGGGTGTATTCTAATTATCGTGGAATCACACTCCTCAGCCCACCCGGGAAGGTCTATGCTGGGGAACTGGAGAGGAGGACCCGACTGACAGTTGAACCTCGGATTCAGGAGGAACAATGTGGTTTTCGCGGCAACTCTATACACTCTACAGGATCCTGAGTTTGCCTAATCTATCCACATGGGTTTTGTGGATTTAGAGAAGACTTCGACCATGTCCCTCGGGCTATCCTGTGGGGCGTGCTCTGGCAATACGACATTCCAGACTTGATGCTACGAGCCATTTGGTTACTGTAATTACGAAAACCAGAGTTTGGACCACATTGGTAACGACAGGTCGAATTGTTTTCAGTAAAAGTCAGAGTCTGCCGAGGTTGTCCTTTGTCACTGGTTCTCTTCATAATTTTGATGGACAGAATTTCTAGGCACAGGCAAGGCATTGAGGGCTTCTACTTTGGTAGCCATCGGATCTTGTCTCTGCTTTTTGTGGATGACATACTTTTGGATTGATCAACTCAGGACCTCCAGCTTCCATTGGAGAGATTTGCAGTTGAGTGTGAAGTAGCCGGGATGAGAATCAGCACCTCCACGGCCGAGGCCATGGTTCTCAGCCGGAAAACGGTGGAATGCAGCCTCTGGGTTGGGAATGAGTTCCTGCCCCAAGTAGAGGAGTTCAAGTATCTCAGTGTCTTGTTCACGAGTGATGGAAGGATGGAGCGGGAGATCAGATGGCTCGCCGCAGCCTCTGCTATAATGTGGAGGCTGTACTGGTCTGTGATGGTGAAGAGGGAGCCGAGCCACAAGGCAAAGCTCAATTTATCAGTTGATCTATGTTCCAAACCTCACCTTTGGTCACGAGCTTTGGGTAGTAACTAAAAGAACAAGAGTGTGGTTACAAGTGGCTGAACTGAGCTTCCTTCGCTAGGTGGTGGGGTTGTCCCTTAGAGATATGGTGAGAAGCTCATCCATTTGGGAGGAGCTCAGAGTTGACCTTTGCATTGACAGGAGCCAGTTGAGGTGGCTCGAGCATCTGGTTAGAATGCCTTTCCTTCGAGCAGGAAAGAGGCCCCGGGGTCAACCTAGAACATGCTGCAGGGATTATGTCTCTCGGTTGGTCTGGAAACACCTTGGTATCTCCCCTGAAGAGCTGGAGGAAGTGGCTGGGGAAAGGGACGTCTGGACTTCCCCTGCTATCCGACCCTGTATCAAGCGGAAGATGATAATATGGAATAGAAAAAGATGTTCAAGTTGTACCCTACCCTTGCCCAGAGTCGGCTGAGATGGGCGTCAACCCCCAGCGCAACCCTAATTAGGATTCAGCAGCTTAGAAAATGAACAAATAATTAATAATAATAATAATAAATAAATAAACAAATGGAGCTTAGGATGGGGTGCTATAATGAGGAAATTTCTGAAATTAAAGTTTTAAATTTATGAAAATTTAAAATTCGGAAATTCTCTGAAACAACATTTAATATTTCATGACTCTAGTGCATTCTGAGAAAGGACTTGAGAAGCTCGCAGCATTTTATTTTATATCGCATGGTTAAAGATTTTTGTTCACCCTTACAAAATTAAACCATGTGTTCTGCGATAAAAGTCCTTTTCCTGAAAAGAACATGTAACTAGTTAATCCCAAAATTTCTGATTTCTCTCATCACAAATTTATGTTTTATCAGTTCAGAGAGTCTCATTTGTTCCCCCTCATAAATTCATCATGTTAAATTCAGAAAATCTGCTCGTTTTCCCCCAGAACATTAAACCCCCCTACACTGTGACCTCGCATCAGATTTATAACTCATAACTCTCGGCACCTCCTTCATTAAAGCCTCAGATTAATTTTATAGAATTTATTTTCACATTTTCAACCATTTAAAAGCATTTCTATTCCATCGCATCTCCGTTTTCTATCCCTGAAAAAAAGCTACGTTATGTATGGGAGGAACCTAACACCAATGATACAGAACTTTCCCTGAGTAAAGGCTGATGTGACCTTTGAACTGTTGTGGTTAGAACTCAGGGTGAACCTGAACGTATCTTTATTCGACGTTACCTGGTCCCAGTCTCAGCCAGACCAGATTCAGTAAAAGGCAACAAAAACTCTGTTATTGTGCACTAATAATATGCAATGTGCTGTATGGTGAAATGTTTTCAGTTTAGTCAGAAACAAACAAACAAACAAACAAGCCCATAAAGATAATTCATAGCTTTACTATTATATTAAAATGTACTGTCTCTTCACAGTGGATCGCATCACTCACTCGGAGGGCTTCTGGGTTCATGAAAAATACCAATGATTCGAATCTATTACACAGATTCAGAGAAAACCCCACCCACAAACGATATGATGTCGTGTTTGACACTATACTCATTAATAATACCACTTCTGGGGCTGTAAAAAAAACAGAGGAAAACATCTCATGGAAGGAAGGCGCTGCAGTGTTTACAGTGTGGATCCAAGGTCAAGGGTCATGCATGATGTCCAAAGTTCACACCACGTTGACTGACTGACCCAAGCAGCCCAATGAACTCCTCCCCTCTCAAAAGAAAAGAAAAAAACAAAACAAAACAAAAAAAACAATAAACACTGTACCTGATACATGTGCACTGAGATGAAAAAAGAAAACAAAAATCAACAAAAGACCCTCATTCCGCCGGTACCCGAAAACTGCTTAAAGAATCACTGACGATGTAAACAAACTCCACACACAGGACCAAAGTCTACTTCTGACCTGAATTTTTGTAAATTTGGCACAGATTAACGCTGAAATAAAGAAACTTCGGTTCATGAGAATATTTACACCATCACATCGAGCCTCATTTATTAAACTTGCAGTGAAGTCTTGTGGAAATATTACCAAAGACAAGGACAAACTTTCTGCCAGATTTTCTTGATTTGATTTTCTGTGTTCAAGACGACAATGAATACTGTTGATTAATCCTGATTAGTTTAATTATTTTTAACCGCACCCAAAAAACTTCACAACAAGAACTGAAATGGACAAATCGATGACTGAACAATCTCCTAAAGCCATTAAAAAGAGAGGGTGCTATTACTTTCATCCAGAAGCGACTTCACTCTGCATTAAGGCGCTAGCACATCTGTTCTGATTGGAAGCGGGTCATGGTTCAGGTTTACATGAATTTCAGCACAAAGTTGCACAAATTCTCAATAAATCTTTTCTCAATTTTTTATGAATTCTGTAAATTTCCTGCATATTCAGTTTAATAAATCAGGCTCATAAAAAGTACCTGGAATTGACTGTAATTAAACTGTATACTATGCAAAGAACAGTTCATATAGCTGGATAGTTAATAACTACACTATCTATAACATGTCGCATCATTTATGTATTCATATCCCAAGCACCGCCCCCAAAAGTTATGCAAATACAGCATTTGTTATTTTATCTGAATAATAAAAGATAAATACATATATTCGTTATGTAGTTAACTCAGAACATTACAAATTTATAACACGTATAACAGCGGTGTGTGTGTGTGTGTGTGTGTGTGTGTGTGTGTGTGTGTGAGATGATTATCCAGCATGAGCTGCATGAAACAAACGAAAGCGTAAATGAGTAAATACAGACTGATCATTATAATTGGCTTGTTAGGTCTCAGTTGTTTCAGGTGCTCCAATCTGATTGGTCATGCTTGGTGCAAGTGCCGCACTGCTATTGGCTACTTGTACTCTTGAGCTGGGAATGCTGTGTTAATGTAAGAGAAACCCTTGAACTCGTCCTGGTCCAGGTTAAGAATCACTTCCTGGTCGGGAGCGGTCAGGACTGGAGGATGGCGGGTGAAAAAATGATCAAAGTTCTCAGCGTCTCGACCGCACTGTGGAGAAGACGAGAGAAGAGAGCAGTGCGATGGGAGGATGGTGAATGAAGGAAAATCAGATGCAAAAATAATAATAAAAATCACAAACAAAACAAAACAAAACAAACAAACAAACAAAAAAAAACAAGTAAAATAAGAGACGACGGGATTAAAGCATCAAGATTTATTTATTTATTTATTTATAAAGTTCAGGGTAAATAAACACAGAATATCTCCATATGCTTCAATCCCGTCATTGCTATTTTTAAATATATTTAACCACAATATCATTCAACTGAAAGCAAATGTGAAGCACAAATGTCCAGAGGACATTTGTTTTTGAATCTGAAAGTGAACGTCATGGATTCATTAGTGGAATGAAGACGAGCTGCAGGTTTTTAATGACGGTACACTGAGCGTACCAGGATCATCGTTCCGATGACATTACTGTGATATTCATGGTCTATTAATGCTCAGGTTGGTTACACCACAGAATCCTTGAATCTGATTGGACTGCCGTCTGGTATACAACAAATGAAACACTTGGGGGTGACGCAGTTACAAGAAAAACACCACCACCGCTTTCAGATTTCCTGGATCATCATCCAGCCAAGTGCTTTACTACAAAACTGATAAATAATAATATTACTACTAATCTAATACAACTAATATTAACAACAACATTCCAACAGATCTGATCACGGCTCAGTGAAGTCAATATAGATTCAGAAAGAAGAAATATTTACAGCAGGCCTCCCAGAGCCAGAGAGAGAAACATCTGCTCGCATTCGGACTCGTCAGTCACACGTACAGCATGTACAGTGCAAACAACTTACCTTTCTACTGTCGCACTGCTGGACTTTTATCAAATGCAACATTCAACCCAATATAAAACAGACAGGTCACATGACCGCCACAGGAAACTTTAACAGGGTACTGAAGTCAGATTGCTATTATTATTATTATTATTATTATTATTATAATACCCTTTTAATATATTTTTGTAAATTGTTTTGCTAAAACTATGATCTGCTAAAATCATGGACGTTACAGGACGACTCAGTGATATCTACACAGTCGGAAGTGAAGAATTGCTTTAAAAACACATGAAAAACGTCAAAAAATAAGATCGTATAGTTTATTTTTAGTGTTAAAGCTACTGGAGACACACACACACACACACACACACACACACAGTTTGAAGACATTTTGTTGAATCTTGTGGATTTCAGAATCAGTGATTGTCTTTCGAAACAGTGGTACAGTCATCCCTTGAATATCGAGGATAATGTAGACCAGACCTAGCCGCGATATTCGAAAAACCGAAGTAGGAACGCCCCCCTCCCATTTCTACCCTGCCCATTTCAATGGACGCAGCCTGCCTTGGGTCCCTGCCTTCCGCTTGCTAACCTGTGAGTTTCAGCGCGAACTTTGAATTTTTTGAATATTTTTTTTCAATTTATTTTTTATTAAAATACCGTGATGTACCAAGACCGCAATCGTGAAGTGGCAAGGGATAACTGTATGTAAGACGTGTGCGGATACCTGAGACAGGTAACCAATCAGATTGCAGTGTTTTATTTGCATGCATGTGTGTGAGTGCACACGCAAATGTCTCACAGCAAGAAAAACCTGGGTTCGATTCCCAGCTTGTTTCTGTGTGGAGTTTGCATGTCTCCTTGTGCTGACATGGCTTTCCTCCGGTTTCCTCCCAGAGTCCAAAAACATGCACAGTAGGTTAACCGGCTGTTCCAAATCTCACCCAGGTGCGAGTGTGGGCCAGCAATGTACTGGCAAGCTGTCCAGAGTGTAACCAGCCCTCGCCCAGAGTTGGTGCGACCATAATTAGGATTAAGCCGCATAGAGAATGAATGAAAGAAATACATAAACTTACACTACACACACACACACACACACACACACACACACACACACACACACACACACACACACACGTACTCACTCAGATAAAATATAATTATGACAGAAACTAAACCTCCTGCTCAGTTTTACACAAGAAACTGTTTTGTAGTGGGTTAACCCCCCCACACCCACACCCAACCTCTCTCACACACACACACACCACACACACACACTCCTCAGTTCCACCTAATCACTACATCGAATGCTGAACTGACAGCTTGATAAAAACCTGGAGATACTGGGAAAGAAAAATGAAACCAGGTGAGACAGAGAGGAGGGAACAGTTATACCCACCTCATTCTGTGATTATACTTCCCTGATTATTTCTACTTTAAATCCTAGTTTCATGGTTACATCGAGACAGTTCAGGTCCTCATGGAATATCGTGAGATGGTTCCATGTACTGACGTATTTCTACTTGATGTTGAAGTGTTTGTTTACTACTAACGTGAGGTCGCATATTTGTTCTAACTTCTAACTGGAAGAACAGAACACTAGTACAGGTTGAGTCATCAAAATCTTTTAATCTATCTCTCTCTCTCTCTCGCTCTCACACACACACACACACACTTACTGCTTTGGGTTTGAATGGAGGTTGAACCTCTTTGTTCTGCAGTTTCTCCCAGTCCATGTAGCGAAAGAAGGCGTGCTCCCGGATATCTCGCTCACCCTCAGGACCACAACCCAAACGCTTCCCTGGATGCTTCGTCATCAGCTGAAACACACACAACACACCCATGAAGAACTGCAAAGCTACAAGGTAGTGATTAATTCTGACGCTTTTGAGAACAGCCTCTCCAACAGTATTGCAGGTTTATTACTACTTCATGGTAGTATTCGTAACGCCGCCCACTTATTGTTTTCCCTCTAACAGGATGACTCTGTGTGTTTTGCCCCTGGAGGAATAATCCGTCATTTTATTCGTATGTACGAAATTACACTGCAAGATATCCTTCAACACAAACTACACTGCTGGCTAGCAGGGTTAGCCACATAGTCACAAAATATTATTTTCCCGGATGCCTGTTTAAAAACGCCCAGAGAGAACATGATTGGTTCAATCTTTTCTTTTGTTAGGGGCATGTACAATGGTATGAAAAAGTATCTGAACCTTTTGGAATTTCTCACATTTCTGCATAAAATCACCATCAAATGTGATCTGATCTTTGGCAAAATCACACAGATGAAAAAACAGTGTCTGCTTTAACTAAAACCACCCAAACATTTATAGGTTTTCATATTTTAATGAGGATAGCATGCAAACAATGACAGAAGGTGGAGGAATAAGTAACTGAACCCTCTGCCTAAGGAGACTTAAAGAGCAATTGAAACCAATTTTTACCAAACAATTTAAGTCAGGTGTGTGCCCAATCACTGATGAGTGGCTTAAAGCTGCCCTGCCCACTATAAAACACACACACACACCTGGTAAGAATTGTCTTGATGAGAAGCATTGTCTGATGTGCACCATGGCTCGCTCAAAAGAGCTGTCTGAAGACCTGCGATCAAGAATTGTTGATTTGTATAAAGCTGGGAAAGGATACAAAACCATCTCTAAAAGTCTGGATGTTCATCAATCGACAGTCAGAGAAGTTGTCTACAAATGGAGAGAGTTTGGCACCACTGTTGCTTCTCTCCCAAGGAGTGGCCGTCCACCAAAGATGACACCAAGAGTTCAGCGCAGAATACTCAGAGAGGTAAAAAAAAACCCTAGAGTGTCTGCTAAAGACTTACAGAAATCACTGGCACAGTCCAATATCTCTGTGCACACATCAAATATATGTAAAACAATGGCCAAGAATGGTGTTCATGGGAGGACTCCAAGGAGGAAGCCACTGCTGTCTAAAAAAACATTGTTGCTCGTTTAATGTTCGCAAAAAGGCACTTGGACACTCCACAGAAGTTTTGGCAAAATATTTTGTGGATTGATGAAACCAAAGTTGAATTGTTTGGGAGGAACACACAACGTCATGTGTGGAGGAAAAATGAAACAGCTCACCAACATCAACACCTCATCCCCACCATGAAGCATGGTGGAGGGTGCATCATGGTTTGGGGCTGTTTTGCTGCCTCGGGGCCGGGACAACTTGCAATCATTAATGGAAAAATGAATTCAAAAGTTTATCAGGATGTTTTTCAGGAAAACCTGAGGCCATCTGTCACACAGTTGAAGCTAAAAAGAGGATGGATACTGCAACAAGACAATGATCCAAAACACAGAAGTAAATTAAGTTCAGAATGGTTTCAGAAGAGCAAAATACACGTTCTGGAATGGCCAGACTTGAACCCCATTGAGACGCTGTGGCATGACCTCAAGACAGCGATTCATACCAGACATCCCAGGAATCTGACTGAACTACAGCAGTTTTGTCAAGAAGACTGGGCCAAGATTAGTCCTGATCGATGTGCCAGACTGATCTACAGCTACAGTAAGCGTCTGGTTGAAGTTATTGTTGCCAGGGGGGGGGCACAAAATATTAAATGTGATGGTTCAGTTGCTTATCCCCCCCTTCTGTCATTGTTTGCATGCTATCCTCATTAAAATATGAAAACCTATAAATTTTTGGGTGGTTTTAGTTAAAGCAGACACTGTTTTTTCATCTGTGTGATTTTGCCAAAGATCAGATCACATTTGATGGTGATTTTATGCAGAAATGTGAGAAATTCCAAAAGGTTCAGATACTTTTTCATATCACTGTATATAAATGTGACAGTGTAAAACAGTGTACATAATTAGATTCAGAATATGCTGTAATGTGTCACATGGTATGGCTCCGCTGTAAGGGGCTCTGGCCAAAAGTCCATTGTCCACGCTCACCCACAGCCAACGCAAGGATTTTAATCATTTGTTTCTGTCTAACACGGGATTACAAGCCTTTCCCTGCCAGCGTGTGCCGCTTCTTACCTTGTTGCAGGTGCTTGGTAACTATGGGACCCTTTGTTTAATTTGTATTTTGGTTTAGCTCTGAGATGTAAGTATTATTTTACTTTGTCTTGTTTATTATTAAATTGTATATAGTTTATGTCGTGGTCTGTCGTGCTTTACTGGTTTCACGGGGCAATTCACTTCTCAATTCCATACATAACAAAATTTGGGGCTCGTCCGATAGAATCTATTAGGCATACATAACAAAATTTGGGGCTCGTCCGGGATAAAATCCATTTGGCATACGTAACACTCTTCGTTATAACTTTTGTATACATATATTCAAGTTTATTTTTGAAACACAATTTTACATGTCATTATCATTATTCTGTATATTGTGTATTATAACAGACGGCACAGGGATGTTGTTGGTCCTTGGAGGGTTGAAGATGACCCTGACTTCAGAGCAGATCTCTCTCGTTCCAGTCGATCTGAGTCCAGTGGCACGGCATAGTTGAGACGGCTAGAGATAAGTCAAGATACAGTGGATGGCCGGCAGTGTCCTATGTGTCTCACTGTGCCCTGATCGCGTTCCACGACACTTTGCTGGGTTTGCCTTCTTGTCCGTTGAACTAATCTGGTGTTTTTTTCTGCACAATCAGCCGGACCCAGTCTTTGCATGCATAAGTAGACAGGTCCTACTCTTATCAACTGTCTTGTGGCATGCACACAGGACAGTGGAGACTTTGGTGGCTGGGACGCCAAACCCATCACAGGTCCAAAAGACCTGCCCACTGCCTTTAGGCTTCATAGTTCTACTTCAAAGCTGATAGGATTATAGAATTGCCACAATTTAAGGACTTATTTAAATACAATGGTACCTCAGTACTCGAATGCTTTAGAGGACGAACAAAACAAATCAAACAAATCAGAATTCGACCAAAAAATCTGGGATTTTTTTGTCCCGGAAGTCGAGTGCTAAAAAAGTGCGAGAAAAAATGAGACTGAGAGGGAGGGGAAATTCCCACTGTCTCCCCGCTCCGTGCACCACCAGTTTCCGCTTTAGTTTGATTTCCGTGTTTCTCCGCATCTCTAACAGTGACTACGATTTCCCCGTGCTCTAGTGCCTTCCCTGTGAACAATAAAGCATACCCGTTTTTATCACACACTGTCTCCTGCAGTTTTGGGTCGGCTGAATGTTCCTGGAATCACAGAATCTTCTAGTCCTTGATCTGAGAGCCAGAGAGATCACGGGGAAGCGGGACAATCTTCTAGCACCGGAAGGAGTGCTGCTCGTCTTTATAGCCCGTGATTAAGTGGAATCAGGTGTGTGTGTGTTTAGCGTTCCACACGTGTGTGACAGCCACGCCCCTCTCCAACACACAGAGAGAGAAAGTGTGTGTGTGTGTGTGAGAGAGAGAGTGTGTGAGTTAGAGCCGCCAAAACCAGAGTCTCTCACAACACAGACCATAACAGTGTATTGTGTTCAATAATTTTTCACTTAATTTGCAGACCTATGGTTTGAGTTACGGTACCGTTAACTTCTGTTCAAAAATACGACGGAACGGATTAAGACCATTTACATTATTTGTAATGGGAAAAGTTAATTCAGAATTTGACCAAATTGGAATTCAACCAGCCGTCTGGAACAGATTATGTTCAAGAACCGAGGCTCCACTGTAAATGCTCTGTGTTCCTATCCGATTCCACACCGTGATGTGTTGGTTAGAACATCCACCTCAGAAAAAGTCAAAGGTTTGAGTTCCAGGCTCAGTGAGGGGTTTCTGTGTGTAGTTTGCATGTTCGTGATTGGACTGTGGGAGAAAACCAGAGTGCCCAGAGGAATCACACAAACATATGCACATTGGGTTAATCAGTTGTTCCAAAATGATCCTAGGTGTGAATGGTTTTGTGTGTGTGTGTGTGTGTGTGTGTGTTGGCCCTGCAGTAGTCTGGCAAAATATTCAGGATGTGCCCCACCTTCACACAATGTCAGCTGAGAAGGGAACCAACCTCCCCACAACCCGAAAAGAATCAAGTCCCTTTTTTATAATTAAGAGTGAGTGAGTAGGATCATAACGTGTGTGTGTGTGTGTGTGTGTGTGTGTGTGTGTGTGTGTGCGCGCGCATCTGCACTCACGCCCTTGCATATAGCCACAGATTCTTTAGACATGGATTTGGGATAGGAAACGTGGTGCTCCATGATGGACTGGAAAAGTTCGTCTTCATCTTCACCATCAAATGGAGGCTAAGAAAAGAACAATTTATGTTAAAGCAAGCAATGAAATTCAGTTAATTAATATCATTTATGCAGCAGGATGAGGATGATTGGGTTTACCTGTCCAGCTAACATCTCATACAGCAGAACTCCATATGCCCACCAGTCCACAGACCTCCCGTATGGCTGATACGCGATGATCTGTAAAACAGGTGGAAGGCGTTCAGCACAGGTGTGCATCCTGCCTCGCTAACATGACTGAGCTTGAGGACACACACACACACACACACAAGCACGCGCACACACACACACACACCTCAGGTGCAATGTAGTCCGGAGTTCCACAGAAGGTTTTAGTTGTTACACTGTCAAACATGTTCTCTTTGCACATACCAAAGTCAGCAATTTTAATGTGACCCTCAGAA
>CM045744.1:12583427-12643427 GCA_024760905.1 Plotosus lineatus
TGGATGAAAACGCAATAATGGTAAAAACACATCCTTCAATGCACAATCTTACACATGACCAAGTTCAGAGGTCCAAAACACATTGTTCTAAACAGAAGAAATTGTGATCCACACTCACCACCAGAACCATCTCCCTACTTATTATCCAAATCCACGACCAGAACTTTCTAATAGAACCCCAGAACGATTCCCCTGATTACGTAACACTAAACCAATCAGAACCCCCACAACAGACGCAACTCTCTGGAAATAGAACTTGTCTCTCACTCGGAAGACGCGAGTATGACGGTGCTAATTGGTAGAGCGTCAGATTCATCGAGTCTTAGGATGTTTGGGAGGTTCAGATACAGACATTCAGACAAGGTGAAGAAACGCAGTCCATTTTCATGTGGAAATCATGCTTTATACATCATTTTAAAATAGATTACATTCTCCTTCTAAATATATCTGCGGTTTCAAAAATTATTCATAGAAAAATTAAAAAGAAATGGAAATTAAGGAAAAATGAGGGGGAAGTTAAGGAACATGCCACAAAACAAGGGCAATTATGCACCCCCAACAAAGGAAAAAAAACCCAACCCAACAAAACTACAGTGCTTACATTTTTATGTGAGGTGCGTATTTGTGTGTGTGTGTGTGTGTATATATATATATATATATATATATATATATATATATATATATATATATATATATATATATATGATTTTCTGAGTAGATCCTTCCGTAGGAGAGTGCTCAATACTTTTTGGTAGAGCAAATGGTTTCACCACCCCTCGAAACAGATCTGTAGTGATAAATGGAGTTTCAATAGAAAGTCTTTGTCCTGTCCTTTTATTTTTGTATATGTATATGTATATATATATATATATATATATATATATATACACATGTGTGTGTGTGTGTGTGTGTGTATTTATATTTTATTTACATCTTATGCATTATTTTTGAATATTTAATTGTTATCATAAGCATTTATAGCATTGAATATGTATTTATTGATATTATATACACATATAATTACTTAATCCTCTTCGTACTGATTGTAGATAAGGCCATATATACACATATACATGTATGTATACCTCAGTCATGGGGTTTATCCTACTTCGCAGAAACTGGCGGTCGTCGTGGGGGAATCACGGTCCCCATTAATCACGGAAAGTGAGGGATCCCTGTATATATATGTATGTGTGTATCTGCCTATGCTGGTCCTAAGCCCGGATGCAAAAAGAGGAAGATTGGCCTTGGAGTGCAGATGCCAAGGCCGTAAAAACAAACACGATTGAAATATATGGCTTGCAGCAATCACTCAATCTTATACCGGCTCGGACGTCGCCCGGTCCGCGTCCCCTACTGTGGAACAAGGGTTGGGTCGAAAAATATACCCCTGGAACAAACCCTATTAAGACTCAAGTTTGCTATGTGGAATGTCCGCACTCTTAATAGCCCAGGAAACCTGGACCTCCTAAAACATGATATCAAACCTTTCAACTGTGATATCTTAGGCTTGGCAGAAACACTCTGGCCAAGCAAAGGTGAGGTGAACAACTGCGAAATCATCTGGTCCGGCGAAGAAAACGCTCGCAGAAGAGGAGTCGGCTTCATTCTCAGTAAGAAAGCTAGGAGCCCCCTGATTGGCTACAATCCCATTAGCCCACGTATCATAACAGCCAGATTCAAAGGCCAACCGATCAACATTACAGTCATCAAAGTGTACACCCCCACTGCGGAATGCCCTTTCGAGGAAATCCAACAATTTTACCAACAACTAGAGGACACGCTTCATTTGTGCACTAAAAAAAGATATGCACATCATGGGAGACTGGAACGCCAAAATCGGCAGCGGCAACACAGGCTTTGAACAAGTAATGGGCAAACATGGATATGGAGACCAGAACGATCGTGGTCTCATGCTTCTCGAATTCGCTATCAAGAACAAACTCTACATCTACAACTTTCTCTTCCAACAGAAAGACCATAGAAAATGGATCTGGACATCACCCGCTGGAACCCACCACACTATGACCGATATGATCCTAATCGATAAACGTTGGAAAACAGCCAGCAGAAACTGCAGAACTTACCAAGGCGCTGACATCGCTTCTGATCACAGCCTTGTTATATGCAAGATACGGCTCAAGTTCAAGATCAATGCTAAACATAGGATTAAACCCAAAAGATACACCACCAGTCTCAACAACCCTAATACACGCACAAATTTCCAAGCTGCACTAGAAGAAAAATTATCTAACATAGATCAGGATATCACCAACATAAACCAGTATGCATCCAACATCTATGCAACCATCTATAGCACCATTGAAGAAATCATCCCGATCACTCGCAAACCACGGAAAACCTGGATCACAAAGGAAACTCTCAAACTAGCTAATAGGAAACGACAAATGAAAAATTGCATGTCCCATTCTAATAACAATCGTAACTTCTTCTTTCTTCTTTTCCTTTCGGCTGTTCCCTTCAGGGGTCGCCACAGAAAATGATCTGCCTCCATCTCTCCCTATCCTCTGCATCTTCTACTCTTACTCCAACGACCTTCATGTCCGCCTTCACCGCATCCATAAATCTTCTCTTTGGTCTTCCTCTGGGCCTTTTGCCTGGTAGTTCCAACCTCAGCATCCTACGACCAATATACTCACTATCCCTCCTCTGTACATGTCCAAACCATCTCAATCTAGCCTCTCTGACTTTGTCTCCATCTAACATGTGCTGTCCCTCTGATGTACTCGTTTCTGATCCTATCCATCCTCGTTACTCCCAAAGAGAACGTCAACATTTTCATCTCTGCTACCTCCAACTCTAACTCCTGTCTTTTCCCCAGGGCCACTATCTCTAAACCATACAACATTGCTGGCCTCATCACCGTCTTGTACACTTTTTCCCTTCATTCTTGACAATACTCTCCTATCACACATCACACCGGACACTTTTCTCCATCCATTCCAGCCTGCCTGCACGCGCTTCTTCACCTCTTTTCCACACTCTCCATTGCTCTGGATTGTTGAGCCTAAGTACTTAAAATCCTCCACCTTCTTTACCTCTGCCCCCTGTAACCTCAAAGTTCCTCTTGGGTCCTTGTCGTTCACACACAAGTATTCCGTCTTACTGAGACTAACCTTCAATCCCCTCCTTTCCAGGGCATACCTCCACCTCTATAGATTTTCCTGCACTTGTTCTCTGCTCTCACTGCAGATCTCAATGTCATCTGCAAACACCATAGTCCATGGGGAATCTTGTCTAACCTCGTCTGTCAGCCTGTCCATCACCATAGCAAACAAGAAGGGGCTGAGAGCTGACCCTTGATGCAGTCCCACCTCCACCTTGAACTCTTGTGTCACACCGACAGCACACCTCACCACTGTCTTACATCTCTCATACATGTCCTGCACCACTCTAACATACTTCTCTGCCACTCCAGACTTCCTCATGCAATACCACAGTTCTTCTCTCGGCACCCTGTCATATGCTTTCTCCAGATCCACAAAGGCACAATGCAGCTCCCTCTGACCTTCTCTGTACTTCTCTATTAACATCCTCAAGGCAAACACTGCATCTGTGGTGCTCTTTCTTGGCATGAAACCAAACTGTTGTTCACAAATGCTGACCTCTGCCCTTAGTCTAGCTTCCACTATTCTTTCCCATAACTTCATCGTATGGCTCATCAACTTTATCCCTCTGTGGTTGCCACAACTCTGCACGTCTTCCTTGTTCTTAAAAATGGGCACCAGCACACTTCTCCTCCATTCCTCTGGCATCCTCTCACTCTCTAAGACCTTGTTAAATGTTCTTGTCAGAAAATCTACTGCTACCTCTCCTAGACACTTCCATACCTCAACCGGTATGTCATCCGGTATGTCATCAGGACCAACTGTCTTTCCATTCTTCATCCTTTTCAATGCCCTCGTCACTTCACCCTTACTAATCTTTGCTACTTCCTGGTCCTCAACAGTCACCTCTTCTACTCTTTTTTCTCTCTCGTTTTCTTCATTCATCAGCTCTTCAAAGTACTCTTTCCATCTTCCCAGCACACTTCTGTCATCAGTCAATACATTTCCCTCTCTGTCCTTTATCAATCTAACTTGCTGCACGTCCTTCCCATCTCTATTTCTCTGCTGTGCCAACCTGTATAAATCATTTTCTCCCTCCTTACTTTCCAACCGAGCATACAAGTCATCAAACGCGCTCTGTTTGGCCTTTGACACTGCTACCTTTGCCTTACGCTGTGTCTCTCTGTACTCCTGTTTACTCTGTTCGGTTTTCTCAATGTCCCACTTCTTCTTAGCTCACCTCGTCCTTTGTACACACTCCTGCACTTCCTCATTCCACCACCAAGTCTCCTTATCTACTTTCCTTCCAGATGACACACCAAGTATTCTCTTACCCGTCTCCCTGATCACATTAGCCGTAGTTGTCCAGTCATCTGGAAGCACTTCCTGACCACCTCATCACTCATCGCCTGTTTCAACTCATCCTCGAAGACAACCCGACACTCTTCCTTTTTCAACTTCCACCACTTTGTCTTCTGCTCTGCCTTTGCCTTCTTCACCTTCCTCACCATCAGCATCATCCTGCACACCACCATCCTATGCTGTTTGGCAACACTCTCACCCACTACTACTTTGCAGTCACTGACTTCCTTTAAATTACATCGCCTGCACAAGATGTAGTCTACCTGTATGCTCCTACCTCCACTTTTATAAGTCACCCTATGCTCCTCTCTCTTCTGGAAGAAAGTATTCACCACAGCCATTTCCATCCTTTTTGCAAAATCTACCAACATCTGTCCTTCTACGTTCCTGTCCTGGATACCAAACCTACCCATCACTTCCTCGTCCCCTCTGTTTCCTGCACCAACATGTCCATTGAAGTCTGCCCCAATGACCACTCTTTCACCTCTGGGGGTATTCTGCATCACTTCATCTAACTCATTCCAGAATATCTCCTTCTTTTCTAGCTCATATCCTTCCTGTGGGGCATAAGCACGAACAACATTGAACATCACACCTTCAATTTCTAACTTGAGACTCATCACTCTGTCTGACACTCTTTTCACTTCTAGAACATTCCTGACAAACTCCTCCTTCAAGATGACTCCGACTCAATTTCTCTTCCCATCCACACAATGATAAAACAGCTTCAACCCTGCTCCTATGCTTCTAGCCTTGTTACCTTTCCACCTGGTCTCCTGAACACACAGTATGTCCACCTTCCTCCTCTGCATCATGTCAGCCAGCTCTCTACCTTTTCCTGCCATAGTTCCAATGTTCAAAGTCCCTACTTTCAGTCCTAGACTCATGCCTTTCCTCCTCTCTCTCTGGCAACGGACACGCCTCCTGCCTCTCCTTCTTCGACGTCTTCGACCAGCAGTAGTCCAATTTCCATCAGCACCCTGTTGGTTGACGGCACTGATGGCGGTCGTTGTTAACCCGGGCCTCGACCGCTCCGGTATGTCATTCTTTCTTGTGATTCGCATAGTGTATTTGGCATTTGTTTTACGCCGAATGCCCTTCCTGACGCAACCCTCTGCATTTATCCGGGCTTGGGACCGGCGTGAGGGAGAGACACTGGTTTGTGCCCCCCCCACGGCTGCATTTAATAACAATTGAAACAAATACCGCAAACTGTGTAACGAAGTCAGAAGAGCAGCAAGAAAGGATAAAGAGAACTAATGCAGCATGATCAAACATAGTGCTAGCTAAAACCAAAGCAGAGCAACTTATAAACTAATCAAAGACCTCAACAGGAAATATCAACCCAGACAGGGGATCATTAAATACCAAAATGGCCAGATTTTACAGACAAAAGAAGAAATTCTCAAAAGATGGACATCTTACTGCGAATCTCTCTACAAATACTGCGAATCTCTCTACAAATCCAGCAACACTGACCAGTCCCACACGAACGAACTTAATGCTCTCTCGCCATCTATCAAAGATATTAACGACCCAATCCTGATGGACGAAGTTACCAATGCAGTCAAACAACTCAAACACAAGTCCAGGTACTGATGGTATCGTAGGAGAGAGTATCCAAGCTGGAGGAGATAACCTGGCGATGCACATCCACAAAATCTGCAGTGCTGCCTGGGAAGCAGAGAAAATCCCTGAAAAATGGTCCAAAGCGATCGTGGTTACCATACCCAAAAAAAGGTGACCTCTCCCAATGCAGCAACTACCGCACACTGTCGCTGATTAACCACATGTGTAAATGCCTCCTAATTATCATCCACAACAGACTCGGAGCTAGAATTAAACCCCACCTTGCTGAGGAACAGGCTAGGATAGGAGCGCTGTCCAACAAATCCTTATCCTGAGGCTCATAGCTGAAAAAGCCCACAGAAAGAACATTACCATCTATAACTGTTTCATTGACTTCCAAAAAGCCTTTGTCACTATTGACTACAAAACCATCTGGGCGGTCCTTAAATCTTATGGAGTTGAACCCAAGTTCATCCGCATGCTCGCCAGCATTTATCAGAGCTCCAAAGCAGCAGTCCGTATCGACAATGACATGGGCGACTAGTTCAAACAAGAGAAAGGTTCACGACAAGGAGACCCCATCTCTCCAAACATTTTCATCATGTACCTGGAAAGAGTTATGGATCACATCCAAGCCAGCGATAGTGGCATTGTAGTCTCGGGCACCATCAAAAATCTCCGCTTTGCTGATGACATCAACCTACTGGATTTTGACACCCCCAGCCTCCAAAGAAACACCGACATGGTCAACACCGAGGGTAGAAGAACAGGGCTGCTGATAACTGTTAACAAAACCAAATCTATGACCTTTGGGAGTAATGTTGATATCGAGCTTAAAATCGATGACTCAAATGTTGAATGTGTTAAAGAATTTGAATACCTAGGAAGCCTGTTCACCAATGACAATGATATCAGTAAAGAAATCAGAAGACGAATCGGCAAAGCCTATGGTGCTATGGGCAGATTCAACAGTATATGGAACAGCAGAATAATCAGCATTAACACCAAGCTCCAAATTCTGAGAATTCAGCATCCTCTTCTATGCGGCAGAGGCATGGACATTAAAGCTGAGGGACTGCCAAAGACTTCTCGCTTTTGAGATGAAATGTTATGGCAGGATACTTAACATCCGCTGGTACCATAGAGTCACCAATGAGAACCTCAGGAAAAGGATCAACTGCCCACAGAACATCGTTCAAACAATCATCCACAGAAAGCTAGGACTGTTTGGCCACATATATATATAACCGTATGACCGATAACAGGTTAATCAAGCAAGTGGTCTTTGGATCAATCGGAGGGAACAACAGAAGAGGTTGCCCGAGAAGAGAGTGGCTGGATGACATCAAAGAATGGTGCTGTGACAATATAGCCCATCTATACCACGCTGCCCAAGACAGTGCCAAGTGGAAAGCGATTGTTAAGCAAGCTGCAGACACCAACAAGCATTGAGCCCTCGGATTTTAGATTAGATACATATGTACAGTCGACCCTCAACTTACGAAATTAATCCGTTCCAGAGCTATTTTCGTACAGTGGGGATTTCGTAAGTAGGGGTCGCATCTTACATGTTAAACGCCTAATTTGTTCCAAGGCTCCAGTCTTTTTACATTTTATCAACATATTAAACCATTTTATTAACATATTTATTAATTAAACCACTATTAAACATTTTTTATTAACACACACACACACACACACACACACACACATCTCTCTCTCTCTCTCTCTCTCTCTCTTGCTCCATCTCTCTCTCTCTCTCGCGCGCTGCGGGGCACGCCCACAAGACGTGGAATTCAAACCGCATTCCCTGCTTGACAAACAACTTTAATTTGATTCCTTGAGGGATCGGAATTCCAGATAAGCTCAAATGCGCCCACATTTATTAAACCTTTACTGAATTAAAGGGTACCTGTAGTGAAAACGCTCATATACCTAATTTGATGTATTGTGTATAGCTAGTGACAAAACACCTATAAGGCGTTTATTATATTCTCTCACTAACCAGCTTTAAGCGATTTAAGGGCTTCACTAACGTCAAGTTTCAGAGCACAGGAGTTTAACTAAAACCACCCAAACATTTATAGGTTTTCATATTTTAATGAGGATAGCATGCAAACAATGACAGAAGGGGGAGGAATAAGTAACTGAACCCTCTGTCTAAGGAGACTTAAAGAGCAATTGAAACCAATTTTTACCAAACAATTTAAGTCAGGTGTGTGCCCAATCACTGATGAGTGGCTTAAAGCTGCCCTGCCCACTATAAAACACACACCTGGTAAGAATTGTCTCGATGAGAAGCATTGTCTGATGTGCACCATGGCTCGCTCAAAAGAGCTGTCTGAAGACCTGCGATCAAGAATTGTTGATTTGTATAAAGCTGGGAAAGGATACAAAACCATCTCTAAAAGTCTGGATGTTCATCAATCGACAGTCAGAGAAGTTGTCTACAAATGGAGAGAGTTTGGCACCACTGTTGCTTCTCTCCCAAGGAGTGGCCGTCCACCAAAGATGATGCCAAGAGTTCAGCGCAGAATACTCAGAGAGGTAAAAAAAAACCTAGAGTGTCTGCTAAAGACTTACAGAAATCACTGGCACAGTCCAATATCTATGTGCACACATCAACTATATGTAAAACAATGGCCAAGAATGGTGTTCATGGGAGGACTTCAAGGACTTCAAGAAACCACTGCTGTCAAAAAAAAAGCCATTGTTGCTCGTTTAATGTTCGCAAAAAGGCACTTGGACACTCCACAGAAGTTTTGGCAAAATATTTTGTGGACTGATGAAACCAAAGTTGAATTGTTTGGGAGGAACACACAACGTCATGTGTGGAGGAAAAATGGAACAGCTCACCAACATCAACACCTCATCCCCACCGTGAAGCATGGTGGAGGGTGCATCATGGTTTGGGGCTGTTTTGCTGCCTCGGGGCCTGGACAACTTGCAATCATTAATGAAAAATGAATTCAAACGTTTATCAGGATGTTTTGCAGGAAAACCCGAGGCCGTCTGTCAGACAGTTGAAGCTAAAAAGAGGATGGATGCTGCAACAAGACAATGATCCAAAACACAGAAGTAAATCAACTTCAGAATGGTTTTAGAAGAACAAAATACACGTTCTGGAGTGGCCAAGTCAAAGTCCAGACTTGAACCCCATTGAGATGCTGTGGCATGACCTCAAGACAGCAACTCATGCCATACATCCTAGGAATCTGACTGAACTACAGCAGTTTTTAAAGAAGAATGGGCCAAGATTAGTCCTGATCGATGTGCCATACTGATCTGCAGCTACAGAAAGCGTCTGATTGAAGTTATTGCTGCCGGGGAGCGCACAAAATATTAAATGTGATGGTTCAGTTACTTATTCCTCCCCCTTCTGTCATTGTTTGCATGCTATCCTTATTAAAATATGAAAACCTATAAATGTTTGGGTGGTTTCAGTTAAAGCAGACACTGTTTTTTCATCTGTGTGATTTTGACAAAGATCAGATCACATTTGATGGTGATTTTATGCAGAAATGTGAGAAATTCCAAAAGGTTCAGATACTTTTTCATACCACTGTATGTATGTATGTATATATATATATATATATATACACATATACACACACACATATATATGTGGTGGTACATAACAGTGGAGGAGGGAAATATAGTGAATATGCATGCTACAAATGCGAGCGAGGAAAGGATGGTGGTGAGCTCCCACAAGGCCAGTAACTGACAGTGTACGCTACAATTAAGTGCATTTGCATGTCCCCTGCAGTAGGTGGCAGTGGCACTCTCACTATGTTCCCTTACACCAGGGGTGTCAAATTCATGCCACAAAGGGCCATGTGGCTGCAGGTTTTTGTTTCAAACAAGCAGCAGCACACCTGTCTTGGTTCTTTTAATTAAGTGATTTGAGTCTTCAGGCAGTTGATTGGTTAGCCTCTGTACAGAGCATTTATGACTTGTATGTGAAATTATTACATGTTCGTCATCATCAACATAATTTCACATGTTTGTTATTTTTACTCACAACCACAAGAGGGCACTCTAGGCTTGGGTACCAGTACCTGCTCATCCACCACTGAAGAAATGTCCCCAAAAAGAAATTCTATTCTGTGGATTACAAGCTGCAAGTAGTGAAATATGCAGCAGAAAATGGTAATCGAGCAGCAGAAAGAAAGTTTGGAGTGAACGAGAAACTTGTGAGGGACTGGAGAAAAGCAGAGATTATTACTGCAATGAAGAAAACAAAAGCGGCTAATCACGGGCTAAAAGCTAGATGGCTACAGCTAGAGGAACGAGCTCACACATGGGTGCTTGAGCAATGTGCTGCAGGGAGAGGCTTGTCAACAGTGCAGCTGCCTCTCCACATCCAGGTTATGAAATTATTACATATAATTCTGTTAGTTATAATAATAATTAACATAATTTCACATGTTTATTTTTTACACTCACAAATGCAAGAAGGCAACAAGTGGGCAGAAAAGTGGCGATTATTATTACTGTAATGAAGAAAACAAAAAAGCTAAACGCGGGCTAAAACCTAGATGGCCACAGCTAGAAGAACGAGTTCCCAAAGAGAACCTCAACATTTTCATCTCTGCTACCTCCAGCTCTGCCTCCTGTCTTTTCCTCAGGGTCACTGTTTCTAAACCATATAACATCGCGAGCCTCATCATCGTTTTGTACACTTTTCCTTCCATTCTTGCTGATACCTTCCTATTACACATCACACCGGACACTTTTCTCCAACCATTCCAACCTGCCTGCACATGCTTCTTCACCTCTTTTCCACACTCTCCACTGCTCTGGATTGTTGAGCATAAGTACTCAAAATCCTCCACCTTCTTTATCTCCACTTCCTGTAAGCTCACCGTTCCTCTTGGGTCCTTGTCGTTCACACACATGTATTCTGTCTTACTGAGGCGAACCTTCATTCCCCTCCTTTCCAGGGCATACCTCCACCTCTAGATTTTCCTCCACTTGTTCTCTGCGCTCATGGTTTTCTGCTATTTCCTATGGGGAATCATTGTTGGGGGGAGGGATTTTTTTTCCCTTTCTATAGGGGGGCGTAATAGAAAATAATTGAGAAGCACTGCACGGAGGAATGCGCGTGGAAGAATACGAGGCTAATCGTCCCAGAAAAGCCATTTCCCCGGCAGAGCTCGTGAATCTAAATTTGCTCATTGGTTACAGTAGATCTTTAGTGAGACTGAAGCTTGTATCATGGAAAACTCGTTATAAAAGACACTTGTATGTCAAAGTACCTGTGTGTGTGTGTGTGTGTGTGTGTGTGTGTCGTCTTCTTCTTTTCCTTTCGGCTGTTCCCTTCAGGGGTCGCCACAGCAAATGATCTGCCTCCATCTCTCCCTATCCTCTGCATCTTCTACTCTTACTCCAACGACCTTCATGTCCACCTTCACCACATCCATAAATCTTCTCTTTGGTCTTCCTCTGGGCCTTCTGCCTGGTAGTTCCAACCTCAGCATCCTACTACCAATATACTCACTATCCCTCCTCTGTACACGTCCAAACCATCTCAATCTAGCCTCTCTGACTTTGTTTCCAAAACATCTAACATGTGCTGTCCCTCTGATGTACTCGTTTCTGATCCTATCCATCCTCGTTACTCCCAAAGAGAACCTCAACATTTTCATCTCTGCTACCTCCAACTCTAACTCCTGTCTTTTCCCCAGGGCCACTGTCTCTAAACCATACAACATTGCTGGCCTCATCACCGTCTTGTACACTTTTTCCCTTCATTCTTGCCGATACCCTCCTATCACACATCACACCGGACACTTTTCTCTATCCATTCCAACCTGCCTGCACATGCTTCTTCACCTCTTTTCCACACTCTCCATTGCTCTGGATTGTTGAGCCTAAGTACTTAAAATCCTCCACCTTCTTTACCTCTGCCCCCTGTAACCTCAAAGTTCCTCTTGGGTCCTTGTCGTTCACACACATGTATTCCGTCTTACTGAGACTAACCTTCAATCCCCTCCTTTCCAGGGCATACCTCCACCTCTCTAGATTTTCCTCCACTTGTTCTCTGCTCTCACTACAGATCACGATGTCATCTACAAACATCATAGTCCATGGAGATTCTTGTCTAACCTCGTCTGTTAGCCTGTCCATCACCATAGCAAACAAGAAGGGGCTGAGAGCTGACCCTTGATGCAGTCCAACCACCCTGTGTGTGTTATTGTATTAGGACTTTGCTAACATGAAGTTCAATGCTAGTTTATTCCTGTCAGAACTTTTAATAAAAATGTGGCTTGGACTGGCTGACTGTTGTGATTTTGAGTAAAAGGTAGAAGGGAATCTTATAAGACCAGGTTTGTACTGATATCAGATTTTATGCAAATTAATACATTTTATTACAGTATTACTCTTGCAAAATGAGGACCTGCTATTTATCACATATTGCTAAAGTTTAGCTGCAGTCAATAGGTGGCTTTTCAGTTTGAATAAATGCTAACAAGCACCATACTGCAAGCAGCTTACACACACCTGAAATTTTATGGCAACACATTTCCTTGCAAGCATTCAAAAAAAAAAAAAACTTTTCTTTCTTTCTGGAGAGCTGTTCAGGATGGACCCTGCCCAGTGTTGACTGAAATAGTTGACTGGAAAAATACTTTTTTTTTTTTTTTTTTTCTCCAAATTTCAGTCATTGAATTGTTTAATCCTATTCAGGTTATGTGAGGCTTGAGCCTATTTCAGTCAACACTGGGCAGGGTCCAGACTTTGCAGGGCAAATACACACCCTTTTAAATTGACACTCACACCCAAGGGCAATTTGAAACAGTGAATATTCCTAATGTACAGATATTTGGAATATGGGAGGAAATGGAGCACCTAGAGAAGATCCCCACAGGCACAGGGAGGACATACAAACTCCACACAAAAATGTCTTTGCCAGAGAATTGAACCCATGACCTTCTTGCTGTGACGCAGACATGATAACCTTGGCGGAAATGCCATACCCTAAATCTTAAAGAGCACATGGTAAATAGCGCCATCTCATCAATGGCAAGGAAAGTGTTAATTAGCCAGAATTAAAGATTTGAGTCATTATTCATCTAAAAAGATAGAAAATAGGAAGTTGATGTGAAACTTTTTCTCAGCAGTTAAGTGTTGTTCCCAGCCATCTGTTGCTGTTAATTATAACAATGTGTTTTTAGACATGGCTTCATGTTGATCTGACACTGCAGGACACTAACAGACAGGGCAGGAAGCTCTGGAGGAAATGAGGAACTGAATGTGAATTTAGATACACCAGTGTTTGTGATGTGCAGAAGCTCGGAAAGCAGAAGGGGAACAAGCTGTGTGTGTACGAGAGAGAGAGCACGAGAGAGAGAGAGAGAGAGAGAGAGAGAGAGAGAGAGAGAGAGGGAGGGAGGTACCATTGTCTGAAAACACGAGTGCAGCTGTGTGAGAAAAGGCGGTTTTCCAGAAAGTGCCAGAACTCTCTTCTCCACCATGGTACATTCCACATCATCATCCTGAATCACCACGTCCTTCTTCAAGATCTTTACAGCGTAAAGTTCATCCGTTGCTTTACGCTCGGCCAGCATCACCTGCGGAATGAGGAGCAACATGGGGAAAAGTGTAATGAAATTTCAAACCGAGTTCAGATTCTTTCAAATAAACCGGAAGAAAGAAAGTAACTTAAATAGCATCACAATTACGCTCTAAATTCTCAATTCTGACTGGCTACAAAGTTCGAAAAGGTTATGTTTCCATAGTAACGACTTGCTCGCAGGGTGTATATGGCAAACTCGATTCTAATAAATGCTAAAATGAAGTTCTCTATAAAGATGTGTGTATTTAACGTTGATGGAAGGAGTCTCCGATGTCCGAGGTGAAGCTGTAAGAATCGAGGCGGTCACACTGTCTGCGTTTTCTCTGTAATGGATAAAAATAACTTCACCTCAACACTACTTCATCACAACATGCACAAATGTTGATTAATTTCCCCCAAGAGCACACCCTCCAATGCATTTGTGTGTTCATTCAATCGATTGCTGAACTTTCAATCCTACTGTAGGGAGACTGGTGCCTATCTCAGCCAATTCTGGATGAAGGCAAGGTACATCCTGAACATATCGCCAGTCCATTGGAGGGCCAACATACACAACCATTCACACTCTCACCAAGGGATGATTTGGAACAGCCAATTTGCCTTGTGTGCATGTCTTTGGACTGTGGGAGGAAACTATAGTACTCAGAGGAAACACAAGGACAGGGCACACTCCACACACTCCTGGGACCTTGTTTCTTTTTGGCGGACATGCTAACCACTATGTCACACATTATACCTAGCTTTACTGCTAAAATTAGTAAAATCCCAGTGTGTGTGTGTGTGCGCGCACATTATTATTTCCACTGTTTAAAGTGTTACCTTTCCAAAACTGCCTTTTCCCAGTACCATGATAAAATTAAAGTCGGAGAGCTTCACACGATCCTGGTTGCCGTTGGCATCATATTTGGAGATGTCGTTGGATGACGAGCTGTCGGTGTTCTTGTTACCCGGTCCGATCTTGGCTCTCTGAGAGGAACAAGAGTGAAAAAACAAAGCTAAGGTTAGAATGAGAGACAAGAACAAATCAATTGTTTTTTTAAAAATAAGCTACATACGTCGACGGCCCCTCCCCCAGAATGAATGTTATCTATATTACAGCAATCACGAGATTAATATACCATAACAATATACGATCGTATAACAGCGTATGACATTACACAGAAATTAGTTCATTTCTGTGATCCTTTTACTCACCATTGCACACGTTATTATTATGCTAGGTATTTTAAGACACACCCACCAGATGGATAAATAATCATTATAATTTAACTAGCAAGAACTCAATATAATTTAACTCACAGCAAGAAGGTCCTGGGTTCAATTCCCAGCTCAGGTGTTTCTGTGTGGAGTTTGCATGTTCTCCCCGTGCTTGAGTGGGTTTCCTCCAGGTACTCTGGTTTTCTCCCATAGTCCAAAAACATGCACAGTCAGTTAACTGGCTGTTCCAAATCACCCATACGTGTGAGTACGAACGGTTGAGTGAGTGTTGGTTTTGCAATGGTTTGGCAAGCTGTTCAGGGTGTACCCCACCCTCGCCAAGAGTTGGCTGAGATGGGCACCAGCCTCCCCATGACCCTAATTAGGATTAAGCGGTTCAGAAAATTAATTAATAATTTAACTAGCTAGGTAAAAACTGTACTGTGTACCCGAGGTGAACCGATGTGGTAAATTTACTCAGTGTAAGGCCAGCCTTAAAAATATTTGTTGGCGGTAACACGGCCGGTTGGGCTGAAATGGTAGATAAAAACCCCGCCTGAGCATTCACAGATGCAAAGAATAAAGATTTTCTGGCCAGTTGTGTTGAAAAAAAATGCAATTGTCCCTCATCATACACCGTACTAAAAAGTGACCGGAGAGAAATCGGTAGGGATGTCCTTGACAATCGGAATATCGCTGATATAATTATGTCGACCTATAAAAGGGATATCGATACTTCTAACATTATTGCTTCCTGTGTTCATGACGGCGTCTGTCGTAAATGCCACTGTCAATGACACCCCTAGTAAATGGTACGGCCCGCCTCTCTGTATGGTAAATGGTACGTCCCGGCTTCTCGTGTGCCGTCAGAGCGTGTGTTCTCAACAGCGCGGAACATTTTGAACAAGAAGAGACGCTTATCACTGGATAATGCAGATATGTGCATCTTCTTGCATCATAATTATGAATTGTAAAAATGCATATCTCTTAAACTTTTCAATTGACAAGTGTTTGTAGAATAGAAACAACTTGCTTGAAATTAACTAGTAAACAAGTGTTTATAGATTTGTTAACTACAAAAAGGTGTTAATTAAAATCTTGTAGGTGGAAAACTATTTCCTGCCTTTTATTTCAGATTTGGCTTCAGTAATTGGTCACTTTATTATAAAATATTCAATGCCTTATACAAACTACTGTAATATATCTTAGTCTGTTCTATTTCAAGGGCATAGGCATGTGCACCCCCCCCCCCCCTCAGCAGGAGTTGAGTTCCGCTGGACAAGAAATTATGTGTATTCAAAATCTTATAAATAAACTTAATGACTGTTATTGAAGAGAAAGTCGGAGATAAATCCCACATGACTAGAGTCAGGAAGTAAACCAAAAGTTAACGTGTAACGGGCACTGCGCATGTGCATGCCCGAGCTGACCAATCAACAAACAGTAAGCAATAATAGCTGAACACTGTCAATCAAACAAAGTGCGAGAATAAAGCACAGTTTGTTAGTCCCGCCTCCGGCTCCTGCACATGTGTTAAATCATGAACATTGACGCACAGAGAATGAATGGCTAAAATAATCATAAGCCATTCAGCCTGGATCTGCAGCCTAATGCTCAGTACTTTTATAAAATTAATAGTATGTTTTTGTGCTGTAAATATGTATTAATACGTGTTTGTGCCTTGGAATAGATAATAACTTTAGCTCAATTTGTAAATGTATTTAGCACATGTACTTGCAGATGTAGTTTGAAATATATTTGAGAATGTTTTTGGTTGAACTATAATATTTGATTGATCTTCTGAGAGTAATAGATGAATTGTCTTCTGCTGAAAAACTGTGTGTTGTTGGCATGAGATTCCATGTTGTTTATATAATATGCTGTGCTATATTATATCAGGGAAGGGACACCCTGATCGTACTGGGGGACTTCAATGCGACCACTGGCACTAACCGGGATGGCTAGGAAGCATCGAGAGAGCGAGACAGGCTCGACTTAACGGCAGAGTTGGACTGGCCAGGGACCTGAAGCGCGAAGCCGTCAAGGCGGTGCGAAGAGATCGGGAGGCTGCGGTCCACGATCTCTGTGAGACTGTCGAGGGCCACTTGAATTTGAGTGACTCTCGCCCGGCTTACAGGGCGTTGCAGAGCCTCCGTTCCTCTCGGTCCACATCGCGATGTCAGACGGTGAAAGCTGCAGACGGTAGTGTCCTTACTGAAGAATTGGAAGTGAGGACTCGTTGGGCCGAGTACTTTGAGGAGTTGTATCGTGCTGACCCTCCTGCCCGGAGCCTGGCCATTGGGGATGCTGAAACTCTTGTTGCCGACCCTCCCCCAGGCTGCGACCCGCCAACTCTTGAGGAAACTCGGAGGGCGGTGTGGCACTTGGCAAATCTGCGGGAGTTTGTGGTATCCACGTGGAAATGCTTAAGGCGGGAGGTGAGGCCGTCCTCAGGTGGCTGTTCGTTCTTGTGTGCTCCATGTGGAGCACTGGTGTTATCCCAGCTGACTGGAAATGGGGAATCGCTGTCCCGATCTGGAAGGGGAAGGGTGATACCCGAGAATGCAACAGTTACCAGGGGGTTACTCTCCTCTCAGTTCCGGCAAGGTCTTCGCATGGATTCTACTGGACAGGATCCGTCAGCAGCTTCTAGTGCACCAGTGCCCTGATCAGTCCAGGTTCACACCAAAGAGGTCTACTGTTGACCGCATCCTGGCGCTCCGCGTCCTATCCGAGCGCTTGCGGGAGTTTGATAGGGGGTTCCTTACCGCCTATATAGATTTTCGCAAGGCGTTCGACTCAGTGGATAGGGAGGCCCTCTGGGGCATACTTCGTCTACGTGGGATCCCGTCGGCTTTGGTCTGGCTGATATCGTCGCTGTATTCTGGGACAGAGAGTGCTGTGAGGTGTGGGGGCTCCACCTCTGACTTCTTTTCAGTCGAGACCGGAGTGAGGCAGGGGTGTGTTCTGGCCCCCACTCTCTTCAGGACCGTAATGGACTGGATCATGGCAGCGGTATCGGGTGGATCGGCCTGCGGTGTGTCGTTCGGTGAGGTTCGGATTACTAATCTGGACTTTGGACTTTGCCGATGACGCAGTGATTTTCACGGAAACAGTGGATGTCCTGACGGAGACTCTCTCTTCGTTGGGTGAGGAGGCGGAACCGCTTGGTTTGCGAGTCTCCTGGATCAAAACCAAGACCTCTTGGATGCTGCTGTTGACTCGATCGCTGTGAGTCGTGAAAGAGTAGAGATCGTGGAGTCTTTCACTTACCTTGGCAGCGTGGTCCATCGTTCCACTGATTGCAGGGCCGGGATTAATCGTCGACTTGGTCTAGCCTATGGGGCAATGGACTCACTGGACAGGACCATGTGGCGGTCGAGGTATTTGAGCAGGCGGATGAAAGTCCGAGTCTTTCACTCCCTTGTGCTCCCTGTCTTGCTCTACTCAAGTGAGACATGGACGCTCACGGTTGAGCTTGGACGACGACTGGACTCCTTCCTTTGTTACGACTTCCCTTCGCCGCATCTTCGGATACCGCTGGTGGGACTTTGTTACCAACCAGAAGGTGCTCGGGGATGCGGGAATGGTAAGAGTAACCTGCTTGATCCGCAACCGTCAGCTGCGCTACTATGGGCACTTGGCGCGTTTCCCGCCTTCGGACTCAGCACACCGGAGCCTGTCCATTTGGGATCCTAGGGGCTGGAGCCAATCGTGGGGACTACCGCGTGCGATGTGGTTGTTGCAGCTGAGGGCTGCCCTGCTGGGGGGGTATGGGCCCTGCGCAGGCCTGGTCGATCGCCAGGAGACGGCCGGATGAGTGGAGGCGGCTGGTGGACGCAGCGAAGTGCCGTCCCGGTGCATGCCCTCATACCTGACCTGACCTGTGATATGCATACACTATATTTCATGTGGTACTTTGTACCAACCCAGTGACGTCACGGTAACTTTGTGTAGGCGGACACTTAGCAACGGCAGCTTTCTGGTCGGTAATTTATACTACAAGCACATAAAACAAAACTGCTGTGTGTGCAATGGTTTATTTATGATATAAAATTTAAGCCACAATTGCTTCAATAAACTATACTTAAGCTACTGTCAACTTATTTAGTCAGTGTTTCATTTCTTCTTTAAGGCTTGGGCTCCGGTCAACCGAGATGTGCCCCCCCCCCATAGTTAGACCAGCCTACGCCCTTGTATTTAATGCATTTATGGAACAGTACAGCAATATTCTAATGTATCGATACATCGGAATTTTTTTTTATGAATATATTGATACCAATAATAGGTTTTCAATGACACTCCTAGAAATTGGTATCAGCCGCGCCTTGTGATTGGTCAATTTCACCAGTTTGGTGAAATGGCGATTCTCATTGGCCAGTACTGTCTTAACAACAAAGGCGGAAGCATGATGGAAAGGAACGATGACGAGGCAAAAAAAAAAAAAAACCCTGTTCTCTGTCACTATTAAAGGTCCCAATGTGAAAATAATAAATAAATTAATGCATTTCAAATTGAGCAACAAGTTTGCTGACATTGTCAAACAAATACAAGTTAATTATAAACCGCCAGCAACAGCGCGGAGCATGACGAAGGTATCTGTTAGTTATTGACGGCAATATTAAAAGTTGATATGTTGAAGAAACCTTGATACTCTGTTGATCACAATATTAAAAGAATAAACTTTGATATTCAGTACGTTGATTTGAAATATAAGATATTTATTTAATTCTACAGTGTTTACATCACATACATAATATAGCGTGATGTATGAAAAAAAAAAAAAATCCCCACAAATCCCGAGTGGCCTGCACAGGCAGGCAAAAAAAAAAAAAAAAAAAAAAAAAAAAAAAAAAAAATCCTCCCTCCCGGGTGAATCTTTTTTTATCGTATTATTGCCAACATCGAATTTTTTAAGCCTGGCCTAATGACATAATACAGCCATGAGAGAAGGATACAGGATATTTTCAGAATATTACAACTTCTTAAATCAGTGCTAGGGGTGGCCCAGTGAAGGTTTTATTTATCACAGCAACAGGGTCCTGGGTTCAACTCCTGTGCTGGACAAGGGCGTTCAGTATGGAATTTGTATGTTCTCCCAGTGCTTTCGTGGGTTTCCTCCCTGTACATTGTCCCCCCACCCCCAGAATCCAAAGACATCCACATTAAAGTGGTTCTGTTCCAAATTGACCCTAGGTGTGTGTGTGTGTGTGTGTGTGTGTGTGTGTGTGTGTGTGTGATTTTATTTGTTGTTATTTGTTGGTCTGACGAGCTGTTCATGGTGTACCTTGCCTTCGCCAAGATGGCTAAGATAGGCTCCGGTCTCCCTAAGACCCCAATAGTATTAAGTGGTTTGGCAAATGAATGAATGATTAAGTAGTGATTCAGTGGAAGTGAGAATTCTAACTAGCATTAAATAGATGAATAAAAGTTGGTTGCTTCATTATTTATTAAATAAAAAAGATTATTGATTGGCATGTTGCTGTGATACCAGAGGAAAAAGGTGGGCTGTGCAGGTAAAATAAGCCATGTGTTCTTTATTGCGCAGGAACAGGACGCCCCTGGTGTTTTATTCATATTGAAGTGGATCGCAAACCTCAAACTTCTGCCGCAGCTCCTCGTTTCCTCCTTCACCATCCGGCTGAACTGGAACATTAAAATACTCGCCTTCTTCTTGACTCAACAATTTGTACCTACAAAATAAAAGTCTGTATCTTAACTGTAAATTTAAACGGTGCAGTTTGTAAGAAGCGATGAGTGCGGATATGCAGATGTGCGAGGGAGTGATGTTAAATTCTTCTTTATCGCCTTACCAGCCACTGACCCCCTGCTTTTGGAGCTCAGAGATTCCAAACGAGAGAGAACCCATGAAGTCGTTCCTGCTGGTCAGATCCCAGTCCCAGACTTCCACAGAGAGCCGGCGGTCCTTATCAGCCCCCTGCAGGTTGCTACAGGAACAAACAAATAAGACCCATTTGAGTATATCTGAGAGCATTCCTGGTCTTTAAACGATCAGCTGATAGTGAAGGTTTCTGAAAGAATGAATGTACAATGTGAAAGTCTCGTTCCAGGTGGGGTTCAGCGAGCACTTGATGGTTTTGGTTTTCTGCTTGCTTTCGCTCTTGGGGTCAGGAATCAGTTTCAGCTTCACATACGGGTCCGATAAGCCGTTCGGATCCATCGGCACCAGGTTCCGTGCCTCGCTAACTGTTATGGCGATAGAGATGGGGATGGAGAGAAAAAGACACAGAGAAGAAAGAGATTAGTAAAAAACATCACAAGATACAAATATCTTGCCATGAAATTTGGCGTGGGTCTCTTTTACTTCATCAGAACCTGATCATGAGTTCTACACTTATCCAGCTGTTACGAAACATGTGATTAATCCCTGCTTATTCAAGTCCTCCATCTTCACTCTTCTTCTTTTCCCTTTCAGGGATTGCCACAGTGAACCATCTGCCTCCATCTTCATTGAAGTCATATTAAAAGCTTTGCATATTCGATCTGGTATAGGTTTTTACGTCGGATGCCCTTCCTTAGCAAGGGGCAGAAACACGCTGACGGCTTTGCAGCTACTCTTGTTGAAAATCAAGTCCTCTATCCGTTTGTATTAAATGAGTATGTTTCATGGTCAGTGTATAGACAGAATACTATGCTGGGGGGTGGGGGGGTGGTGTCTAGGGGGAGGCAGAGAAAGACATGGGACGATCGTTTGCTCATCGATTTCAGGATGTGTTTTAATCCCGCAGGCTTCAGTGAACACAAGCACACTGTATTCTCTGACACGAGACTAACTATGACTGAAAAACCAATCGATATGAAATACACTGAAACACACTGTGTATGATGTGTGTGTGTGTGTGTGTGTGTGTGTGTTTGTGTATGAGAGAGAGAGTGTGTGTGTGTGTGTGTGTGTGTGTGTGTGTATGATGTGGGTCACTCACTTGTTACAGTCATGGTATTCTCTTTGATGTTGGCGGTGATGTGAAGTCGTCCTCTCCTCTCTGTGTGATCGGTCCCACACAGGCTGGGAACGTTGGTCACACACCGCTTATGAATATTCATCATACAGGCTGCAGAAACACAACAACTAAACCTCAACTTCTACTGTCTTACACGATGCAGTGACTTTTTTCAAAAGTATGAAAAAGTAAACTCACTCCCACTTTCATTACGTTCGATAATTTTTTTTTTTTTTTTAATAAAATCAGATTCATCAGTAAGATCATAGATGTGCCACAAATATACGGTATATATGTACATACATACAGTAGACCCTTCAGGGGTCGCCACAGCGAATCATCTGCCTCCATCTCACCCTATCCTTTGCATCTTCTCTTACACCAACGACCTTCATGTCCTCCTTCACCACGAATCATGAATCACCTTCACCATGAATTGTCTCTTTGTTCTTCCTCTAGACCTTCTGCCTGGTAGTTCCAACCTCAGCATCCTACTACCAATATACTCACTATCCCTCCTCTGTACATGTCCAAACCATCTCAATCTAGCCTCTCTGACTTGGTCTCCAAAATGTCTTACCTGTGCTGTCCATCTGATGTGCTCATTCCTGATCCTATCCATCCTCGTTACTCCCAAAGAGAACCTCAACATTTTCATCTCTGCTACCTCCAACTCTGCCTCCTGTCTTTTCCTCAGGGCCACTGTTTCTAAACCATACAACATCGCTGGCCTCAACACCGTCTTGTACACTTTTCCTTTCATTTTTGCCGATACCTTCCTATCACACATCACACTGAACACTTTTCTCCAACCATTCCAACCTGCCTGCACACACTTCTTCACCTCTTTTCCACACTCTCCTTTGCTCTGGATTGTTGAGCCTAAGTACTTAAAATCCTCCACCTTCCTTATCTCTGCTCCCTACAACAATTTACGCTTACATACAGTTTTGCTCCCAGTTCACATGGGCGGTTATTAGACTTAAAAAAAAAAAAAAAAAAAAACCACTGGGGTGGGGCTTATTGGAGCGGAGCGCTTATTACGTCGAATACGGTGTGTGTGTATATATACTAGTCCTTCTCAAAAAATTAGCATGTTGTGATAAAGTTCATTATTTTCTGTAATGTACTGATAAAAATTAAACTTTCATATATTTTAGATTCATTGCACACCAACTGAAATATTTCAGGTCTTTTATTGTTTGAATACTGATGATTTTGGCATACAGCTCATGAAAACCCCAAATTCCTATCTCAAAATTAGCATATCATGTTCAGGTAGTCTAAACGAGCTATTAACCTAATCATCTGAATCAACCAATTAACTCTGAACACCTGCAAAAGATTCCTGAGGCTTTTAAAAACTCCCAGCCTGGTTCATTACTCAAAACCACAATCATGGGTAAGACTGCCGTCCTGACTGCTGTCCAGAAGGCCATCATTGACACCCTCAAGCAAGAGGGTAAGACACAGAAAGAAATCTCTGAGCGAATAGGCTGTTCCCAGAGTGCTGGATCAAGCCACCTCAGTGGGACGTCTGTGGGAAGGAAAAAGTGTGGCAGAAAACGCTGCACAACCAGAAGAGGTGACCAGACCCTGAGGAAGATTGTGGAGAAGGGCCGATTCCAGACCTCGGGGGACCTGTGGAAGCAGTGGACTGGGCTACAGGTGCCGCATTCCCCAGGTCAAGCCACTTTTGAACCAGAAACAGCGGCAGAAGCGCCTGACCTGGGCTACAGAGAAGCAGCACTGGACTGTTGCTCAGTGGTCCAAAGTACTTTTTTCAGATGAAAGCAAATTTTGCATGTCATTCGGAAATCCAGGTGCCAGAGTCTGGAGGAAGACTGGGGAGAAGGAAATGCCAAAATGCCTGAAGTCCAGTGTCAGGTACCCACAGTCAGTGATGGTCTGGGGTGCCATGTCAGCTGCTGGTGTTGGTCCACTGTGTTTTATCAAGGGCAGAGTCAATGCAGCTATCAGGAGATTTTGGAGCACTTCATGCTTCCATCTGCTGAAAAGCTTTATGGAGATGAAGATTTCATTTTTCAGCACGACCTGGCACCTGCTCACAGTGCCAAAACCACTGATAAATGGTTTCCTGACCATGGTATTACTGTGCTCAAGTGGCCTGCCAACTCTCCTGACCTGAAGCCCATAGAGAATCTGTGGGATATTGTGAAGAGAAAGTTGAGACACCAGACCCAACACTGTGGATGAGCTTAAGGCCGCTATCGAAGCATCCTGGGCCTCCGTAACACCTCAGCAGTGCCACAGGCTGATTGCCTCCATGCCACGCCGCATTGAAGCAGTCATTTCTGCAAAAGGATTCCCGACCAAGTATTGAGTGCATAACTGAACATAATTATTTGAAGGTTAACTTTTTTTTGTATTAAAAACACTTTTTTTATTGGTCGGATTAAATATGCTAATTTTTTGAAATAGGGATTTTTGGTTTTGCTTTACTTTTTTGCCAAAATTATTATGAAAACAATAAAAGACTTGAACTACTTCAGTTGTGTGTAATGAATCTAAAATATATGAAAGTCGAATATTTATCAGTACATTACAGAAAATAATGAACTTTATCACAATATGCTAATTTTTTGAGAAGGACTAGTGTATATCCCACTGAGACCCTCACTGTGCTAAGACCCCTGGGCAAGGTCGCAACCACAAGTGTGCCTCTGTTCAGCCAGCAGTATAAATGGGTACCAGTAAAAATATACTGGGAAGGCAACCTGCGATGGACTAGCGGCCCATCCATGGGGAGTTGAACTCCTGGTCGCTTCACGCTATGGAAACCGGGGATAAGCACCGGCCTGATGAGCCACGAGGCTCGGGTGTAAAAACCCAACAGACTTACCCTACCATATATATATATATATATATATATATATATATATATATAGGTGGTGTGGTGGATTGCTGATTCTAAGGTTGGGGGTTCGAGTCCCACTCTCCACAAGGTCGTCACTGCCCCCCCCCACCCCCGAGTGCACTAACTGAATTATGAAAGGCCGGCCATGTCTCTCACTGTCTATGGTGAGACACTGTTTAAGACTTAAAGCAAGGTGATCTCACCAAGATGGCTCCACTTCGGAATTGAAACAGTAATGTCCAATCTAGGTTTTTTTTGTTTCTTTTCTTTTGATGATCAGTGATTGGTGGAAACAGGTGGAAGGTGTGGCTATTGTTTGGTTGAAGTGAAAACCTGCACCCACACCGGCCCTTTGCGGATAAGATTGCCCACCCCTGGTCTATGGGAAGAAAAAGTAACCCATGCTCCACTTCACAATTCCTATTTTTCTCAGATTGCTTTATGGAAAGGATGCATCCATTATATTTTGGTGACAGACTTAAAAAAATCTGATAGCTGTTCATATCAGTGCTTCTACCAGTTTCCTTTACAATGGGACAACTTGATGCTTTTATCCGCTTTCCTGATTTTACACTCTACAAGAGATATAATGCCATTAAGAGCACGATTTATCACAAACCTCGAAGCAGAAACACACCTTTAAGAGCTGAGAATAATCATCCTGAACAGCTCATGCGTACTTTTCCTACCGCTCAATTCTTGCAATGATGAAGAAGCTGTAGTACAGTTACAGATTTCTAAAGTAAAACTTTTGAAATTAAGGATCGTTTTCAGCACAGAGCTTATTCTAATTTGTTTATTTCTTCCACATATCAAAGGGCCCTTCATACAGAGCGGGAATCCTGATTGGCTAAAAGAATCTAAAGATGCTCTCAGTTCCCAATATATGGATTATTGTCCGACATTATGCACAGGACAAACATGGTCCTGTAGTGTCACTTAAGATCTGGGGGACAGAAATAAAAGTACAGCACTACTGTATCTCCTCGGGGCGGTGACATCACCACACACCGTTATGTAGAGAAGAATTTTGGATGAACACATTAAACACAGTGGATCCCTCTGGTATTAATGAAGAACTGGAATTGTGATGGTTATTTCTAGATAACAGTATTATCTTATATTATACATTTGCCTCGAATTGTTTGTTTACTCTCCCATCTAGACTTGGTGCCCTTCATCATGCACAACTGTGATGTTTCCACTTGTCTACGTATATGCACTTTCACACTTGTCCTCACTAACTTTTGGGGCGATCCATGTTTGCGCTTCCTTACAGGAAGTTGGGGGGCGTGGTCCTTGGACACTTATTTGTCCTTACCAACTTTGGGAGCAAGAGGTTTGTGAGAACCTCCAGGAGGAACCGAGAGTAAAACTGTTGCTCCTCAGTGTTGAGAGGAGCCAGTCAAAGTGGCTCAGGGATCTGATTAGAATGCCACGCCTCCCTGGCATGGTGTTTTGGGCATGTCTGACCTGAAACAGAGTATGACTCTAGGCTGGTCTGGTAATGCCTCGGTGTACCCCCCATGCGCCCCCAGGAGAGGTGGAGGAAGTGGCTGGGGAGAGGGACTCACTGCTTGGCTGCTGTCCCTGTGACCCGACCACAGATCAAGCGGAAGATCACTGAATAGCTTGATTAAAACTTAGCACCTGCAATAAATTTTTATAGGAATTCATGTGAAAATTGGAATAACTCCAACAACAACAACAACAAAAAACCTGGACAACTGTATGCTTTTCTCACGTACCTTCCATTTGAACTGACTCAAGTCCAGTGGGTCCAGTCGAATTAGATGTCTATTTCAGCACGAGTTGCATGTGTCTGGTCTGAGCTCAGGTTTGGCTGGTGGACAGCCGCTATTTCAGCCTGCACCGTCAGTTTGAATGTTTTTAATTAAACCTGGGTACAGTACTTATTATCCATTCTGGACTAATAAAAGAAAATCCCGTATTTATGTGGGAGTTATGTGGGAATTCCAAGCAAGTGATTACGGGAAAAGATGATTAAAAAAAAACAAACAAAATAAAACCACAGCAATTCACAGAATAAAATTACTGGATGACTGCAGCGTCTATATACACGCCCCCACACACACACCCCGTTTAATAAACAAGCGGACAAAGATCCAAGTTAACAAAATGGTTTGTAAACCCAGTGCAGCAGATCTGAAATGCACATTCGCTCTCTGTTGTGAAAAACAGCTTATGCAATAACTACACAGACACTTCGTCCTAATTAGGGTTGCAGGGAGGCTGGCGCCCAGCTCAATCAACTCTGGACGAGTGCGGGACACTTCCTGGACAGCCAGACTACTGCAGGTACAAAAACACAGACAGCCATTCCCATTCCCGCCTAAGGGCAACTTAGAACAGCCCATTAGTCTACTGTGCGTGTTTTTGGATTGTGGAAGGAAACTGGACTACCCAGAGGAAGAGAACAGAACACTGGCATCAATTTTAAGGTTAGCACCAATAATCCAATAGCGCACGCACACACACACACACACACACACACACACACACACACACACACACACACACACCATCATCCTTGTAATGTATTAGCCACTAGGGTGCAGTGTCTGCGTATTTACCATGTGAAGTGTGTGTAGACACTTACTGTCACATTTCATCCCTTGGTGTAAGAGCCCGTACAGTAGAGATCCACAGTGATCACAGAATGTGGGACTGGAGTACGTGTGTACCTTAAATTTATGTTTGCTGCGAGGATCCTGTAAAGCACACACACACACACACACACACACACAAATTCAATTGTATTTCTATGGCGGTTTTAACAACTTACACTTTCGAGAGGAGTGGAAAAGGAAAATTGTAGAATTTGGGATGTGTGTTGTAGTGAATAATAATAAACCACATACTCTCTCTCTCTCTCTCCCTCTCTCTCTCTCTCTCTCTCTCTCTCTATATATATATATATATATATATATATATATATATATATATATATATACATACACACACACACATATATATATATATATATATACACACACACGCGCATACATACACGAGACAGCGGTGGTCTGGTGGTAAAGGGCACTGGATTGCTGATCCTAAGGTTAGGGGTTCGAGTCCCACTCTCCACAAGGTTGTCACTGTCCCCCCCAGTGCATTAACTGGATTATCAAAGGCCGGCCGTGTCTCTCACTGTCTGTGGTGAGAGGTTCATGTAAAAGAACCATTGCAGACTTTTGTAAAAAGGGGCTGCAAAGCCGTCAGCGTGTTTCTGTCCCTCGCTAAAGGGTTGTGTCAGGAAGGGCATCAGACGTTAAAAAAAACAAAAAACAAAAACCTATGCCAAATCAAATGTGCGAGTCAGATGATTCACTGAGGCGACCCGAGAACGGGAAAAAGCCGAAAGGAAAAGAAGACACGCACACACACACACACACACACTTTTTTTGCTTTTACAAATAAACATTTCTACTATTAAATAAATTCTTGAATAAAGTAAAATAATATTACAAGATTATTATCTATTGCTTACGGAATTATTTACAATAGATCATAAAATTTGCGTCATTTTCATCCGGGGTCGGGTCGCAGGGGCAGAAGCCTAAGCAGTGAGGTCCAGACATCCCTCTATCCAGTCACTTCCTCCAGCTCTTGTAGGGGACACACAGAGGTGTTCCCTGCCGAGACATAGTTCCTCCACCGTGTTCTGGGTCAACTGGGGTCTCTTCCTGGTTGAACATGCCTGTAACACCACACCAGGGAGGTGTTCGGGAGGCGTTCTAACCCGATGCCTGGCCATCTTAACTGGCTCCTCTCAATGCAATCCTGCTCCAAGCTCCTCCCGGATTTCTGAGCTGCTCACCCTCTCTCTACGGGAGAGTCCTCGCCACCTGGCGAAGGAAGCTCATTTCAGCCACTTGTATCCGTGATCTTGTTCTTTCGGTCTCTACCCAAAGATCATGATCATAGGTGAGGGTTAGAACGTAGGTCAACTGATAAATTGAGAGCTTCACAGCTCAGCTCCCTCTTCACCACAATGGACTGGTACAGGCTCCACTTTACAGTAGAGACTCCGGCGATCCGCCCATCGATCTCCCGCTCCATCCTGCCTTTACGCATAAATATTATTGATTGACAGAAAGACCTCTACACTCTCTACTAAACAGAAAGCGCTATGAATGGACGCCTGTAGAATGATATCATGATTAGATGCAATATTAGAGAAGATTCTCCCAGGAAATGGCCATATTCCAAAACAGGTCATATGACAAAGATGAAGCTGGTTAGATTGAGGGCTCAGGGAGGTTCTCTTCTCCCTAAAGCCAATGACTTCTACATGAGGACATGATGTTTTCACAAAGCAAGACCCCAAAACAACTCAAGTTTAACCAAGAATCTGAACTCAAAATCTGCTGGTGTGGTTTGAGAAACTGTTATACATTAAAACAAATGAAAAAGAAACAGAAAGCAGTTAAACGGACAGAACAGACTAAACTGAGCTGAACCCGGCAGCTTCTTCTCCAAACATGAATCTGCACCAAACAAAATGTCTGCAACTTGTTTATCTATCATGAGATAAAACTTTGATCTGACTAGTGCTGTATTGTGCTACAGCCCCCCCACACACACAGTGTGCATTTGAAAGCGTGTGTGTGTGTGTGTGTGTATCAGCTGTGTTCACTGGCTGCATCTTGAAGATACGACTAGACACAGGAAGTGTTTTTTTTCTTCTCATTTCATATTCTGTGTCTGATCACATGTTAGGAGGAACCTGATGTATAAAAATAGACATCATAGAAGACAGAAGTGCTCTAGTCTCTGTGTGTGTGTGTGTGTGTGTGTGTGTGTGCGCGTGTGTTTAATTCTAACACTGAATTGGAAATTCAAATATATGTTTGTAGATTCTACATAACGAATGCCATTAATAAAAGGATATGTGAATGTTAAATATTTGAACAGGCTCGTATAACATCAATATGCTAATGTGATGATACAACGAGAGGCTAATTCTCAGACATTTTTGGTGCAAAAAATACTTGGTGGTAATGATATGTGATATAAGATTGGGTAGGTGTGTGTTCTGATTGAAAATGCTGATAGAGGATAGCGGGGTGTGAGTGTGCGTGTGTGTGAGATTGCGTGTGTGAGTGAGGTTGGTGTAAGTGTGCGTGTGTGTTGCTTAGTCAGGACGAGATAGCGTTTTTTTTATCTGTGGAGGAAGTGGATTTGTCTAAGAAGAAGAAGAAAATACACACAAGCGGAGGTGGAGAGGTAAACAGAAAGAGGAAAGGAGAACGAGACAGAGGAAAAAAAAAGAGTGAGCAAGACAGAGAGAGACAGAAAGTGAGAGAAAATGAAAGAGAAGGAAGGAGAGAGACAGAGAGCGAGGGAGGTGAAGAGAGAGGGGGAGACAGGAGCGAGAGAGAAGGAGAGGGCACAAGAGACAGAGAGAGAGAGAGAGAGAGAGAGAGAAAGAGAGAGTGAAGGAAAGTGAGAGGGAAAGATGGGAGAGGGAGGGACAGGGAGGGGGACTGGAATGGCAGAGATAGACAGAGAGGGAGGAGAGAGGGAGAGGGGGAGAGAGAGAGAGAGAGAGACAAATAGAGTGAGGGAGAGAGAATGAGAGAGAGGGGGAGAGCATGAGAGAGGGAGGAAAGGTGGAGAGAGAGAGAGAGAGAGAGAGAGAGAGAGAGAGAGAGAGAGAGAGAGAGAGAGAGAGAACTTACATCTGAGGCTGGGCCTTTGTCCGCACCAGGGCAGGAGAACGTGACGAACTCATGGCAGCGTTTATGTACCACAAAACAGCACACTACAAAACACACACACACAGCGTGAGAGAGAGAGAGAGAGAGAGAGAGAGAAAATAATTATTTACATGTGCAAAAGTTTTTATTTTTATTCTGCTTATCATTACTATTCATTCATTTTCTGTACTGCTTATTCCTAATTAGGGTCATGAGGAGGCTGATGCCCATATCAGCCAACTCTGGGAGTTGACAGAGAACACCCTGGATCACTTGCCAGGCCATCACAGAATTTTATTTGCAGTATTATTATTTTATTTATTTATATATATTTAATTATTATTAGCAGCAGTATTAGTAGTATTATATTTATTATCTTTATTATTATTACATTAATCATGGGGCGGTGGTGGCCTTGTGGTATAGGTGCTGGTCACTGATCCTAAGGTTGGGGGTTCAAGTCCCACTCTCCACAGGTAGTCACTGTCCCCCCAGTGCACTAACTGGGTTATCAAAGGCTGGCCGTGTGTCTCACTGTCTATGGTGGGAGGTTCATGTACAAGAACCATTGCCGACTTTCGTAAAAGAGGAGCTGCAAAGCCATCAGCGTGTTTCTGCCCTGCGATGGCCTGGAGAGCTGTCCAGGGTGTACTCTGCCCTTGCCCGGAGTCGGTTGGGATGGGCGGCAGCCTCCCACCCCAACTAGGATTAAGCGGTTACAGAAAATGAACTGAAGTGAACATGAATTATAATTAGGTGGGGCTGGTGGGGTGGTGGTTAGGGTGCTGGGCTCATGATTAGGAGGTTGTGGATTCAAATCCCTTTAGACCTTCACCATGCTGAGATCCCTGGGCAAGGTCTTAACCACAAGTGGGCCTCTGTCCACCCAGCAGTATAAATGGGTGCCAGTAACAATACTGGGAAGGTAATCCGCGATAGACTAGCGTCTCAACCGTGAGGAGTTGAACTTCACGCTATGGGAACCGAGGAAAAGCACTGGCCTGATGAGCCACCATTTATTATTAGTAGTAGTACTTGTAGTATTACATTTATTATTATATTTATTAATAGTAGTTTCATACACACCGATCCACTGTCAAAGGGGTAAATATAAAAAAATCCTCCCCATTTAAAGTGTAATATAATTTTTTAACTGTTCTTGTCATTTAAATTCGTGGGCAAGCTGGAGCACATCTCAATCAACCCGGAGCAAAGACAGGGTACACCCTGAACAGCCCGCCAAACCATGGTAGGGCCAAAGTGTAATAATGATAATATTAAGGATAAGAAGAAAAAGTAAGAAGAAAAACAACAACAAAACAATAATAATAATATACTGGAAGCCATAAGTGATATCTCGGAATGTTATGATGTCACTTCCTCTAATCATCAGCCCATCACATTTATTGTGAATCAGAATTACGATACTTTAATGATCCTGAAGGAAATTGTGTGCACACAGTTGCTCCATACAAAGAAAGTATGAGAAAGTCTGAGTAAAGAAAAATTACAAATATATCCAAGTTAGAAGCGAGTAATATGCATTTAAACAGATGGAGAGTGAATGGTGTCAGTGAGGGATATGTACGGTATTATCAATATGATAAACAAGACCATTGAAATCTGGATGTGACAGCTATATGGAGAATTTGGAATTTGCTGCTATAACTAATGAAACCAAGTTTATTAAATGGGATTAACAATCTTTGTGTCAAACAGAACAGTAATGTTGTTAGTGCTTATGCCCCACAGGCAGGATGTGAGCTAGAAGAGGAAGAGAGATTCTGGAGTGACTTAGATGAAGTGATGCAGAGTACCCCCAGAGGTGAAAGAGTGGTCATTGGTGCAGACTTCAATGGACATGTTGGTGCAGACAACAGAGGGGACGAGGAAGTGATGGGCAGGTTTGGTATCCAGGAAAGGAACACAGAAGGACAGATGTTGATAGATTTTGCAAAAAGGATGGAAATGGCTGTGGTGAATACTTTCTTCCAGAAGAGACAGGAGCATAGGGTAACATAAAAATGGAGGTAGGAGCACACAGGTAGACTACATCTTGTATAGGCGATGTAATTTGAAGGAAGTCAGTGACTGCAAAGTAGTAGCGGGTGAGAGCGTTGCCAAACAGCATAGGATGGTGGTGTGCAGGATGATGCTGATGGTGAGAAAGGTGAAGGCAAAGGCAGAGCAGAAGACAAAGTGGTGGAAGCTGAAAAAGGAAGAGTGTCGGGTTGTCTTTGGGTGATCAGGAAGCGCTTCCAGATGACTGGACAACTACAGATAATGTGATCAGGGAGAGACAGGTATGAGAGTACTTGGTGTGTCTTCTCTAAAGGACAGTAGATAAGGAGACTTGGTGGTGGAATGAGGAAGTGCAGGAGTGTGTACAAAGGAAGAGGTTAGTTAAGAAGAAGTGGGACATTGAGAGGACCGAAGAGAGTAAACAGGAGTACAGGGAGACGCAGCGTAAGGCGAAGGTAGCGGTGTCAAAGGCCAAACAGAGGGCGTATGATGACTTGTATGATAGGCTGGACAGTAAGGAGGGAGAAAATTATTTATACAGGTTGGCACAGCAGAGAAATAGAGATGGGAAGGACGTGCAGCAAGTTAGAGTGATTAAGGACAGAGAGGGAAATGTATTGAATGATGACAGAAGTGTGCTGGGAAGATGGAAAGAGTACTTTGAAGAGCTGATCAATGAGGAAAATGAGAGAGAATAAAGAGTAGAAGAGGTGACTGTTGAGTACTAGGAAGTAGCAAAGATTAGTAAGGGTGAAATGAGGACGGCATTGAAGAGGATGAAGAATGGAAAGGCAGTTGGTCCTGATGACATTCCGGTGGAGGTATGGAAGTGTCTAAGAGAGGTACCAATAGATTTTCTGACAAGAACATTCAACAAGGTCTTAGAGAGTGAGAGGATTCCGGAGGAATGGAGAAGTGTGCTTGTGCCCATTTTTAAGAACAAGGGAGAAGTGCAAGAGTTGTGGCAACTACAGAGGAATAAAGTTGATGAGTCATATGATTATGAAGTTATGAAGTTTCATGCCAAGAAAGAGCACCACACATGCAGTGTTTGCTTTGAGGATGTTAAATAGAAGTACAGAGAAGGTCAAACGGAGCTGCATTGTGCCTTTGTGGATGTGGAGAAAGCATATGACAGGGTGCCAAAGGAGGAACTGTGGTATTGCATGAGGAAGTCTGGAGTGGCAGAGAAATATGTTAGAGAGGTGCAGGACATGTATGAGAGATGTAAGACAGTGGTGAGGTGTGCTGTTGGTGTGACAGAAGAGTTCAAGGTGGAGGTGGGACTGCATCAGGGGTCAGCTCTGAGCCCCTTCTTGTTTGCTATGGTGATGGACAGGCAGACAGACGAGGTTAGACAAGAATCTCCATGGACTATGATGTTTGCCGATGACATTGAGATCTGTAGTGAGAGCAGAGAACAAGTGCAGGAAAATCTAGAGAGGTGGAGGTATGCCCTGGAAAGGAGAGGAATGAGGTGAGCTGCAGTAAAACAGAATACATGTGTTTGTGAACGACAAGGACCCAAGAGGAACGGTGAGGTTACAGGGAGCAGAGATAACGAAGGTAGAGGATTTTAAGTACTTCGGGTCAACAATCCAGAGCAATGGAGAATGTGGGAAAGAGGTGAAGAAGCGTGTGCAGGCAGGTTGGAATGGTTGGAGAAAAGTGTCCGGTGTGATGTCTGATAGGAAGGTATCGGCAAGATGAAAGGAAAAGTGTACAAGATGGTGTTGAAGCCAGCGATGTTGTATGGTTTCGAAACTGTGGCACTGAGGAAAAGACTGAGACAGAGCTGGAGGTAGCAGAGATGAAAATATTGAGGTTCTCTTTGGGAGTAACGAGGATGGATAGGATCAGGAATGAGTACATCAGAGGGACATCAGATGTTAGAGGTTTTGGAGACAAATTCAGATGGGCTAGATTGAGATGGTTTGGACATGTACAGAGGAGAGACAGTGCGTATATTGGTAGTAAGATGCTGAGGTTGGAACTACAGGGCAGAAGGCCTAGAGGAAGACCAAAGAGACGATTCATGGATGTGGTGAAGGAGGACATGAAGGTCGTTGGTGTAAGAGAAGATGCAGCGGATAGGGTGAGATGGAGGCAGATGATTCGCTGTGGTGACCCCTGAAGGGAAAAGCCAAAAGGAAAAGAAGAAGTATCAAACAGAATAGCATCGTTGTCTTACTGCTCAGTCTTGCGATCACATCACTATCCCTTATGGTGTTACGAGTCTAAACCCTGACAGGACTGAAGATCATTTAAAAGAAATGAATTTCATCTCCAGTGAAATGATCAAAGCTGTACAGCGGCATCGAGGGTCAGTGAGGGAACATAACAAGCTCGGGTCAGAGTGAGAACATCGATGCGCTCCACTCTGCTACAAGAGATGCATATTTATAATGGAGGGAAGCCGGTAACCTCGGCATGGCACATTTTATAATACTATGAAGAAATCTTGATTTCAGTTAAAATATACTCTACAAAAAATGTCAGAAAAATAGAAATACCACCATTGCTGATAAAACGGCATGTAAACAATATGATAAGAATGATCATGAGTTCTGGAAAGAAATCAAAAGAAATGTGAACAGTAACATTAATCTCCCTGCATGTATAGCTGGGTTGCATGATGAAAACAATGTTGTACTAACATGACAAGATAAATATAAACAGATATTCAGCATTGCCAACGACAGTAACTGTGCGGATCTGTCAGCAGTTTCAGGTTACATCTGTTAGTTTCTGTAATGATAGGACTGTAGCAGGTGGTGAAATCACTTATATTATTAAAAGATCGTCAATCAGCAAATCTCCAGGTCCAGATGGGCTCACTGCAGAACCTTTTACAGATACAGCAATCAAGCTCCCTATTTTAGGCTCAGTGTTTTCTGCCTCTGTTTCAGTAAATGGCTATTATGCCTGGTACCTTTATCACATCAATTATTGTTCTCGTAATAAAAGACAAGAATAAATGTAAGGGACAAATCTAACTATCGAACAATGCATCAATCACTAAAGTCCCAGAGTATATTTCATTGAATTAAAAAATTAAGTAACAAAAGTTAAGGAAGATGCCACAAAAACAAGGCCAATTCTGCAAAAAAAAACAAACAAACAAAAAAAACACCTTTCCAAACAAAACAATAAACAACCCAAAACCTTCCATGAAAACTACTTTCATTTTTGTGAGGTACGCATCCGTGTCTGTGTGTGTTTGTATTTATATTTTATTATATTTTATTTACATCTTATGCATTATTTTTGAATGTTTTATTGTTATTATAAGCATTTATAGCATTGAATATGTATTTATTGATATTATATACACATATACATATACGTATACGTCAGTCAGGGGGGGGGGGTCGATCCTGCTTCGCGAAAATTGGTGGTTCTGGGGGTTCTCGGTCCCCATTAACATAGAAAGTGAGGGATCCCTGTAGACACCATTTATATATATATATATATATATATATATATATATATATATATATATAAAAATATGTGTGTGTGATGTATTTATATCGATTTTTGTCTGAATATTTACTGAAAGAAATGAGTAGATATTATATTTCTCATGATTCTCAAACGTCTGCTGCTTTCTTGATGCTTCAGAGGTTTTCAACCAGATAAATTAGTATAAATAATTTAAAAAGTCATAATCAGTTGATGTACTCTTGTATGTTTTTAAACTTTTAACCGACTGGAACTGGAACCAAAAGGTTATAATGTATATCAGATAAGAGAAGATAAGATAAGGTAAGATACAGCTTTATTAATCTCACAATGGAGAAATTCACTGTTACAGGCTCTTGAGGTACCATCAGTAGGGGGTGCAAAACTAGATACATATACAACATACACACATACATATATATTATATAAGTAAATAGATACATAAATAGTATAAATTAATAAACAATAAAGGAAAAGAAGGGAACAACTTTGTAGACTGGCCTATATTCAAGTGTATATGTATCTGAGGGCAGAGTAGATGGGTTGATATGGTTCACAGTCAGTGGGGTAGATGTGGTTGATTAAAGTGCACGGGGTTTTTATTGCACATAACTGGTGCAAAGATGGGGGTCAGTGACCTCTAGCCCCTTTAAACCGAGCTCACCTGTAAGCAATCATGTCTGAATGTACGAGCGAATTTTAGTTTGAGGATAACAGAGTATATTTCTGGGAGATATTCAGTTGAATTTGAGGTAAATGGTCTGTATTCGTGGTGTTGGAAAACATTTTGGTTCTGCTCCAAATTTGGTGTGAATACAGTGTGCGTGCGTGTTTGGTGTGAATACAGTTCATGCGGCTGATTTTTGCACGTCACACAAAGAAAAACCATGAAATTATGACACGCCACACAGATCCACCCCTTCTATAAAAAGGCAGCCGTGGGAGCCCTGTGTGTCTACACTCTCATTTACAAAAGTTCTGCATATTTCCTACATGTGATGCACCTTCACACATGTATTACAAAAATATAATATTACTGAATATAAATGGTGGTTCCGGTGTTGGTGGACTTGCTCCTTGAGCTGCTTTATATCACGGACAGGAAGCGCATCTCAGATCTGTTCCGTTTGTGCTCAGATCTGATTCTTTGGGATGTATTACAGGGAGCACTATTGCTGTGTTTATCTACTGTTCCTAGTTCTACTTGGATTTCCCACATTCCTCCTCTCATATAAAAGGCGACGGATTTTCATCATCAACACGAGTCGGAACGCTGATCTATTCTGTTACATATGTCCAAAATAAATAATAAAACAATAACATAAATGAAACAAAACAGTTAAAAAAAAAAAAAAATCTAAAAATTAAATAAATATATAAAAAGTAACAAAAAAAAAAGTGCTATTCTTAAGTTATTCTTATTCTTATTCTGGTGCAATGTGAGTTGGGTGGCAGCCGAAGGTATGGGTTCTGTCAAAAGAGGGGAGCTGAGATGTCAACTGATGAACACCCGGTGGTGAGCTGGCTCTGATGGTGGGGGACGCTGCCCTCCAGACCTGGTAGGTCCAAGCGTGTAGTTAGGGTCTCTTGGGAAGATTTGGCGTTCCTGTCAAAGTGGCCTTTAACTCACACCTCTGGCAGAGCTACAAGCACGTCCCAAAGGAGGCAAGTGACATGGAATCTGAATGCGCCATGTTTCGTGCCTCCATTGCTGAGGTGGCAGGCCATAGCTTTGGTCAGAAGGCCAACAGTGCCTGTCGTGGCGGTAACATCCAAACCCGGTGGTGGACACCAACAATGAAGGGAGCCATCCAGCTGAAAAAGGAGGCCTATAGGGTCTTATTGGCCTGTGGGACTCCCGAAGCAGCAGACATGTACCGGCAGGCCAAACATGCTGCAGCCCAAGCTGTCGCCAAAACAAAATCTCTGATGTGGGAGGAGTACGGTGAGGGCCTGAAGAGTGATTATTGGTTGGCATCAAAAAGGTTTTCGACCACCATCTGATGCTTCGGGGGGGGGAAGCAGTTCTCCACAAATACTGCCGACAGTGGAAGTGGGGAGCTGCTCACCTAGACCAGGGATGTTGTCAGGAGGTAGAAGGAATACTTCGAGGACCTCTTCAATCCCACTAGCACGCCCTCCGTGGAGGAAGACTGATCACTGAGGTAGTCAAAAAGCTACTCGGTGTTTGACCTCCGGGGATGGATGAGATCCGCCCTGAATATCTCAGGGCTCTGAATGTTGAAGGACTGTCTTGGTTGACATGTCTCTACAACATTGAGTGGTCAACTGGGGGCCGTACCTCCTGGATTGGCAAACTGGGGTGGTAGTTCCCCTTTATAAAAGGGAGAGCAGAGGGTGTGTTCCAATTATCGTGGAAGCAGACTCTTCAGCCTACCCAGCAAAGTCTAGATAGGGGTATTGGAGAGGAGGATCTGACTAATAGTTGAACCTCGGATTCAAGATGAGCAATGTGGTTTTTGTCCTGGCTGTGGCAATGTTGACCAAGCCTATATGCTCTGCAGCCTCTGCTGTAAAGCGGAGCCTATACCAGTCCATTATCATGAAGAGGGAGCTGAGCTGCATGGCAAAGCTCTTAATTTACCAGTCGATCTACAGTGCTGTGCAAAAGTTTTTGGCCCTTACTGAGTTTTGACTTTTTTGCACCGTTGGCACACTAAACTTTTTCAGATTATCAAACATTTAAACATTACACAAAGATAACCCAAGTATTAAAAAAAATGCCGTTTTACTGTTGTGACTTTATTTGTTAAAAAAAAAAAGTCTGAGCCAAACTTACATGAACCTCTGTGAAAAAGCAACTGCACCCCCTTGTTAAAAAGTGAGGTAATTGTGATTAATCCGATGACTTCAATTTCATGGCCACACCCAGGCCTGATCGCTGCAAGCCATTTCCAAAGAGGAGATCTTTAACATAAAACCTGTCTGACAAGGTGAGGGAGGCCATACTGAACACGCATCATGCCGTGATCCAGTGAGCTTCAAGAACAAACAAGAAAGAAGATTATAGAGATGTCTCAGTCTGGGAAAGGATACAGTCATTGGTAACTCTTTGGAACTTCAGCGGACCACTGTCAGAGCCATTATCCATAAATGGAGAATACATGGCACAGTGGTAACCTTTCCCAGAAGTGGCCGACCTATCAAAATTACTTTAAGAGCACGGCGCAGACTAACTGGACAAGTCACAAACCCAAAAACCACTTCTGAACAACTACAAGACTCACTTGCCTGAGTTAATGTCAATGTTCATGACTCCACCATCAGAAAGACCTGAGGCAAAAATGGCATCCATGGAAGTGTTCCGAGGCAAAAGCCACCGTTGACAAAAAAGAATATCAAGCAACAACTCATTTTTGCCAAGAATCATCTTGATCATCCCCAAGACCTTTGGGAAAATGTCCTCTGGACTGAAAAAACTAAAGTTGAACTTTTTGGGAGAAATGCATCCTGTTACATCTGGCGCAAAAGCAACACTGCATTTGATTAAAAGATCATTGTGCCAACAGTGAAACATGGTGGTGGAAGTGTAATGATCTGGGCCTGCTTTGGTGCTTCAGGACCTGGGTGACTTGTCATGATTGATGGAACCATGAATTTTGCTCGCTACCAAGAAATCCTGGAGAAGAATCGTCACCCATCAGTTCGAGACCCTAAGCTAAAGCACCCCTGGGTACTGCAGCAAGACAATGATCCGGAGCACACCAGCAAGTCCACTTCTGAATGGCTAAAAAATAACAAAATAAGGATTTTGGAGTGGCCTAGTCAAAGTCCCGATCTGAACCCTATTGCGATGCTGTGGCATGACCTTAAAAAGGCTGTTCATGCCCGAAAACATTCCAATCTGGTTGATCTTAAACAATTCTGCAGAGAAGAGTGGGCCAAAATCCCATCACAGTGATGTGAAAGACTCAGCACCTCTTATCGCAAACGCTTGACTGCAGTTATTGCTGCAAAAGGTGGTTCAACCAGCTATTAGATTTCAGGGGTAATTACTTATACACACTGACCCTAGTAGATTCACATGTTTTTTCTCCTTAATAAATTCAATTGGCACTGAAAACTGCATTTTGTGTTTACTTGCTTTATCTTTGTATAATATTTAGGTTTGCTTTATCTGAAATGGATGACAGTGGCAAATGTGCAAAAAATGTCAGAAATTGGTCAGGGGGCAAAAACCTTTTCACGGCACTGTATGTTCCAACCCTCACCTATGGTCACAAGCTTCGGGTAGTGACCAAAAAAACAAGATCGCGAATACAAGTGGCTGAAATTGAGCTTCCTTTGAGACAGGGTGAGAAGCTCAGTCATGTGGGTGAAGCTCAGAGTAGAACTGCTGCTCCTCCGCATTGAGAGGAACCAGTTGAGGTGGCTCGGGAATCTGGTGAGAATGCTTCCCGAACACCTCCCTGGTGTGGTGTTTGGGGCAAGTCCAACCGGGAAGAGGCCCCAGGGTCGACCTAGAACATGCTGGAGGGAATAGGTGTCTCGGGTTGGACTGGGAACGCCTTAGTGTCTGCCCGGAAGAGCTGGAGGAAGTGGCTGGAGAGAGGAACGTCTGGACCTCATTGCTTAGGCTGCTGCCTCTGCTATTCAACCCCAGATTAAGCGGATGATGAAGATTATTAATAACATAATAATCATTATATTAATAATAATGATTATTAATAAAATAATTATTGCATTATGATAAATCTCCCCTCCTGCAATTTCTCATTTCCTTTCTTTTTTTATTCAATTCTTTCATCATTTTCCTCTCTTCCTCCAATCATTCTTTTCCTTATCTAGATCCTGTCCTTTATTTCACCCTCTCATCTTTTTGTTCAGCTTTTTCATTTCCCTACATTTCCTCACACTCTTTGTTCCTTTAATATCTCACTCTCTTGCCATTTCATTATTTCTATTTTCTTTTGTTTCTACTCTTCTTTCTTTTTTAAACCCCCATACTCTTCCCTTCTTTTGTCCTTTCTTACTTCTCAGAGGTTTTTTCATTCTTACAGGAACACTTGTTCTACATCTTACTTACTCTCAGTTTTTTAATTTTCTCTGACTGTAATCTAATTTCCTTTAATCTGGACTTAATCCAGATGTTTCTCATGAGAGAAAAAGTCTATGCAGTAAATTCCCCGAAAGTGTCTGTCCAACACGCTGAAAAATAATCACCCCCTCATGTACAGTACTTCCATCCCCAGTGTGTTCGAGCTGTAGATGAGTGTTGCACCGCTACAGCTTTCACGTTGACATGTTAATACAGAGAATTTGATGAAGCGATTGTGAAACAAACAGGAAGTGGGTTGCTTTGCAGAAAACGGAATACGAGTGCATTATCGAGGGTCTTTCTGCTTTCTTCTCGTCTAACAAAATTACAACAGACTGCAGAAACATTTCCGTTGAAATCATCGTGAGTTTTCATACACATTGCTCAGGGTGAGTGTGCACTCCGTGTTCTCTTCTTGGCTGAGAGGAGAGGAACTTTCTGCATCTGGAGCTTCACCTTGGGGCAACCATGGCCTAATGGTTATAAAAGTAAGCTTGGGATCAGCAGGAAAAGTGTGTGGTGGTGGGGAAGTGAGCTGTACCTTCCATTCCTCTAAATTCATGGCTGAAGTGCCCTTGAGCAAGACACCTAACAATCCAACTGCTCCCTAGGTGCCTCGATGCGTGGCTAGGTTAAATGCAAAGCAAAAATATATTTTTACGAGATAATACAGTATCAAAATCAGTAAGGTCTGATAAGTTGTGCATGTGGAGATGCTTTTCAGCTCAATGGGGTTCTCTTGGAGAGGTTTCCTGGTGAATCTTGAAAGGATGATTATGATCATCATCCTGTTAAAAGTTCAAAGGTACCTTAACTCTCATTCAGACAACCTCGTATTATATTCAAACACTCTTTGATATGATTTAGTTGCGACTGATTTTAACTAAGCTGTCCTGTCCCTGAAGCAGCCCAAACCATAACTCAACCACCACCATGCTCACAGTTGGTATGAGGTTCTTCGTCTGTTCCAATATGTACTGTGATTGTCATATTTATTTATTATCAATTTGGAGGCAATCCTTGTAAAGCACATGTTCCCCTGCTTAAAGCACCACCTCAGAGGGACTCATTAGTAGCTCTGGCTCTGATATCTCCGGACCCCAATGTTCCATACACTTATATTCTGGTCCAAAAATCTACAGTGAGCAAAAGAGGATTAAACTTGACCTTTATGATGGAATAAAACATACACACACACACACACACACACACACACACACATAATAAAGACCTGCAGAACCTGAGAGACCAGAAACAACATCAGAGAGCAAAGGAGTCTGGGAGGTAACTCAAAACTATACACACTCTCTCTCTCTCTCTCACACATGCACAAGTTCACACTCATTTTTATACACACCGAGTGAATCACAACACTCACCAAACATGCATCAACTCACTTCAGAAACACACACACACATGGTACAGAAACTGAAATGGAATAAAGTGATAAGATCTTAGAGCACAGTGCATCATCTCATTTTTTAAAACGTTCGTTTAAGATCTCTCTCGCTCTCTCTCCCTCTTTCTCGCTCTGAGAAGCACTGCAAGAGATTTCCACTGCAATCGTCAGCTGTTGCCTAGCAACAGGACTGAAGGGTTAAAACAGGGTAGAACCACCCACTCCTCTAAATGGCAAGTATAACATCCAATCAGTCGCGCGCTCTCTCTCTCTCTCTCTCACACACACACACACACACACACACACGAGAGAGTTTTTAAAACTGTGGCTCTAAGAAATGGATTAAAATGGCTCTGTGTTCTGACTCTACTCTTTCCTTTATAACCTTTACAAAGGGTTTTGGGTCTATCCATTTGAAAGCACCATAGCTCCTCTAGTGATGGTGCCATATTTGTTCATTTTTATATATATATTGTAGCCTGTGGTGACTAAAAGTAAAATGCAACTGGTTTCAGGTCAAAATCTTTATCTGTTTTGATTTCGGAGTGATTTGAAAAGTGGGCGTGTCCATGTTAACCCTCTCTGTGCCATTTATGGCTAGCAACTGAGACAGATAGCTGCTCGATTTTTTCATAATATGCTTGTTCCGTCTTTAAAGTGTATGAGAAATGTATAACTGAGTAGATTAGCCCCCTGGTGGCAATGTCATATGAGAGATTTCCTTTCGGATTTTTCCCTTCATCAGGGGTCGCCACAGCAAATGATTCGCACATTTGATTTGGCATAGGTTTTTACGTCGGATGCCCTTCCGGACATAACCCTTTAGCAAGGGACAGAAACGCGCTGACAGCTTTGCAGCTACTCTTTACGAAAGTCAGCAATGGTTCTTTTACATGAACGTCTCACCATAGACAGTGAAATATGGCCCGCCTTTGATAACCCAGTTAGCTGCAATGGGGGGGAGATAGTGACAACCTTGTGGAGAGTGGGACTCGAACCCCCAACCTTAGGATCAGCAATACAGCGCCCTATACCACTAGACCACCACTGCCCCCTGGTGGCAATGCAATAATTGACCAAAAACCAGACATGCTAAACTGTTCCTAAAATAAGCTCAATTCATGCTGAATCTTAACCAACATACGTCATGATTTGCCAAAAGAAATTTGCCAATGTGATCACACCCATGAAGGTCTTCCTCAGAAAGATAAGAGTTACTCCATACCTGTATTGATAGTGGCCTAGTATTAACCCCTTTCTGGTCAATTTTGACAGACACGCCCATTTATCACCCTCTTTTGAGCATGTGGGAGACACTTTGGTATTTGATTTCTTTGTCTTAAATGAAAGGACTTGATGCTTCAGATTCCAGTACCTGCCAATCATTAGAAGAGCGAGGAAGGAAAAAAACGTCACCACCTATCAAACACTAACAAGACTTCAACATGTGCGTAAAGAAGTGAACAGCTCATCTCAAACACTGTCTGCATTTCCTCTGCAGGTTGGAAATGGTTTAAATAAAATCCCTGTTCACCATAAAGTAATCTAAAATCTAATGCGACTAAAGGCAGGAACACAACAAACATAATTCAGCATCTCAGACACATGCAGCCGAGTAACAGGATGAACTTGGTGAAACACATGACCGAGAATCCAAACATCTATGAACAATGTAACATCAGCATCTTTGCCATACAATCCTCCATACCATCAGATGAAATGCCAGATGTGGAAGTGGTTCATAGCTCTAAAGATTTGGTGCTCACATATACACTGGGGAAAGTACACAGATGCAATCATGAGCTTCCATAACTGCAGATATGAGCCACCAATCCAAAAGTATTTCACCAGAGGAGTGCCACCCACATCTATACATCACTACACGTGAGACATGCCACACCTCAAAACTTCCTCATAAAAACCTTTTACAAATAAATAACAAGAGCCCTTCATGTTTTATGATGCTGTTACAAATTACAGCGGTATCTTGTCTAACGAGTGTTCCTTATAACGATTTTTCCATGATACAAGTTTCGAACCCACCAAATATTTACTCCATCCAATGAGCAAAAATTCACTTTACGAGCTCCCGCGCGTGACTATAAATACTATTTACTGCACCTCATATCGTTTGTTTGGTACTTTTTCCCTACACCATAGCGCGGCAATGAGAGCGTCACTGACTACTACTGTAGTGGATGTGTAATTACACTTAATTCTAGTACAGTATGGTAAAAAAGCATGTTCTCCAGGATCACACGTGCCCCCTCTTGAATCACACCATTCCCCCCAAGCGGGGCGCGCCCCACCATATTTATTATTAATTAAGAACCATTGCTGACTTTCATAAAGAGTAGCTGCAAAGCCGTCAGCGCGTTTCTGTCCCTTGCTAAAGGGTTGTGACAGGAAGGGCATCCGACGTAAAAACCCATGCCAAATCAAATGTGCAAATCAGATGATTCGCTGTAGCAACTCTCGAAAATGGGAAAAAGCTGAAAAACAAAAAGATTATTAATGTTAATGTACATATGTATTATTATTAAATATTTGTTTATATTTAATATATTAGGTCAAATATACATGTTTGTGGCAGTTTATATGAGTTTGGGAGGGGGTTGGAACGGATTCATTGGTTTTCTGTTATTTTTTTATAGGAATAATTGTTTCATCTAATGAACTTTTTGGCTCACGAGCTCACCCTCAGAACGGATTAAATTCGTTAGCTGAGGTATCACTGTACGTATTTATTATTGAAAAAAACCTCTTTGCTAAGGACTTTTGTTCACTTTTTTGTTAAAGGTATTTTATGAAATCATTTATTTATTTTGTGTTTGTTTCCCTGTTTAATATGTTAAATAGGTTTTAATTTCATTGATCCGGGTCATCGCTTGAAAGAAAATCTAAATGGTGCAGATTTAAAAATCAGAGGTTTTATTCTTGGGCTGTATCTCCCGGCCCTACTTTGAATCATTCATTTCTTTCTCCCTTAACCACTTCCTCCTTTCCTTTCTTCACTTGTTTCCTTCTGTGTGTGTGTGTGTGTGTGTGTGTGTGTGTGTGTGTGAGTGAGTGAGAGAGAGAGAGAGAGAAAGGAGACATGTCTGCGATCAGACTAATGAGAAGTGATTTAATTAAACTCTTGTGTCGAGAGTATAAGTGTGATAACAGTCACAAGATTTCTGGTTGAGAGAGAAAACGTAAACCACAGATAGAGAAAAGACCCAGATAGACCAAAAGACCCATCTGCAGGCATTCTCATTTGGTCCTCTTTGAGACTGGTTGAGCAATAATCATTAAACTCAATCTCGAGGTTGTTGATAGCTTTATCTGTGTCTTCAATTCCAGTTTTGATCAATACTGGAAACTTTGTGAAAAAGAAGCTGAGGGCATTGAAGGTATAGCGGTCTCTCTTGTTTACATCTTCTTCTTGAGTAGTTTGCCCATGTGGTCTGCAGCAGCTAGAGGAATGTTATGCTCCACATAAAAGGCTGCAAACAAACATTCAGCTTTGATAGTATTGGTATTTTCTGTCTTTGAAATGAAAGAACTCCGCGAAGTTTGGGCACGTCCCACCGCCGATTCACATTGTGAAGCCCTTTCATGTACTTTGCTCTTACAGTGCTGCACGACTGCTTCCAGATGCATGCTAGTTCATGGTCCATACACATGCTCAGTGTCCATATACATGCGCAGTCGCCAAATTTGGCAAAGGATGGTACTCTGAGTGGCTCATACATTTTCTTATTCACATTCTTGGTAGCGAAAGTTTATAGTTTGTTTATTTTTCACGAAATAGCCGGCATTATTATTCGAATACGTATTTTCCGACCCAAAAACAAATTTGCGTACTCAGACTCAAGAAAACGTACCAAGTACATTTTTTTACGTACTAGTTGGCAGCTATGAACATGCAATTTTCTTTTCTTCAAGTGATCAAGAACAGCCTTTGTGAATTCTCACAGCCAAAGAAAGAGCAGCAATAGTAACAGACACAGCTAATGCTAGCTTTATGCTAATCATGGGTTTATTTTGGGTATACAATTCCGTACACCACATAGCGCTGCGATTTCAGCACTATTTAAACTGATGCGCTCACAGTTTTGTAATTTATGTTGCGCTTAAGAATCGACAATTTGTTTTGAATGATTCCTCAGAGAATCCGGCAGCATCTGACATTCTCCCCTGTGAATATTTTTGAAGAAAAAAACCTCCTTTCAATGTCTCTTGCCAACTAAGGAAATTTTATCAGTGAAAGTTCAGGCATTATGCGCATAGCTGTTGTCATCGATTGATAACATCACTCCACCATCTTTAAGAGGATCTGTTTGACTTTTTGAGGTGTTGCTGTACCAGGCACGCAGCAACATGACATCAGAGTAATTTTACTTGCCTTAAGAAAAGCAGCAGTAACCTTTTCACTTCACCTACTCTGCTAGATTTCACCTCCACAAATGCTGATCCCACCCCCTGAATACTGACCACGCCCCTACAATACAATCAGTTCTCAGCCATGAACACTGAGCACAAAAAAAAGAAAAAAACAACAACAACATGTGGCCTAGTGAGGTCTAGATTGAATCAGTATTTAACGTTATGCTGGTGGCGGCGGTGTGATATTGTGAGAAATGTTTGCGCGTCACAAACAAACAAACAAAAAAAAAAACCTTACAATCAATCATTGTTTGACGTTACAGTGTTATAACAGCATACACATGTCACAATGGGACAACAGCACCCAGGCACCAGAAACCGGTTACCAGATCCCTGCAGGGATGTGGAAAAAAATGGAGATCCACATCTACATCAGCCTACATAACTCTAATTCAAGGGAGTTGTGCCCGTTGCCCTGGCGGTTACTTTTCTCTTGCTAAACCTGTGAGAGTATTTATCACAGTATTAATCTCTGTACCTCGCCTTCCCCATGTAACTTTAATCCATGATCCAATAAAAATCATTTCAGTCTATAATAAACATGCTGGCTGAGCCATATCTCATTCACCATATATTGCTCGTGAGAGTCGTCTGCTAAAAGCTCTGTACCACCACTCCCATCTGCTTAAAACCCTCGTTCCTTCCATTTGTCCACTTCCTCATTCTTTCATGCACGCTGTACCTGTTCACACCTGTAATCCAGAGCAGCTCAACATGGACTTATAAGGAGTTTTGTCACAAGCACTCATGCTACACGCATCATCTTTATATCCCAAATGGCCAGAAATAAGCAATAAAATATTTAACTGGTTCATATACGAACTCACTGAACTGAATCATATTACTGCTGAACTGATGACAGCAGGGCAGTGGTGGCTTAGTGGGTAATGCGTTGCATTACTGATCTGAAGGTCAGTGGTTCAATCCCCGCTATCACCCCTGTTGGGCCCTCAATTGCTCAAGTGTATATAAAAAAAATAATTGTAAGTTGCTATGGATAAGACTGTTTGCCAAAAACTGTAAATGCAAATAAACTGAATCACATCAAATTAATAGTAAAATGTGTCTCAGTGTCTCAAATCCTCACAATTTTCTTTTTCTGAAATGTAACACATTTTTTAATCAATTTATAGAAAAGTCACTCATCGTTCATTCATTTGACAAACAACTTCATCTGAGCTTCTCAACCAACTCTGGACAAAGGACAGAATACACTCTGAACATCTCACTAAACCATCACAGGGCCGACACAATTAGAATAATTTGCATGTCTTTGGACTGTGGGAGGAAACCGGAGTACCTTGAGGAAACTCATGCACAAACAGGCAGAATATGGACACTTCACACAGAAACACCCAGAACCTGGGAATTGAACCCAGGACCTTCGTGCTGTGAGGTGGTCATCCTCATCACTTCAGTATGTCGCTAAATAAGAGATTTATGTTAGCACCGGACAACTGGGTCTGAAATCATGGCCGCAGGACTCCTGGGACGCATCTCTGTGTTTTTGTTCAAGAGAGAAATTATTTAAACACGGAGAGATGTTTATGATCTACAGTGAAACCATCCGCACAGAAAGATATTCTGGCTCTCTGCCAACTTCTACAACCACTCTCTGTAAGCTGCCAAGGCATAAGTGGACATTTGCCTGGGAAATGAAGTGGTTCATAACCGTACAGGTTCTTTCAGCATAACATGCGCACACATGCTCTCTCTGTCTTGCTCACTCTCTCTCTCGCTCTCTCACACACACACACACACACACATTTCCTCTCCCACACATAAACAAACACACACACATTCTCTCTCTCTCTCTTTCCTTCTCTCTCTCTCACACACACACACACAGTTTGTGCGCACTCTCTTTCTCTCGCGCGCTCCCTCTCATGCTGTGTCTTGTTTTGGAAGAAGTAAATGATTAAACCGGTGATGTGTATGAATAAAACTAAGTATTAATTATAATAAACAGAACTTTCATTTGGATGTAATAATAATTAACACTTCTCCTGACCCTAAGTAGGAGTAAGCGTTTCAGGAGATGAATGTATTTAACACTTTATTCACCTCCAAGGTTTACTCTGGAACTTTCCTACATTACTCACAATGCCATTTTCATGGAGGTGCAGTGCGAGAGAGCGGAAGTAGGTGATAAGGTGATGCTTTAATCATACTCTGTTCATTCATATCTCTCATTCTTTCTCCAACATGTACACACAGGTCTCACTCTTACACACTACTCACTACGAACATATACACCCTCATCATACACCATCACACAGACACACAAACATTACCCATCACACTCACCACACATCCACACACACTACCCATCACACCCGTATGCACCCTCATCATACACTACTCATCACACTCCTATACTATCACACAGACACAATCACATGCACTAACTCACACACACACAATCCATCACACTCATATACACCCTTAGAATACACTACCCATCACACTCGTATACAGACGCGCCACGACTTACGTTCATTCGTTTTACGTTTTTTCGATTTTACAAAAAAAAAAAGTCAAATTTTGAGTTTAGATGTACCTACGTAGTACGTTGACTTAATGACGCTGCGTCCATTGTTTCCAAACGACAGACTGAACCGTGCCCCTCCTTCTTCCCAGTTCAGTTTTTTATATATATGTGTATATATATATATATATATATATATATATATATATATATAAAATTACACACACACACACACACACACACACACACACACACTAGTCCTTCTCAAAAAACTAGCATATTGTCATCATCATCATCATCTCCTTCCGCTTAGTCCAGGGTCGGGTCGCGGGGGCAGCAACCTTAGCAAAGAGGTCCAGACATCCCTCTCCCGAGCTACTTCCTCCAACTCTCCTGGGGAGACACCGAGGCGGTCCCAGACAAGCCGAGAGACATAGTCCCTCCAGCGTGTTCTAGGTCGACCCCGGGGTCTCTTCCCGGTTGGACATGCCCGAAACACCACACCAGGGAGGCGTCCAGGGGGCATTCTGACGAGATGCCCGAGCCACCTCAACTGGCCCCTCTCAATGCGGAGGAGCAGCGGATCTACTCCGAGCTCTCCCCGGATGGCGGAGCTTCTCACCCTATCTCTAAGGGAGAACCCCGCCACCCGGCGAAGAAAGCTCATTTCAGCCGCTTGTATCCGTGATCTTGTTCTTTCGGTCATTACCCAAAGCTCGTGACCATAGGTGATAGGTGAACGTAGATCGACTGGTAAATTGAGAGCTGAGCCTTGCGGCTCAGCTCCTTTTTCACCACAACGGACCGGTACAGGCACCGCTTAACAGCAGAGGCTGCAGCGATCCGTCTGTCGATCTCTCGCTCCATCCTTCCCTCACTCGTAAACAAGACCCCAAGATACTTAAACTCCTCCACTTGCGGCAGGACCTCATTCCCGACCCGGAGGGTGCATTCCACCATTGTCCGACTGAGAACCATGGCCTCGGACTTGGAGGTACTGATCTTCATCCCGGCTGCTTCGCACTCAGCTGATTTGATGAAGCCAAAAGGACAACATCATCCGCAAAAAGCAGAGACGATATCCGATGGCCACCAAACCAGAACCCCTCATCGCCTCGACTGCGCCTAGAAATTCTGTCCATAAAAATTATGAACAGAATCGGTGACAAAGGACAGCCTTGGCGGACTCCAACTCCCACTGGAAACGAATCCGACCTGCTGTTACCAATACGGACCAAACTCTGGCTCCGGTGATACAGCGACCGAATAGCTCGTAGCAACGGATCCGGAACGCCGTATTCTCGGAGCACGCCCCACAAGATCTTTCGAGGGACACGGTCGAAAGCCTTCTCCAAATCCACAAAGCACATGTGGACAGATTGGGCAAACTCCCATGCCCCCTCCAGAATCCTGTGGAGCGTACAGAGTTGGTCAAGAGTGCTGCGGCCAGGATGAAAACCACATTGTTCCTCCTGAATCCGAGGTTCGACTATCGGTCGGATCCTCCTCTCTAGTACCCCTGCATAGACTTTTCCAGGTAGGCTGAGGAGTGTAATTCCCCAATAATTGGAACACACCCTCCGATCCCCCTTCTTAAAAATTGGGACCACCACCCCAGTTTGCCAATCCAGAGGTACAGCCCCCGATGACCACGCGATGTTGCAGAGACGTGTCAACCAAGACAGTCCTACAACATCCGGAGCCCTGAGATATTCCGGGCGGATCTCATCCAACCCCGGAGCTCGACCACCGAGGAGCTTTTTGACAACCTCAGTGACCTCCACTCCAGTGATGGGCGGACCCTCACCCGAACCCCCAGGGTCTTCCTCTTCCACGGAGGGCGTGTTGGTGGGATTGAGAAGGTCCTCAAAGTATTCCCTCCACCTCTCAACAACATCCCCAGTCAAGGTAAGCAGCTCCCCACCTCCACCGTAAACAGTGTTTGTGAAGAACTGCTTCCCCCTCCTGAGGCGTCGGATGGTGGCCCAGAACCTTTTTGAGGCTAACCGATAATCACTCGCCAGGCCCTCACCGAACCCCTCCCACGCCCGAGATTTTGCATCTGCGACAGCCTCGGCTGCAGCACGTTTGGCCTGCCGGTACCCGTTTGCTGCCTCAGGAGTCCCACAGGCTAATAAAACCCGATAGGCCAGCTCTTCACCGCAGGTGTCCACCACCGGGTTCGGGGATTACCGCCACGACAAGCACCGACGACCTTACGGCCACAGCTATGGGCTGCCGCCTCAGCAATGGAGGCACGAAACATGGCCCATTCGGATTCCATGTCCCCCGCCTCCTCCGGAACGTGGTTGTAGCTCTGCCGGAGGTGGGAGTTAAAGACCTCTCGGACAGGGGGCTCCGCCAAACGTTCCCAGCAGACCCTGATTACACGCTTGGGCCTGCCAGGTCTGGAAGGCAACCTCCCACACCACCGAAGCCAACTCACCACCAGGTAGTGATCGGTAGACAGCTCAGCTCCTCTCTCTAGCATATTGTGATAAAGTTAATTGTTTTCTGAAATGTTCTGAAACATTAGACTTTCATATATTTTAGATTCATTACACACAACTGAAGTAGTTCAAGCCTTTTATTGTTTTAATATTGATAATTTTGGCAAAAAATTAAAGAAAAAACAAAAATCCCTATCGCAAAAAATTAGCATGTTTCATCCAACCAATAAAAAAAAAGAAAAAAAAAAGTGTTTTTAATACAAAAAAAAAAGTCAACCTTCAAATAATTGTGTTCAGTTATGCACTCAATACTTGGTCGGGAATCCTTTTGCAGAAATGGCTGCTTCAATGCGGCGTGGCATGGAGGCAATCAGCCTGTGGCACTGCTGAGGTGTTACGGAGGCCCAGGATGCTTCGATAGCGGCCTTAAGCTCATCCACAGTGTTGGGTCTGGTGTCTCTCAACTTTCTCTTCACAATATCCCACAGATTCTCTATGGGCTTCAGGTCAGGAGAGTTGGCAGGCCAATTGAGCACAGTAATACCATGGTCAGGAAACCATTTAGCAGTGGTTTTGGCACTGTGAGCAGGTGCCAGGTCGTGCTGAAAAATGAAAATCATCATCTCCATAAGGCTTTTCAGCAGATGGAAGCATGAAGTGCTCCAAAATCTCCTGATAGCTAGCTGCATTGACCCTGCCCTTGATAAAACACAGTGGACCAACACCAGCAGCTGACATGGCACCCTAGACCATCACTGACTGTGGGTACTTGACACTGGACCTCAGGCATTTTTGGCATTTCCTTCTCCCCAGTCTTCCTCCAGACTCTGGAACCTTGATTTCCGAATGACATGCAAAATTTGCTTTCATCCGAAAAAAGTACTTTTGACCACTGAGCAACAGTCCAGTGCTGCTTCTCTGTAGCCCAGGTCAGGCGCTTCTGCCGCTGTTTCTGGTTCAAAAGTGGCTTGACCTGGGGAATGCGGCACCTGTAGCCCAGTCCACTGCTTCCACAGTTCCCCCAAGGTCTGGAATCGGCCCTTCTCCACAATCTTCCTCAGGGTCCGGTCACCTCTTCTGGTTGTGCAGCGTTTTCTGCCACACTTTTTCCTTCCCACAGACGTCCCACTGAGGTGCCTTGATACAGCACTCTGGGAACAGCCTATTCGCTCAGAGATTTCTTTCTGTGTCTTACCCTCTTGCTTGAGGGTGTCAATGATGACCTTCTGGATAGCAGTCAGGTCGGCAGTCTTACCCATGATTGCGGTTTTGAGTAATGAACCAGGCTGGGAGTTTTTAAAAGCCTCAGGAATCTTTTGCAGGTGTTTAGAGTTAATTGGTTGATTCAGATGATTAGGTTAATAGCTCGTTTAGACTACCTGAACATGATATGCTAATTTTTTGAGATAGGAATTTTGGGTTTTCATGAGCTGTATGCCAAAATCATCAGTATTAAAACAATAAAAGACCTGAAATATTTCAGTTGGTGTGCAATGAATCTAAAACATATGAAAGTTTAATTTTTATCAGTACATTACAGAAAATAATGAACTTTATCACAATATGCTAATTTTTTGAGAAGGACTAGTGTGTATATATATATATATATATATATATATATATATATATCGTTTTACAATGCAGCCATGAGGCGGGGGGGGCACGAACCAGTGTCTCTCCCCCTTATGCCGGTCCCAAACCCGGATAAATGCAGAGGGTTGCGACAGGAAGGGCATCCGGCGTAAAACTTCTGCCACATTTAAAAAATGCAAATGATCAATAAGAAATTCATACCGGATCGGTCGAGGCCCGGGTTAACAACGACCGCCATCAGTGCTGTCAACCAACAGGGTGCTGATGGAAATTGGACTACTGTTGGTCGAAGACGTCGAAGAAGGAGAGGCGGGAGGCGTGTCCGTAGGCAGAGAGAGAAGAGGAAATGTGTGAGCCTAGGACTGAGAGTAGGGACTTTGAATGTTGGAACTATGCAAGGAAAAGATAGGGAGCTGGCTGACATGATGCAGAGGAGGAAGGTGGACATACTGTGTGTTCAGGAGACAAGGTGAAAAGGTAGAAAGGCTAGAAGCTTAGGAGCAGGGTTTAAACTGTTTTATCATGGTGTGGATGGGAAGAGAAATGGAATAGGAGTCATCTTGAAGGAGGGGTTTGTCAGGAATGTTCTAGACGTGAAAAGAGTGTCAGACAGAGTGATGAGTCTCAAGTTAGAAATTGAAGGCGTGATGGTCAATGTTGTTAGTGCTTATGCCCCACAGGCAGGATGTAAGCTAGAAGAGAAGGAGAGATTCTGGAGTGATTTAGATGAAGTGATGCAGAATATCCCCAGAGGTGAAAGAGTGGTCATTGGAGCAGACTTCAATGGACATGTCGGTGCAGACAACAGAGGGGACGAGGAAGTGATGGGCAGGTTTGGTATCCAGGACAGGAACACAGAAGGACAGATGTTGATCGATTTTGCAAAAAGGATGGAAATGGCTGTGGTGAATACTTTCTTCAAGAAGAAACAGAAGCATAGGGTGACTTATGAAAGCGGAGGTAAGAGCACACAGGTAGACTACATCTTGTGCAGGCGATGTAATTTGAAGGAAGTCAGTGACTGCAAAGTAGTAGTTGGTGAGAGTGTTGCCAAACAGCATAGGATGGTGGTGTGCAGGATGACACTGATGGTGAGAAAAGTGAAAAGGCAAAGGCAGAGCAGAAGACAAAGTGGTGGGAAGCTGAAAAGGAAGAGTGTCGTGGTTGTCTTGAAGGAGGAGTTGAAACAGGCTTTGGGTAGTCAGGAAGTGCTTCCAGAGGACTGGACAACCACAGCCAATGTGATCAGGGAGACCGGTAGGAGAGTACTTGGTGTGTCCTCTGGAAGGAAAGTAGATAAGGAAACTTGGTGGTGGAATGAGGAAGGGCAGGAGTGTGTACAAAAGAAGAGGGTAGCCAAAAGAAGTGGGACATTGAGAGGACCGAAGAGAGTAAACAGGAGAACAGGGAGACACACTGTAAGGCGAAGGTAGCAGTGTCAAAGGCCAAACAGAGGGCGTATGATGACTTGTATGATAGGTTGAACAGTCAGGAGGGAGAAAATGATCTATACAGGTTAGCACAGCAGAGAAATAGAGATGGGAAAGACATGCAGCAAGTTAGAGTGATAAAGGACAGAGAAGGAAATGTATTGACTGATGACAGAAGTGTGCTGGGAAGATGGAAAGAGTACTTTGAAGAGCTGATGAACGAAGAAAATGAGAGAGAAAAAAGAGTAGAAGGGGTGACCGTTGAGGAGCAGGAAGTAGCAAAGATTAGTAAGGGAGAAGTGAGGAGGGCTGTACAGAGTTGTGGCAACTACAGAGGGATAAAGTTGATGAGCCATACAATGAAGCTATGGGAAAGAATAGTGGAAGCAAGACTAAGGGCAGAGGTCAGCATTTGTGAACAACAGTTTGGTTTCATGCCAAGAAAGAGCACCACAGATGCAGTGTTTGCTTTGAGGATGTTAATAGAGAAGTACAGAGGGAGCTGCATTGTGCCTTTGTGGATCTGGAGAAAGCATATGACAGGGTGCCGAGAGAAGAACTGTGGTATTGTATGAGGAAGTCTGGAGTGACAGAGAAGTATGTTAGAGTGGTGCAGGACATGTATGAGAGATGTAAGACAGTGGTGAGGTGTGCTGTTGGTGTGACAGAAGAGTTCAAGGTGGAGGTGGGACTGCATCAAGGGTCAGCTCTCAGCCCCTTCTTGTTTGCTATGGTGATGGACAGGCTAACAGACGAGGTTAGACAAGAATCTCCATGGACTATGATGTTTGCAGATGACATCGTGATCTGTAGTGAGAGCAGAGACCAAGTGGAGGAAAATCTAGAGAGGTGGAGGTATGCCCTGGAAAGGAGGGGATTGAAGGTTAGTCTTAGTAAGACAGAATACATGTGTGTGAACGACAAGGACCCAAGAGGAACTTTGAGGTTACAGGGGGCAGAGATAAAGAAGGTGGAGGATTTTAAGTACTTAGGCTCAACAATCCAGAGCAATGGAGAGTGTGGAAAAGAGGTGAAGAAGCGCGTGCAGGCAGGTTGGAATGGTTGGAGAAAAGTGTCCGTGTGATGTGTGATAGGAGAGTATCGGCAAGAATGAAGGGAAAAGTGAACAAGACGGTGATGAGGCCAGCAATGTTGTATGGTTTAGAGACAGTGGCCCTGGGGAAAAGACAGGAGTCAGAGTTGGAGGTAGCAGAGATGAAAATGTTGAGGTTCTCTTTGGGAGTAACGAGGATGGATAGGATCAGAAATGAGTACATCAGAGGGACAGCACATGTTAGATGTTTTGGAGACAAAGTCAGAGAGGCTAGATTGAGATGGTTTGGACATGTACAGAGGAGGGATAGTGAGTATATTGGTCGTAGGATGCTGAGGTTGGAACTACCAGGCAAAAGGCCCAGAGGAAGACCAAAGAGAAGATTTATGGATGCGGTGAAGGCGGACATGAAGGTCGTTGGAGTAAGAGTAGAAGATGCAGAGGATAGGGAGAGATGGAGGCAGATCATTTGCTGTGGCGACCCCTGAAGGGAACAGCCGAAAGGAAAAGAAGAAGAAAGAAGAAGATATATATCGTTTTACATATCAGTTATATAGCATGCTACCCTTGTGTTAAGATGTCGTCTCTGATATTTGTGTTTACACTGTTCTGCGGACTTTTGTAACCCTAAGCAAATATGGTTGGTCAGAAGCATAAGCCTACTAGCATGGGAGCAAGTCTCATACTTGGATAAATTAACTATCTGGTCGGATCGGCGCAATCTACCATGCATACCCAGTTAAGCAAAGAGAGAGTTGTATCATGAATGAAAACCCGAATCCAGAGAGAACTCTCCACTCTGCTAGTGATTCACATCAGTGCAGGCTGTGTTTTAAAGGAGTTCAATGGCACCCTTGCGCACTTGAAAGACCGGAAGTCCGTATAACTCACAGCAAGTACACTACTTTCGCAAGTACACTACTTTTGGTATTGAGCGCCTCACATATTGTAAGGTTGATTGGCTGTTTTAAGCTTCATGTAAAGTGACTTGGTATAAATAAGTGACTTATTTGACATTAATGTTGACATTATTTGATATATTTGATATTATTTTACAATGTTATGTTTATAATAATTGATTTAGGGGTGTTTACGGTAATGGTATATATATATATATATATATATATATATATATATATATATATATATATATATATATATATATATATATATTACAGTATGAGCATCATAAGTCACACGTCACTGTAACAACTTACGTTCACTTTCAACTTATGTTCGGCTGTCCGGAACCAATTAAAAACGTAAATCAGGGAGCGTTTGTACACTATCACACACACTACCTGTACACTACATCATACTCATATACACCATCACACCCACACACTACCCGTCACACTCATATACACCATCACACTCGTATACACCCTCATCATACACTGCTCATCACACTCCTACACTATAACAGACACACACACACTACCCATCACATTCATATACCCAATCACTACACACACACACACACACTACCCATCACACTCATACACACCCCCACACTACCCGTCACACTATACACTATCTCACACACACACACACACAATCCATCACACTCATATACACTACTCATCACACTCCTACACTATCACACAGACACACACAACGCATCATTCATAGACCCAATCACCACACACACACACACACACACACACACACACACACACACACACACACACACACACACTACCCATCACACTTATATACACCCATATCATACACTACCCATCACACAGACACACACACTACCAGTCACGAGAGATGTCATTGACAATCGGAATACAGTCGGCCCCCAAGTTACGAAGACCCCTGTGTACGAAATCCCCGGGTTACGAAAAATATTTTCCTAAGTTTCCCTTTCCGAGATACGAAACAACCCCCTCTTACGAAAAGAAATTCAAAATTCAAAAGTGCCAATCAAAATTTCACACGACGCGCGAGTTGCACGACGCGCCCATCTTCTCTCTCATCTCTCGCGCGCGCTCTCTCTCTCTCTCTCGCTCTCCCCCATCTCTCGCGCTCGCTCTCCCCCATCTCTCGCGCTCGCTCTCCCCCATCTCTCGCGCTCGCTCTCCCCCATCTCTCGCGCTCGCTCTCCCCCATCTCTCGCGCTCGCTCTCCCCCATCTCTCGCGCTCGCTCTCCCCCATCTCTCGCGCTCTCTCTCGCCCATCTCTCGCGCTCTCTCTCGCTCTCCCCCATCTCTCGCGCTCTCTCTCGCTCTCCCCCATCTCTCGCTCTCTCTCGCTCTCCCCCATCTCTCGCGCTCTCTCTCGCTCTCCCCCATCTCTCGCTCTCTCTCTCTCCCCATCTCGCTCTCTCTCTCTCTCTCTCTCCCCAATCTCGCGCTCTCTCTCTCTCTCTCCCCCCATCTCAAGCGCTCTCTGTCTCTCCCCATCTCGCGCTCTCTCTCTCTCCCCATCTCGCTCTCTCTCTCTCTCTCTCTCTCCTCCCATCTCGCTCTCTCTCTCTCTCTCTCTCCCCATCTCGCTCTCTCTCTCTCTCTCTCCCCCATCTCGCGCTCTCTCTCTCTCCCCCATCTCGCGCTCTCTCTCTCTCTCTCCCCATCTCGCGCCTCTCTCTCTCTCTCTCTCCCCCTCATCTCGCGCTCTCTCTCTCTCTCCCCCCATCTCGCGCTCTCTCTCTCTCTCTCTCCCCATCTCGCGCGCTCTCTCTCTCTCACCCCATCTCGCTCTCTCTCTCTCTCTCTCTCCCCATCTCGCGCTCTCTCTCTCTCTCTCCCCCATCTCGCGCTCTCTCTCTCCCCATCTCGCGCTCTCTCTCTCCCCCCATCTCGCGCTCTCTCTCTCCCCCCATCTCATCTCTCTCTCCCCCCATCTCACGCGCTCTCTCTCCCCCATCTCACGCTCTCTCTCCCCCATCTCGCGCTCTCTCTCCCCCATCTCGCGCTCTCTCCCCATCTCGCTCTCCCCATCTTGCGCTCTCTCTCTCTCTCTCTTTCCCCCATCTCGCGCTCTCCCCATCTCGCGCTCTCTCTCCCCCCATCTCAAGGCTTCTCTCTCTCTCTCCCATCTCGCGCTCTCTCTCTCTCCCATCTCACGCGCTCTCTCTCTCTCTCTCTCTACCCCCATCTTGCGCTCTCTCTCCCCATCTCGCTCTCTCTCTCTCTCCCCATCTCACGCTCTCTCTCCCCATCGCGCTCTCTCTCTCCCCCATCGCTCTCTCTCTCCCCATCGCGCTTCTCTCTCTCTCCCCATCGCGGCGCTCTCTCTCTCTCTCCCCATCGCACGCTCTCTCTCCCCATCTCACGCTCTCTCTCTCCCCATCTTGCGCTCTCTCTCCCCCATCTTGCGCTCTCTCTCTCTCCCCATCTTGCGCGCTCTCTCTCTCTCTCTCCCCATCTCGCGCTCTCTCCCCATCTCGCGCTCTCTCTCTCCCCATCTCGCTCTCTCTCTCTCTCTCTCTCTCTCCCCATCTCGCGCGCTCTCTCTCTCCCCCCATCTCGCGCGCTCTCTCTCTCCCCCCATCTCGCGCTCTCTCTCTCTCCCCATCTCGCCGCTCTCTCTCTCTCCCCATCTCGCTCTCTCCCCCATCTCGCGCTCTCTCCCCCATCTTGCGCTCTCTCTCTCTCTTTCCCATCTCGCGCTCTCTCTCTTTCCCCCCATCTCGCTTCTCTTTCCTCCCCATCTCAAGCGCTCTCTCTCCCCATCTCGCGCTCTCTCTCTCTCTCTTTCCCCCATCTCAAGGCTCTCTCTTTCCCCCATCTCGCTTTCTCTTTCTCCCATCTCAAGGCTTGTCTCTCTTTTTCCCCATCTCACGCTCAAGGCTTTCCCCATCTCGCTTGCTCTCTCTCTCCCCCTATCTCAAGGCTGCTTTCTTCTCTATCTCGCCGCTTCTCTTTCTTCTCTATCTCAAGGCTGCTCTCTCTTTCCTCCCATCTCGTGACTCCGCTTTCTCTTTCCCCATCTCGCTTTCTCTCTCTTTCCTCCCCATCTCGCACTCTCTCCTCCCCATCTCGTGACTCTCTCTCCCCCCATCTCAGACTCTCTCTCTCTTCCCCATCTCGCACTTCTCTCTCTTTCCCCCATCTCGCTGACTCCCTCTCTCTCCCCCCATCTCGCACTCTCTCTCTCCCCCCATCTCAGACTCTCTCTCTCTCCCCATCTCGCACTCTCTCTCTCCCCCCATCTCGCACTCTCTCTCTCTCCCCCATCTCGCGACTCTCTCTCTCTCCCCCCATCTCGCGCTCTCTCTCTCTCCCCATCTCAAGCGCCTTCTCTCTCCCCCATCTCGCACTCT
>CM045744.1:12648427-12650927 GCA_024760905.1 Plotosus lineatus
TCTCGCACTCTCTCTCCCCATCTCGCACTCTCTCTCCCCTCCCCATCTCGCACTCTCTCTCTCTCTCCCCCATCTCGCTCTCTCTCTCTCTCTCTCTCTCTCTCTCTCCCCCCATCTCACACGCTCCGCCTCCCCCTCTCTATCTCACATGCTGACAGTCTCTCTCTCTCTCTCTCTCACACACACACACACACACACACACATATATATATAGATTCACTGAACGTCTGTCTCTATTGCTCTCTCTCGCTCTCTCCCACACACACTGACCATCTATCTCTGTCTCACTCTCTCTCTCTCTCTCATATACACATGCTGACCGTCTGTCTCTCTGACACACACACACACACACACGCTGACCGTCTTTGTCTCTCTCTCTAACCATCCGCCTCTCTCGCCCCCATCTCGCTCTCTCTCTCCCCCCATCTCGCGCTTTCTCTCTCCCCCCATCTCGCACTCTCTCCCCCATCTCGCGCTCTCTCTCTTTTCCCCCATCTCGCGCTCTCTCTCTTTCCCCCATCTTGCTCGCTCTCTCTTCCCCCCATCTCGCTCGCTCTCTCTTTCCCCCCATCTCAAGGCTCGCTCTCTCTCTTTCCCCCCATCTCACTCGCTCTCTCTCTTCCCCCCATCTCGTGACTCGCTTCTCTCTTCCCCCCATCTCGCCTCTCTCTCTTTCCTCCCCATCTCGCACTCTCTCTCTCTCTCCCCATCTCGCACTCTCTCTCTCTCTCCCCATCTCGCACTCTCTCTCTCTCTCCCCATCTCGCACTCTCTCTCTCTCTCCCCCATCTCGCACTCTCTCTCTCCCCCATCTCGCACTCTCTCTCTCTCTCCCCATCTCAGACTCTCTCTCTCCCCCATCTCGCACTCTCTCTCTCTCCCCATCTCGCACTCTCTCTCTCTCCCCCCATCTCGCACTCTCTCCCCATCTCACTCTCTCCTCCCATCTCACTCTCTCTCCTCCCCATCTCGCACTCTCTCTCCCTCCCCATCTCGCACTCTCTCTCCCCTCCCCATCTCGCACTCTCTCTCCCTCCCCATCTCGCACTCTCTCTCCCTCCCCATCTCGCACTCTCTCTCTCTCTCTCCCCCATCTCACACGCCCCTCTCTCTATCTCACATGCTGACAGTCTCTCTCTCTCTCTCTCACACACACACACACACACACACACACACATTACGACTCTCACTCTCTCTCACACGCCGACTGTCTCATTCTCTCTGTCTTTCTCAATTTCTCTCTCTCACATGCCAACTGTCTTTCTCTGTCTATCTCACACACCGACTGTCTTGTCGGTCTCTCTCACGCCCTCTCTCACACACACCAACCGTCTCTCTCTCTCTCTCTCTCTCTCGCTAACCATCAGTCTCTCTCACACACACAAACACACACGACAACCATCTCTCTCTCTCTCTCTCCCATACACACTGACTCTCCCTTACACACAAAAACACACACACGCTGACCATCTCTCTCTCATATACACACAAGCTGACTATCTTTCTTGCTGATACACACGCTGATCGTCTGTCTCTCCCTCTATCGCTCTCTCACACTCACCGTCTGTCTCTCTCTCTCTCTCTCGCTCTCTCTCCCTCACACACGCCATGACGCTGACTCTCTCTCTCTCTCTCTCTCCCCCTCCTCTCCCATACACACACACACACACACACACACACACACTAACCATCTCACTCTCTCTCTGGCACTAACTGTCTCTCTCTCACACAAACACACACACACTCAATGACCGTCTCTCTCACACACACACACACACTACCTGTCTGTCTCACACACACACAAAACACCGTGTCTCCCTCTCTCTCACACACACACACACACACACACACACACACACACACATGCTGTCTCTCTCACCCACACGCTGACACTCTGTCTCTCTGTCTCTATGTTTCGCTAATTGTCTGTCTCTCTGTCACACTCACGCTGACCGTCTCTCTCACACACACACAAAGACACACGGTAACCGTCTCTCTCTCTCTCTCTGTCCCCCACACACACTGACTATCCGTCTCTCTCTCTCTCTCTCTCTCTCTCACACACACACTCACTGACCGTCTCTCTCTCTCTCTCTCTCTCTCTCTCACACACGTTAACTGTCTCTCTCTCTCACACACCTGCTGACTGTCACTCTCTCTCTCTCTATCCTACACACACACACAGACCATCTGTCATTCCCACACACACTGACTGTCTGTCTCTGTTTCACTCTCACTCACACACACACACTCACTAACAGTCTGTCTGTCTCTCTGACACACACACACACACACACACACACACTGACCGTGGCTCTCTCTCTCGCTCTCTCACACTCACCGTCTGTCTCTCTCTCCCACACCCGCTCATCAACTCTCTCTCTCTCTCTCTCTCTTTCTCACTCTCACACACACCAACACACACATATACACTCACTGACCCTCTCTCTCTCTCTCTCACACACACACACACAGACACACACAGACACACACACACACA
>CM045744.1:12673427-12730927 GCA_024760905.1 Plotosus lineatus
AGAGCGCGCGAGGATAGAGATACTAAAACCCTACTAACCCAGTCCGTAGACTGCGCGCGCACACGCACGCGCGCGCACACACACACACACACGCACACACACACACACGGCTTGCTCACCAGATGAAATCGGTGCAGTGGCTGCAGAACGTGGGCTGCTTGAAGAAGCGCGCGATGAACTTGTGGTCCTTGATCTCGTGCACATTCTTCTGCCGCAGCGCGCCCTGTCGCGCAAACCCGCGCGCGCCGCCTTCATCCAAATCCACTGCCGGTTCAGCCATGTCCGGACTATTCACTCAAACCGAGAAACAGAGAGGGCCGGCCTGGGATCGTCAAAACCCCGAAAAATCTTCCGTTTCGCAGGCAGCGCGCGGCCCCGACACTCCTCCGGCTCGCGCTCCGTTTCCCGGTTGAGTGAATGTCCCGCCCCTTCTCTCTTCCCCTCAAACCTGAAGCCACGCCCCGTTTTCGCATCCGAAAACATCCGAAAAATGGTGTGTGTGTTTTGGTGTTTTTGTTGTGATTTTTTTTTTTTTTTTTTACAGATCTGTCTGGATTCAGATCTAAAATACACCAGGGTGAAAATGCGCGCTCCCGTCCTGAAGGGTGTTCAGTCAACTCATTAGTGCACTTCCTCAGGGACAGGAAGAACATTTCCGCACGAGACACTGTCTCAAAACCGGTCACCAGGAATCAGCACACATACGCACTAGATAGTGCACCAGAATAGTGCCTAATCACCCATTACAAGCAGGGATACTTCTGCGGTTTATATATATATATATATAAGATTTCCATTCGGCATTTTCTTTCTCAGGGGTCGCCACAGCGAATGATTGGAACGTTTGATTTGGTTGATCGGATTTTCCGTCGGACGCCCTTCCTGACACAACCCTTTAGCGAGGGGCAGAAACACGCTGACGGCTTTGCAGCTCCTCTTCACGAAAGTCAGCGATGGTTCTTTTCCATGAACCTCTCACCATAGACAGTGAGAGACACGACCCGCCTTTGATAACCCAGTTAGTGCACTGAGCAGACAGTGACAACTTTGTGGAAAGTGGGACTCGAACCCCCAACCTTAGGATTGGCAATCCAGCGCCCTATACCACCAGGCCACGAGTATATATAATTTATTGGGTCTGTGTGTCCGTGTGTAAACAACATCCACTACCTTGTGGGCTACTATACTCCACTGTATTATGTAGAATAGTTGTGAAGGAATGTTAGTGCTACTGTTAGTGATGAGATGATGAGTAGAGTGCAGCTTATTGACCACCAAGGGAGTATCTTATTTCTCTCTCTCTTTCTAGCTCTCATTCTTTTATTGCAACAGTTTACAATTTTATCCGCAAAAGTATTTCATCTTTATTTTTCAGAATCAAAGAATTCAAATCAGTAAACCGGGCACTACTGTGGTGTAGTGGTTAAAATGTTGACCTCAGAACAAGGTCCTGGGTTCCAGTCCTGAGCTTGGTCAGGATGTTTCCGCATGTCCTCTCTGCGCCTATGTTTCCTGAGGGTACTTCAGATTCCTTCGACAGTCCAAAGACATTTGCATTGGGAGAAGTAGCTGTTTAAAAATTGCTCAAAGGTGAGAGTGTGAGCCATTGTGTGGATTCATGGTATTCCCCCCCCCCCCCCCCCCCCCGGTCACGACGAGTTGGCTGAGATAGGCTCCAGCATTTGAGTCAATAGTAGTAGGATCGATCCGTTCAGAATAAATGAATGAAGGAATTAACTCAATAAACCTGCTGATTTAGGCTGTGTGAATGGCTAAATGAGAAATGCAGCCATGAGGTGGGGGGGCACTAACCAGTGTCTCTCCCCCTCATGCCGGTCCCAAGCCCGGAGAAATGCAGAGGGTTGTGTCAGGAAGGGCATCCGACGTAAAACCAATGCCAATTATTGATTATGCAAATCAAAAGTATTACCTCCATACCGGATCGGTCGAGGCCCGGGTTAACAACGACCGCCATCAGTGCTGTCAATCAACAGGGGGCTGATGGAAATTGGACTACTGTTGGTCGAAGACGTCGAAGAAGGAGAGGTGGGAGGTGTGTCCGTAGGCAGAGAGAGAAGAGGAAAGGCATGAGTCTAGGACTGAGAGTGGGGACTTTGAATGTTGGAACTATGCACAGAAAAGGTAGAGAGCTGGTTGACATGATGCAGAGGAGGAAGGTGGACATACTGTGTGTTCAGGAGACCAGGTGGAAAGGTAGCAAAGCTAAAAGCTTAGGAGCAGGGTTTAAGCTATTTTATCACGGTGTGGATGGGAAGAGAAATGGAGTCGGAGTCATCTTGAAGGAGGAGTTTGTCAGGAATGTTCTAAAAGTGAAAAGAGTGTCAGACAGAGTGATGAATCTCAAGTTAGAAATTGAAGGTGTAATGCTCAATGTTGTTAGTGCTTATGCCCCACAGGCAGGATGTGAGCGAGAAGAGAAGGAGAGATTCTGGAGTGACTTAGATGAAGTGATGCAGAGTACCCCCAGAGGTGAAAGAGTGGTCATAGGTGCAGACTTCAATGGACATGTTGGGGCAGGCAACAGAGGGGACGAGGAAGTGATGGGCAGGTTTGGTATCCAGGACAGGAACGCATGAAGGACAGATGTTGATAGATTTTGCAAAAAGGATGGAAATGGCTGTGGTGAATACTTTCTTTGAGAAGAAACAGGAGCATAGGGTGACTTATGAAAGCGGAGGTAGGCGCACACAGGTAGACTACATCTTGTGTAGGCGATGTAATTTGAAGGAAGTCAGTGACTGCAAAGTCATCGTGGGTGAGAGTGTTGCCAAACAGCATAGGATGGTGGTGTGCAGGATGACTCTGATGGTGAGAAAGGTGAAAAGGCAAAGGCAGAGCAGAAGACAAAGTGGTGGAAGCTGAAAAGGAAGAGTGTCGTGTTGTCTTCAAGGAGGAGTTGAAACAGGCTTTGGGTGGCCAGGAAGTGCTTCCAAATGACTGGACAACCACAGCAAATGTGATCAGGGACACAGGTAGGAGAGTACTTGGTGTGTCCTCTGGAAGGAAAGTAGATAAGGAGACTTGGTGGTGGAATGAGGAAGTGCAGGAGTGTGTACAAAGGAAAAGGTTAGCCAAGAAGAAGTGGGACATTGAGAGGACCGAAGAGAGTAAACAGGAGTACAGGGAGACACAGCGTAAGGCGAAAGTAGCAGTGGCTAAGGCCAAACAGAGGGCGTATGATGACTTGTATGATAGGTTGGATAGTAAAGAGAGAAAATGATCTATACAGGTTGGCACAGCAGAGAAATAGAGATGGGAAGGACGTGCAGCAAGTTAGATTGATAAAGGACAGAGAGGGAACTGTATTGACTAATGACAGAAGTGTGCTGGGAAGATGGAAAGAATACTTTGAAGAGCTGATGAATGAGGAAAATGAGAGAGAAAAAGAGTAGAAGAGGTAACCATTGAGGAGCAGGATGTAGCAAAGATCAGTAAGGGTGAAGTGAGAAGGGCATTGAAGAGGATGAAGAATGGAAAGGCAGTTGGTCCTGATGATATACCTGTGGAGGTATGGAAGTGTCTAGGAGAGGTAGCAGTAGATTTTCTGACAAGAACATTCAACAAGGTACTAGAGAGTGAGCAGATGCCGGAGGAGTGGAGGAGAAGTGTGCTGATGCCCATTTTTAAGAACAAGGGAGACGTGCAGAGTTGCAGCAACTACAGAGGGATAAAGTTGATGAGCCATACGATGAAGTTATGGGAAAGAATAGTGGAAGCTAGACTAAGGGCAGAGGTGAGCATTTGTGAACAACAGTTTGGTTTCATGCCAAGAAAGAGCACCACAGATGCAATGTTTGCCTTGAGGATGTTAATAGAGAAGTACAGAGAAGGTCAGAGGGAGCTACATTGTGCCTTTGTGGATCTGGAAAAAGCATATGACAGGGTGCCAAGAGAAGAACTGTGGTATTGCATGAGGAAGTCTGGAGTGGCAGAGAAGTATGTTAGAGTGGTGCAGGACATGTATGAGAGATGTAAGACAGTGGTGAGGTGTGCTGTCGGTGTGACCGGCGAATTCAAGGTGGAGGTGGGACTGCATCAAGGGTCAGCTCTGAGCCCCTTCTTGTTTGCTATGGTGATGGACAGGCTGACAGACGAGGTGAGACAAGAATCTCCATGGACTATGATGTTTGCAGATGACATCGTGATCTGTAGTGAGAGCAGAGAACAAGTGCAGGAAAATCTAGAGAGGTGGAGGTATGCCCTGGAAAGGAGAGGAATGAAGGTTAGCCTCAGAAAATCAGAATACATGTGTGTGAATGAGAAGGACCCAGGAGGAACGGTGATGTTACAGGGAGCAGAGATAACGAAGGTGGAGGATTTTAAGTACTTAGGCTCAACAATCCAGAGCAATGGAGAGTGTGGAAAAGAGGTGAAGAAGCGTGTGCAGGCAGGCTGGAATGGTTGGAGAAAAGTATCCGGTGTGATGTGCGATAGGAGAGTGTCAGCAAGAATGAAGGGAAAAGTGTACAAGATGGTGGTGAGGCCAGCGATGTTGTATGGCTTAGAAACAGTGGCGCGGAGGAAAAGGCAGGAGAGCAGAGCTGGAGGTAGCGGAGATGAAAATGTTGAGGTTCTCCTGGGAGTAACGAGGATGGATAGGATCAGAAATGAGTATATCAGAGGGACAGCCCACGTAAGATGTTTTGGAGACAAAGTCAGAGAGGCTAGATTGAGATGGTTTGGACATGTACAGAGGAGGGATAGTGAGTATATTGGCAGTAGGATGCTGAGGTTGGAACTACCAGGCAGAAGGCCTCGAGGAAGACCGAAGAAGAGATTTATGGATGTGGTGAAGGAAGACATGAAGGTCGTTGGAGTCAGAAAAGAAGATGCGGAGGACAGGGTGAGGTGGAGGCGGATGATTTGCTGTGGCGACCCCTGAAGGGAGCAGCCGAAAGTAAAAGAAGAAGAAGAAGAATGGCTGTAAATGAGAGTCAGTGAATGAAAGAGTGAGAGAGAGAGAGAGAGAGAGAGAGAGATAGTGAGAGAGGGGGGAGATAAGGAGAGAGTAAGCGAGTCTGCAATCATATGGTCGGGGTATACATGGCCTTTGCCTGCTTTCGGCTAAGATGTGGCCTCCCCACAACTCAAAAGATTTAACAGCGAGTGAGTGAGTGAGTGAGTTAACAAGAAGTGAGAATATAAGTGAGAAAATAATGTAGTGAGAGGGTGAGACAGTGAAAGAATTAGTGAGTGAGAGCAAGAGTGAGAGAGTTGGTGAGGATGAGAGGGTGCGTGAGAGTGTGAGTGGGACAGTGAGTGAAGAGAGAGGTTGAGTGGGAGAGAGTGAGGGGGTGAGTGAGGGTTAGTGAAAGAGTGAGTGAGAGGATGGGAGAGTGAGAGGGGAGAGAGTGGATGAAACAATGGTTGAGAGAGTGAGAGAGATTGAGTGAGGAGAGGGTGGGTGAGTTAGACAGTGAGAGATTGACTAATAAGTGAGTGAGAAAGTGGATGGGTGAGAGAGACAGGGTGAGTGAGAGAAGAAAGAGTGGGTGAGTGAGAGAGTATGGAAGTGAAAGACAGTGAGTGAGAGAGAGGGTCAGTGGGAGAGTGAGTGAGGATAGAGTGGGTAGGTGAGAGGGACAGTATGCGGGGAAAAGGGTATGAGAGAGAGTTTGGGTGAGAGAGACAGGGTGAGTGAGTAAGTGAGCAAGAGCGTGGGACAGTGAATGAGTGAGTGAGTGAGAGAGACAGAGAGAGTGAGAGTGAGAGCGAGAGCGGGTGAATGAGAAAGCGTGAAGAGAGAATAGGTGAGTGAGAGAGTGACTGAGTGAGAGAGTGGGTGAGTGACAGAGTGAAGAGAGAGTGGGTGAGTATGAGAGAGTGTGTGTGTGAGAGAAACAGAGGGAGAGTGATAGGGTGGGTGAGTGAGAAAGAGAGTGGGGAGGGAGAGAGTGGGTGAAAGTGTGTGTGCGTAACAGAATGAGTGAGAGAGAGAGTGTGTGTGAGGGGAGAGAGAGAGACAGAGGGTGAGTGAGTTGTTGTGTCAGTGAGTGAACAAGAGTGGGTGAGTGAGAGAGAGTGAGAGAAGCTGATTGAGTGAGTGAGAAAGTGGTTGAGTGAGAAAGTGAATGAGTGAAAAAGAAAGTGTATGCAAGAGATAGTGAGAGTGTGTGTGAGTGAGTGAGTGAGAGAGAGCGTGATAGAGATTGAATGAGAGGGAGTGGGTGAGTGAGAAAGTGACTTAGAAAGAGATGGTGGGTGAGTGAGTGATTGAGAGCGAATAAGTCAATTGAGAGTTTGTTACAGAGAGAGTGGATGAGCGAGAGAGCATGGGTAAGTGAGTGAGATTGATTGAGAGAGAGAGAGAGAGAGCAGGTGAGTGAGAGAGCAGGTTAGCGTGAGAGAGTTGGTGACTATGAGAAAGTGGGTGAGAGAGCGAGTGATTGAGTTGGAGAGACTGGGTTAGTGAGAGAGAGTGTGAGTGAATGAGAGAGAGGGAGACAGAGAGGGAGAGAGAGTAGGTGAATGAGAGCGACTGGGTTAGTAAGAGAAAAAGTGGTTGAGTGTAAATGAGTGACAGATAGTGAGTGAGTGGGTGAGTAAGAGAGATTTGGTGATTGAGAGAATGAGTGGGTGGGTGAGTGATACAGGGTGTTGAGTGAGAGAGTGTAGGTGGGTGACAGAGTGGGTGAGTGAGAGGGTGAGTAAGATAGAGTGCCTTATTGTGAGTAAGACCAAGAGTGGGTGAGTGAGATGGAAGGAGAGCTTATGAGAAAGAGAGAGAGGGAGAGAGATTGATTGAGTGAGTGAGAGAGAGAGTTTGAAGGAGATTGATAGAGTGAGAAGGAGTGGATGAGTGAGAGAGGGTGAGTGAGAGAAAGTGGGTGACTCTGAGTGTGAGATAGAGTGGGTAAGTGAGAGAGAGGGATACAGAGAATGGGTGAGAGAGAGAAAAGAGTGGTTGAATATGAATGAGTGAGTGTGAGAGAGTGAGAAACTGTGAATGAGAGAGTGAAGAAAGTGGTAGTATGAAACAGTGGCTGAGAGAGAAAGAGAGAGTGAAAGAGAGAGTGAAAGATAGAGTGAGATGGTGGGTGTGTGAGGGGGTGGTGTGTGTGAGAGAGAGAGTGAGAGACCTTGAGTGAGTGAGTGAGTGAGAATGAGGGAGTTTAAGTGTGATCAAGTTGGTGAGTGAGTGGGGGGAGAGAGAGTGAGAGAGAGAGAGAGAGAGACAGAGTGAGGGAGAGACAGTGGATTAGTGAGAGAGTGAGTGGGTGACTGAGAGAGAGTGGCTGAGTGAGAGAGAATGAGTGTGTGTGTGTGTGTGTGTGTGAAAGAGATAGTGAAAAAATTTGTGATTGAGAGAGAGTTGGTGAGAAAGTGGGCTAGTGACAGATAGAGGGAGACAAAGAGCGAGAGTAGGAGACAGAGTGAGAGAGTGGGTGAGTGTGAATGACTGCGTGAGAGAGTCAGAGAGAAATTGATTCAGTGAGAGAGATTGAGTGAAGGACTAGAGTGAGAGAGAGAGAGAGAGGTGAATGAGCGAGTGTGTGAGCGAGAAAGAGAGTGTGGTGAGTGAGAGAGAGAGTGGGTGAGTTATGATGAGTGAGAGAGTGAGTTAGAAAGAGAAAGTGGGAGAGTGAGATCGATTGCGGGAGAGAATGAGTCAGTTGAGAGTTTGTGATTAAGAGGGTGCGTGAGTGAGAGAAAGTGAGCGAGTGGGGGAGTGAAAGAGAATGATTGAGTGTGACAGAGTGGGTAAATGAGAGAAAGAGTGAGAGAGTAGATGACTGAGAGAAAGTGGATGTGTGTGAGAGGGTGGTGAGAGAGTGAGTTAGTGAGAGAGTGAGTGAGTGAAAGAATCAGAGAGATTGAGTGAGAGAGAGTTGGTGAGTGAGCGAAAGAGTGAGAGAGAGAGCGCAATTGAGTGAGTGAATGAGAGTGGGAGAGATTTATTGAGTGGAGAGAATGGGTAAGTGAGCAAGTGAGTAGGTGAGTGACAGAGTGAGTGAGAGAGTGGATGAGTGAGGGAGTGCTTGACAGAGAGAGAGAGAGAGAGAGAGAGAGAGATTGATTGATTGAGTGTGTGGGAGAGATATTTACTGAGTAAATGAGTGGGTGAGTGAGAGAATTAGTGAAAGAGTGGCTGAGTGAGAGAGAGAGTGAGTGAGAGAGTGTGTGATTGAGAGAGATTGAGTGAGAAGGAGAGTAAATGGGTGAGTGAGAGGGAGTGAGTGGGTGAGAGAGAGTGGGTGATTGAGAGAGATTGACTGAAGGAGAGAGTGAGCGGGTGAGTGAGTGGGTGAGTGAGTGAGTGAGTGAGTGAGTGAGAGTCATAGAGAGATTGATTTAGTGAGAGAGAGAGAGATTGAGTGAATGAGAGAGATTTATTGAGAGAGTGGGTGACTATTAATGAGTGAGACAGTGAGTGAGAAAGAGTTGTTGAGTGAGAGAAAGAGTGGATGAGAGAGAGTGAGAAAGTGGAAAAGTGAGAGGGAGCTAGAGAGAGATAGCGCTAGATAGAGAGATTGATTAAGTGAGAGTGAGTGGGTGATTGAGAGAGAGAGAGAGAGAGAGAGTGAGTCAGAAAGTGTGGCTGAGTGAGAGAGTGGGTGACTGAGAGAGAGTGAATGAGTTAGAGAGATAGGGCCAGGGAGAGAGAGAGTGGATTAGTGAGAGAGGTTGAGTGAGATAGAGTGGGTGAATAAGTGGGTGAGTGAGAAAGAGTGGGTGAAAGGGTGAGTGAGAGAGAGAGTGAGTAAGTGGGTGAGAGAGAGTCAGTGAGAGAGTGGCTGAGTCTGTGAGTGAGAGAGAGTCAGTGAAAAATTGATTGAGAGAGAGAGAGAGAGAGAGGGGTTGAGTGAATGAGAGAGAGATTTATTGAGAGTGAGTAGCTGAGCGAGAGAGGGAGTGGATGAGTGAGAGACTGCTGGACAGAGAGAGAGAGCGAGAGAGAGAGCGAGCATGGCTGTGCAAAAGAGAGTGGGTGGTGAGGGAGAGGGTGAGTAAGAGAGAGAGAGAGAGTCAGAGAGATTGAGTAAGTGAGAGAGAGAGAGAGAGAGAGCGAGAGTGTTAATGAGAGTGGATGAGTGATAGAGTGTGAGCAAGTGACAGAGAAAGGGAGAGAGTCAGAGATTGATTGAGTAAAAGAGAGTGGATGTGTGTGAGTGGTGAGTGAGTGAAAGAGTGAGAGAGGATGGGTGAGTGAAAGAGGGTGGTGAGTGAGAGAATGAGTGTGTGAGAGAGAGGGAGACAGAGCGTGAGAGAGTGGGTGAGAGAAGGAGACAGTGAGTGAGTGGCTTAGTATAAATGAGTAAGAGAGAGAGAGAGAGAGTGAGACAGAGAGAGAGAGAGAGATAGTGAGAGGCTGAATGTGAATGAGTGAAAGAGAGAGAGAAAGATGGAGTGGATGAGTGAGAGGGAAAGAGTGAGTAAAAGAGAGAGAGAGAAAGAGGGAGTGGATGAGTGAGATCGATTGGGTGTGTGAGAGAGATTTTTAAAAACTGCTTTATTTTAACACAAAAGAAACACTTGTGGGGTAGTGATTAGCAAGAAGGTCCTGGGTTCGATTCCCAGCCTGGGCGTTTGTGTGTGGAGTTTGCATGTTCTCCTCGTGCTTGTGTGGGTTTCCTCCTGGTACTCCGGTTTCCTTCCACAGTCCAAAAGCAAGCAACCTACTGGTTCACTGGCTGTTCCAAATCTCCCCTCGGTGTGAATGGTTGTGTGAGTGTTGGCCCTGCGATGGCCCGGTGAGCTGTCCAGGGTGTACCCTGCCCTCGCCCAGAGGCAGCTGAGATAGGTGCCAGCCTCTTCCTGACCCTAATTAGGATTAAGCGGTTCAGAAAATGAATGGATGAGAAACACTGGTTTGTTTAAAGCATGAACAGAATGAATGCATTAATGAAATATTAAAGTAGAAACAAACAAGCATAAACACACAAAAACAGAAAAATAAAAAATAAATAACTAAACAAAAACCCACAAACCTTCATCTGAACAGAAAAAGTATTTTTATAATCAAAACAATTCTTGTAACCCAATATCGGTGAAACAGCAGCTTCTTTTTCTTCACAGAACATAAACTGTCAGTTTCACACCAAACTTTCCCACAGGACTCCGCCTCCTTTATTAAACTATAATAATTATAATCTTTTTCTTTCAGCTTTTCCCTTCAGGGGTCGCCACAGCAAACCATCCGCCTCCAGTAGTCCAATTTCCACCAGCACCCTGTTGGTTAACAGCAATGATGGCGGTCGTTGTTAACCCGGGCCTTGACCGATCCGGTATAAAATTTGTCTTTCCGGTTTGCATTTTGTATTCTGGCAAAAGTTGATGCCATTCCTGTCGCAACCCTCTGCATTTATCCGGGCTTGGGACCGGCGTCAGGGCGGACACTTGTTTGTGCCCCCCCCTCAAGGCTGCATTATAATAATTATAATATGGTGGTCTAGTGGTATAGGGCGCTGGATCACTGATCCAAAGGTTGGGGGTTTGAGCCTCATTCTCCACAGGGTTGTCACTGTCCCCCCCCAGTGCGGCTAACTGGGTTCTCAAAGGCGGGCCATGTCTCTCACTGTCTATGGTGAGAGGTATGTAAAAGAACCATTGCTGACTTTTGTAAAGAGTAGCTGCAAAGTCGTCAGCGTGTTTCTGTCCCTTGCTAAAAGGGTTGTGACAGGAAGGGCATCCGACGTAAAAACCTCTGCCAAACCAAACGTGCAAATCAGATGATTCGCTGTGGCGACTCCCGAGTAAAAGGGAAAAAGCCGAAAGGAAGACAGACAGACAATTATAATAAGCTATAATAATTATAATATAATTATAATAAACAGTAATAATTATATTTATAATAAACTATAATAATTATCACCCATAAGCTCGTTATCATTCGGATTCAAATCCTTCACACAGCACAGTCACATCATCGCTACACCTTTCTTTTTCCTGCTCAGGTAAAGGGACATTTTTGATTGGTCCAGCAGAAAATTGAGCAGCTTGCACTGCGATCATTTCTTTTTAAAAAGTCCCCAGATTTTAAAAAGGTTCTGGTAAAACTCTGGAAATAATTTCAGGTCGTGTTTGTTCAAGTCCATTAAACACAGAGAGTCCTGCTGTCCCGGTTCCCGCCACTGCACGAGAACTGCGCAATCTGTGGGCCTCCACACCAGGACCATGTTCCTTTTCCTCTTTGGAAAGGAAGAGAACACTCTGTGAGACCAAATGCAGCCGGTCCCACAAGCAGCTGACGATCTCAGCCTGGGCTTTTGCAAGTAGGGTCCCGGGGGGGGGGGGGGGGGGGTCTATACGCAGGAGAAACAGTGCCACAACATGGAAGGTAAGTCTCTGTTGGATTTTTACACCCAAGCCTTGTGACTCATCAGGCCAGTGCTTATCCCCAGTTTCCGTAGCGTTTAGCGAGGAGTTCAACTCCTCCTGGATGGGACGCTAGTCCATCCCAGGTTACCTTCCCAGTATATTTTTACTGGTACCCATTTATACTGCTGGGTGAACAGAGGCACACTTGTGGTTGAGACCTTGCCCAGTTGGTCTTAGTACAGTGAGGGTCTCAGTGGGATTTGAAGTCACAACCACCCGATCATGAGTGCAGCATCCTAACCACTACGCCACCGGCCCCAACCACCAGCCCCAACATGGAAGTAACCAGATTATTGATGACCAAAACACGACCTTTAAAAGACATTTTCAGTAAAATCCATTTCCATTTTTGAGACTCCTCCCATTTTCTCTAAAACATTTCCCCAATTCTTATTTACAATGTTTTGGTCACAAGGTAAACTCTTGATCCCACCCCTTCCCCAGGTGATACCACCAGGTAGGACGATATTTCATGTCTCATCTCCCACCCACCCACTCCCTTTTTCCTTTTACCTTGGCTGACGGGATTTCACTAAAATCTTTTATAGTATTCGTTAAAAAAATGATGTCACTCTGGTCTTTTAAAGCAACTATAAGATCGTCTGCATATGCAGACAGTTTAAAAACCAAATCACAGTTTTGGACATTAAACTCAGAGAGACCTGTTCTGAGTCAATGTAAGAGAAGCTGTTTTGTGAGCGATTACAGCATGCCCGATAGGGGGCAATCCTGCCTGATATCCCTCTGTAATTTAAAAGGAGCCCTCAGACCTCCGTTGATCTTCAATACCCTCTCAATGTCTCCATACAAGGCTCGAATTCTAGCAATGAAACCTGAGCTGAACCCAAAACTCTCCAGCGTCTGTCAGAGGTCTGCGTGCTCAACCCGATCAAATGCCTTTTCTTGATTCGTCCCAATGAACCGGAGAGGTCCAAAACATTCTGAATTAAAAAGACATTGTCTGTTATCAACCTGCCTGGTACACAATAGGTCTGGTCTACATGAATGACCTGCTCCATCACATTCCTCAACCTGTTCGCCAGGACCTTGGAAAGGAGTTTAAAATCGGCACAGAGGAGGGACACTGGTCACCAGTTTTTCAGGTTTTGTAGGTCCCCTCTCTTTGGAAGGGTGAGGGTGAGGACCGCCCTCCTAGGTTATCCGGCCTTTCACCAGACTAGGTACCTCCAAGGGTATCCGGCCTTTCACCAGACTGTCCCTGAGAACGTCCAGCAGGTCCTCACCGATCACCGCCCAGAAGGCTTTAGAGAACCTTTCCCTGGTTTGAGGCTCTGCAGTGCCACCAACAGCTCCTGTGTTGAGATGTAAGATTGTAGACTCTGGCTCAGTGGTTCTTAACCTGGGTTTGATCAACCCCTAGGGGTTCGGTGAGTCAATCTCAGGGGTTCAGCGGAGGCCAAGACACACACCTGACTCATATTCGTGACGACATGCCGCGCTTGGCCATCACTGGCTGCAGGTGATCATGCACCCTACATTGCTTGGCCAATCTGTGCTACAAGGAATTTGATGCACTCAGTAGTCGATTTGTGACTGTCGTGATGGTACATCATGTGATTTCTTTCTTAATGCTTTAATTCATACTATGTCAAGCAAAAAAAGAAAATGGTCAGATGAATATGTACAACATGGATTCACATATCTAACGGAATGTGATGGGAGTCAGAGCACTATCTGCTTGATTTGCAATGCCAAGTTAAGCAATTCTAGTCTAGTACCAGCAAAGCTAAAGGAACATGTCCTTAACCTGCATGGAGATGGGAATAACAAGAACACAACACTTTCTGAATTCAAGGTGAAAAGAGCCGGATTTGATGAAAAGGCGACACTGCCTGCTCTTGGCTTTGTACCCATCAACAAACCAATCCCCCAGCATCGTACGTAGTTGCTTACCTGATTGTGAAGCAAGGCAAATCACACACCATTGGTGAAACAATAATAAAACCAGCTGTGTTAAAGATGACGAATCTAATGCTGGGAAAAGCGGCCGAAGTTGAATTATCCCAAATTGCTCTTTCAAATGACACCATCAGCGACAGAATAGAGGACATAAGCAAGGACATCTTGGCTCGAGTAGTTGACAAAGATCAGTAGATCTGATTTCAGATCTGATCAAAATTCAGCCTCCAACTTGACAAGACCAGAGACATTTCTAATTGAAGCCAGTTTGCTGTATTTGTACGCTGTGTGAAAGACGACATGATAAAGGAAGACTTTTAATTTTCTGAGTCTCTGACAACAACAACTAAGACAGCCGATGTAAAGAGACTTGTGGATGACTTCTTCAGAGACAACAATCTTTCGTAGGATATGGGTTCTGCAGTTTGTACGGACGGAGCTCCAGTCATGCTGGGAAGAAGGTCCGGTTTTGGTGCGCTGGTGAAATCCTATGCACCACGCATCGTTGTTACGCTTTGTGTTCTGCACAGGCATGTGCTGGCAACAAAAACTTTGCCTCCAGAAATGACAGAAGTATTAAAAATTGGAGTGGATTGTATGAACTATGTGCGAAATAGTGCTCTGAGGCACCGCATCTTCAGTGAGCTGTGTAAAGAAATGGACTCTGAATTCGAGGTACTTCTGTACCATTCTAACGTTCGGTGGTTCTCCCGGGGACAGCTGATGAATCGTGTTTTTGCCATGCGTGAGATATTAGCCCCGTTTTTGCAAGAGCACCAACATCGTCATGCAGATTGCTTTAAAATTCTAAATTCATTCTCATTTTAGTGTGCATGGCTGATATATTCGCAGCTCTCAATCATTTCAATCAGCAGATGCAGGGTGGCGGAGTCAACATCATCGAAGCGGAAGAAAACCTGAAGGCTTTTCAAAAGAACCTACCTTTATGGAAATGACGAAGAGAGAACAATAACTTTGCAAACTTTCCCCTGCTGAACGACTGTGTAAGTAAGATCAAAGATGTGTCACATTTCTGTACCCACGGAACTGAAGCAAGCAATTGTGTTCTGGGCATGTAAATCTATCATCTATCTATCTTCCTTTCGGCTTTTTCTCTTTTGCTCGGGAGTCGCCACAGCGAATCATCTGATTCGCACGTTTGATTTGGCAGAGGTTTTTACGTCGGATGCCCTTCCTGACACAACCCTTTTTAGCAAGGGACAGAAACACGCTGACGACTTTGCAGCTACTCTTTACGAAAGTCAGCAATGGTTCTTTTACATGAACCTCACACCATCGACAGTGAGAGACATGGCCCGCCTTTGAGAACCCAGTTAGCTGCACTGGGGGGACAGTGACAACCTTGTGGAGAGTGGGACTCAAACCCCCAACCTTTGGATCAGCGATCCAGCACCCTATACCACTAGACCACCACTGCCCCCCTGTGTTCTGAGCATGTAAATAAATGTATAAATGTAAATATAAAAACTGTATAAATGTTGTATGTAATTATATTCAGTTGGTGTGCTGTAAATGGTGGCGTATGATATTACTCAGCTGTTTTTGGGTCACTGTTTTGCTTGCGTAGTCTAATTGGGTCTGGAACTTTCCAGCATATTAGGGAAACTTCGAGATGGACCTAGTTGCGCATGCGCCCTGTAACGGGTCAGGTGATTAGAATATTCAAGAATGGAACTTTCCCGAACTTTAGAGAATTTATATAAGGACCCGTTGCCGACCGGCTCGCACGGATCATCTAAGGAGAATCATCTAAGCGGATCATTCAAGTTTCGTCGTTCAAGACTTCATCACCCAAGTCCATCATCTGCGTTTATCCACAGCCAACGCGAGGATTTTCATCATTTGTTTCTTTCGATACGCGGGATTCCAAGCCTTTTACCGCTGGCGCATGCGCCGTCTCTAGATTTGCCATACTGCAGCTGCTTGGTGACGATCTTTATTTCGTGACCCTTGTTCAATTTGTGTTTTGTTTAGGTTTAAACTATAAGTTATTATTCTGTCTTATTTTGTTGATATTGTTAAATTGTATATCTTTTATATCGTGGTTTGTCGTGCTTTGCTGGTTTCACAGGGCAATTTTCATCTTCTAAATTTCATACGTAACAATTGTCATGTACTTCGAGGAGCTTGCAAAGTCTCTCAACGGATATTTCCCTACAAGAGGGTCATATTTAGCATGGGTGAGACTGAATGAATGAATGAATGAAGTTTAACGGCACTTTCAACACATATAGAGTGTTATATTGTGACAAACATGGTTATTTTATATTAAGTACAATGTTCAATTTCAAATCGCAAACGATTAATGAAGTTAAGGTAAACCAAATAATTTTCTTTGAACAATCAATTTTCACGTAAAACCCAATCGAAAGATGAAAAGGTAATATTAATAAAAAACGAGTCCGGCTAAGGTTGTGCATTCCTATACATTTCCAACCAACAGTAAAAGTCTGTTGTTATTTCAGTGGAATTGCAGCATTCTAGCAAACGAATTCATGCTAACTATACCACAAATTCAGAATTTCTTTCTTTCTTTTTCTTTTTTCCTTTTTGGCTTTTTCATGTTCTCGAGAGTTGCCTCAGTGAATCATCCGATTCGCACATTTTTGATTTAGCATGTTTTTTTATTTTTTATGTCAGATGCCCTTCCTGTCACAACCCTTTAGCAAGGGACAGAAACACGCTGACGGCTTTGCAGCTACTCTTTACGAAAGTCAGCAATGGTTCTTTTACATTCCTCTCACCATAGACAGTGAGAGACATGGCCCGCCTTTGATAACCCAGTTAGCTGCACTGGGGGGACAGTGACAACCCTGTGGGGACTCGAACCCCCCAACCTTTGGATCAGTGATCCTGCGCCCTATCCACTAGACCACCACTGCCCACCACAAATTCAGAATTTCTAAACCATTTCAGTATCTTTTGAAAACTGCAGGATTACTGAAGCATGAAATTTATAAGAAGATCATACAAGTTGTTAACGTTAAAATGCTGGTACCGAGTCTCAGCAAAATCTGTGCAATCTATTAAAATGTGCTGGACAGTCAGGGGGACTGAACAAGTGTCACACACAGGTGCAGGCTCAACTTTCAATAAATCGCTGTGTGTAATGTAGGTGTGGCCAATACGAGTCTCTTCTACTAGTTCTACTTGAATAGGGATATAAGCATTGTATAGTGGGCTTTATGACATGAAGTTTATTGTTTGTCTCTTCATCCCACTGGCTCTGCCACTGACTTAAAGCAAAATTATTTACACGACACTTTACGTCAGTATAGGGGACCTTGTTCTCAGAAACACGATGATTAAGAGCTTCCTTCACTAGTTTATCGGCCTTTTCATTATCTTTGATGCCAACGTGACTGGGGCACCAAGAAAACCCTATATTTTTCCACCCTCAATGAAAATCATGGCACCTTTGTAAAATCTTTAAAAGTGTAGGGTTATCAAAATCATTACCCTGTAAGGCAGTTAAACCAGACAAAGAATCTGAGAAAATAATAAAATTGTTTCCATCATAAGAAGACACAATATCAAGTGCATGAAGAATCGCCCGCAATTCTGCTGTCAAAATAGAAGCTTCATCCAAAAGTCGGACCTGGACATTCAAACCATTGGCGACTGTAACGGCCGCTACTCTGTTGTTATCCTTACAGCCATTTGTATAAATAGCCCTAAAGTCCCTATACTGTATAGATCTCTCAATTGACCAAACATTATCTGAAACACTGAAGGATCCAAAGAATTTTTAGGAAACTCAGATAATGACAGATTTATATGTGGTTGTAAGAACTCTCTCAGATGAAGCTCTTATGTAAACCTGCACGGTCTGGATTCCTGTATCTCAACGTCTGGGAGCGCTCCGGGAACAGAGGACAACAAACCACACGAGTGAAATCAGTCTGGTTTATTCATCTGCTGCTCAGTGTGTGTCACTGGGCATAAAGCTTTTATACAGTGGAGGTGTGTGTGTGAAAAAGTGGGTACAGAGTCACATGTTTCTTTGTTCACAGCCTAAAAGTTGTACCAAAATCAAAGTGCATGATAAGAAACCGTCCATCACATTCCTTTGCCTAAGGGGTGACATTTACTACTCTGTGAACTTTGACCTCAGGACGAATGCTGCCTCGTAAAGCATCACAACAGCAATAAAGGTCCACGGTTAAAGCACAGGAATGCTGGCAATTATACAATGGTTAAAGAAAAGTCAGAATGTGACCTTACAGTTCCCCTCTTTTATACTTAAATGCAATTAAAGTATAACAACATGAACAGAGTCTTTTCTTGATATAAGATAAAGTGGTGTTGGCGTGCAAGCTGACAGGATCTAGGGACATCAGAGGACCGCGGTTGACCGGGACCGGTGCTTGAAGGGCGGGCTGAGCCCCATCGCCCTTCTCCCACTATATCGGGATCCTCGTAACATCCTTCCACCCTAGTCAAGCTCTACACACGTGACATGGCCCGATAGATGTCATCCTCTTGGGTAGGCAGCCGGGTGTATCTGGGTTCCCTGAAGGAGCTCGCCAGGGTCCAAATACGATCCATCAGGCACCTGAAAATACAGGGTCCGAACACGCAAACCAACACCAAACATATACATACGGGAACAATCATAGCAACATAAGGCGTCAGCCATCCGAAAAGCGAGTGAAACATACTCCAGCCCCATCCGTGTTCCGAAACCTCATCCAGATGCAAATCTGCGGCTACTTTCTTCATTTCGGCAATTTGGGTCGCGATTAGACCATGTTCTTCATCGTTAGCTGGGACGTAGGTGCCTCATTGATCTCCTACGACGGCGCAGACCCCTCCCTCTTTGGCTAATAAAATGTCGAGAACCATTCTATTCTGCACTGTGGTTAATCTGAGGGCGGTTAATTCTTGTCTTACTCCTTCTATAGCCAAATTAGTGGCATTGACAAATGTTGCCAAGCGATAATGAGTTACTTCAATCTGGTTCCATAATTGAGTTACCCCATACTGGGGAAACATGCTTTCCCAAAATTTGTTCCATTTACTGTTCAGTCGGTGTTCTGGTGGGGGAAAAAGGGCTATACCCAGTAAGCGATGTCAAAAGGTGTGATACTTATATGTCTGGTCTGATCCGATGGGAGGTGCTTTTCCCCTCTTAAGTGATATATATCTCCGGACCTGGAACAGAGGTAATAAAAATGGACAACATCATAGTCACACAATACAAATAATACTTCATTGTGGGCTTTTCTTCAGTCTGGTAGCATGGATCCACTGTGGAAAGAGGTCAGTTAGTGCGGCACGAGTAACAGCGAGTATCTCCGTGGGCTCACTGTAAGGAGTGTCTCCCAAAGAGGAATTTAGTTTCGCAAATTTCTTGACCAGCACCTTGTCTCCTACCTTGAAGGCATGAGTGCTTGCATCGTCCGGGACCGAAGTATTCTGATTAGTGCGTTCCCAATAGTCATTTAGGACCTTAACAAGGCCCACGGCATACTCGCTCATGTGTATATCTAAATCTTCCGTCCCCAAAGCCTGTTTTCCCTTCCTCCAAGGCGCGGGAAAGGGTCTCCCCATTACCACTTCGTAAGGGGATAAATTCCCTAAGGCCATCTGCGAGGTCATCCGCAGATCCGTTAGGACCACAGGCAGCACTGAAACCCAATTCCTGGATCCGGTGGCGTGCATTGCTTTTCGTAATTTCCCTTTAATTGTTCTGTTTGTTCGTTCTACGATTCCGGAGGACTGAGGGTGATATGGGACATGGAAACGCCAATTGATCTTTAGCTCTTGGGCCAACAGTTGAGTGACTTTTGAGGTGAATGGTGTGCCTTTGTCCGAATCAATACCCAACGGGAGGCCATATCTGGGAATAATTTCCTGTGATAACTTTTGAACCACTACTCGGGCGTTTTCATTCCCACACGGGAAAGCTTCGACCCACCGGGAAAATTTATCCACGATAACCAATAGATATTTAAAGGGGCCCTGCCGGGGCATGTGAGTAAAATCTATCTGCCACTCCTGGAAGGGAGTATCTGGTTTCGGCAGATGCTGATGTGATGCATGTGGTTTAGACACATTGTTCTGTGCACAAATCAGGCATTTGTCCAGAATGCTGTGTACCATAGAGGCTAGTTGTCGTATGGAAAAATCTTTTTCCATATCTGTCACCACCCCTCTTCGACCGCGATGTGTAGGCCCGTGAAACTCGCGGACGAGGAAAGGAAGGCAGTTCGTGGGCAGGCATAAACGACCAGTCGAATCGAGTAGAATGCCGTCACCCGAGGGCTGAGAGCCCTGCGAGGACCAAAAATCAGTGTCTTCTGTGGACGCCGAGGACTGAAGGGATTTCAGATCCAAGTCAGGGAGGAGGGCGCTAAGCATGTGTGAAGTTGACACCAGCGCGGGCTGCAGGAACGGCGGCATGGAGCCGAGCCAGGCAGCCTGTTTAGCCGCACGGTCAGCCAAAGAGTTACCCCGTGCCTCATCAGTGTGGTCAGAGGAATGACCGCGGGTTTTTACGACCGCTAAACGGAGCGGGAGATTGCAGGACACAATAAGGTCCTGGACCAAAGTAGAATGTAAAATGGGCTTATCGTCAGCAGCAGTGAAACCACGAGATTGCCAGATACGGCCGAAATCATGCGCCACCCCGAAAGCGAAACGAGAGTCAATGTATATAGTAACGTCCTGGTCGGAGGCGAGAGTACATGCCCGAGTGAGCGCATATAACTCCGCTGCTTGAGCGGAATTAAAGGGGAGCGAGTACGCTTCCAAAACTTGGTCCGGTAAGGAACATACCGCGTAGCCGCAGAGGAACACTCCGTTGGAGGGTTTCGAGCATGACCCATCTACAAACAGGGAGAGACCTGTCGAGAGAGGCGTGGATAATAAGTCGGACCTAATACTGGTGTCATGGACAATGGTGTCCATGCAATCATGTACCAGCGGTTCGCAGTCATCTTGAGCATTAAGCAGGCGCTGTAGGGCCTGGGCCACGTTATCTAGGGAAGAGGAACAAGAGATGGTTAGATTATCAGTAGCACAAAGGATGGCCTCGTAACCTGAGCGACGTTGAGAAGACATGTGTTGTGTAGACAGAGTATTAAGGATATGCCTAACCTGATGGCTGGTGTGTAAAACAAGTGGATGAGAGAGCACTATTTTTTATGCTTCGAGAACTAACACCGCACTGGCAGCGACGATGCGGAGGCAGGCAGGTAAAACCTGAGCCACAGTATCTAGAGTTTTAGAGAGGAAAGCACAAGGCCTAAGTCCCCCCCCCCCCCCCCGTGGTCCTGCGCCAAGACTCCAGAAGCTGTGCCGGCCTGGTGAGCGACGTAGAGATGAAAGGGTTTGTTGTAATCCGGGAGCCCGAGAGCCGGCGCGGAGCATAGGGCCGACTTCAGAGCTTTAAATGCATCCAGCATGTCCTCAGTCCAGACCAAGGGTTGGTGGAGAGGGTCAGTGTGAGCCACGGCGGAGCTTAAACGTTTGTCATAAAAGGAACAGTCCGAGAGCCATTGTCGGCAGTAGTTAATGAGGCCCAGGAAAGCCAGGAGCGCTTGTTTAGTGGCAGGTTTCTGAGTGTCCACTATGATCTTGACGCGATCCTGAGTAAGGCGTTTTATCCCGTGAGAGAGTTCGTAGCCCAGATATATCACAGTGGGGAGACAGAACTATAACTTGGGCTTGGAGACCTTGAAACCCTTTTTTCCCCGTAAGAGGAGCAGTTGAATGGTTGCATTGAGACACAGTTCATAAGTTAGGCCGGACACCAGGAGGTCATCAGCATAAGAGTGAACGCAGGAACCTACGGGAACGTCAAGAGACCCCCAGAGACCCCTAACTGCAGCCGAGAAAATGGCAGGAGAGTCAATAAATCCTTGAGGTAATCTAGTCCACATGTACTGTCGCTGCCGGTGTGTGAAAGCGAAGAGGGGCTGTGTGTTGGGTTCAACAGGGATACTAAAAAACGCCGAGCACAGGTCGATTACGGAGAAATGGGTGTGATCGCAAGGAATAGAAGCCATAATAGAGGGCACGTCCGGAACGACCGGCGAAACTGGGATGATGAGCTCGTTAATTTTTCTGAGGTCCTGTGTCAGACACCAGGAACCGTCCGGCTTAGGAACCGGGTTCACAGGAGTGTTATAAGGGCTTGTGCACGGCACGATGATATCCTGTTCCAGAAGAGAAGCCAAAATGGTGTCGAGACCCAACATTTTTTGAGGCGATAAGGGGTATTCTTGGATGTACACGGGCGAAATGTGCTTCACGGTAGCTTCATACGGGACGCAGTCCACACAACCCACGTCATTCTAATGTTCTGCCCAAAGATTGGTGGGCAATGTGTCGAGTACAGGGGGCGAGGTGGAACTCGCCACGCACGCCGAATTAACATTAAAGGGCAAGGACTGCGCTTGCAATGATAACAGAGAAACAGAGGAGGTGTCGCACGTTTGAATGGTCATGCTCGAACCTTGAAAAGCGATTTGGAACCCCAGAACGCTCATGAGGTCGTGGCCTAGCAAATTAAAGGGCATTTGTACATATATACAAAGGAGTAGGATATTTGCAATTTATCTAGCGCAGGGTCATCAGGAAAACATAAAAGAAGGGTCGGCGTATATGGGGAGGAGAAGGGAACCCCATCTATTCCCACAGAGCTGGTGGACCTGGAGGATACAGCACCCTGATAGTCCCTGCCTAGGGAGGATAGGGTTGTATCGCTATCGATAACAAAAAGATATTCTACCCCTTCTAGAACAATAGGAGGGGCAGATTCTCATTGCAGGGTGAATTAAACACTAGGTGCATTAAGCTACAGGTCACGGGGTCCCTACTCCGCGGGCATCCCTATTCGTGCTCCCGCGGGTACGGCCATGTGGGCGATACGCCTGCGGAATCTGAGTGGGGGTGAGAAAAATTATCTCCTTGGTGGGTCCGAGAGGCAGAATTACATTCGTCACTCTGTTTCTTTCAAAATGCAGCCATGAGGCGGGGGGGGGCACGGACCAGTGAATCTCCCCCAAGCCCGGATAAATGCAGAGGGTTGCGACAGGAAGGGCATCCGGCGTAAAACTTCTGCCACATTAAAAAATGCAAATGATCAATACAGAATTCATACCGGATCGGTCGAGGCCCGGGTTAACAACGACCGCCATCAGTGCTGTCAACCAACAGGGTGCTGATGGAAATTGGACTACTGTTGGTCGAAGACGTCAAAGGAGAGGCGGGAGGCGTGTCCATAGGCAGAGAGAGAAGAGGAAATGCGTGAGCCTAGGACTGAGAGTAGGGACTTTGAATGTTGGAACTATGCAAGGAAAAGATAGGGAGCTGGCTGACATGATGCAGAGGAGGAAGGTGGACATACTGTGTGTTCAGGAGACAAGGTGGAAAGGTAGAAAGGCTAGAAGCTTAGGAGCAGGGTTTAAACTGTTTTATAATGGTGTGGATGGGAAGAGAAATGGAGTAGGAGTCATCTTGAAGGAGGGGTTTGTCAGGAATGTTCTAGAAGTGAAAAGAGTGTCAGACAGAGTGATGAGTCTCAAGTTAAAAATTGAAGGCGTGATGGTCAATGTTGTTAGTGCTTATGCCCCACAGGCAGGATGTAAGCTAGAAGAGAAGGAGAGATTCTGGAGTGAGTTAGATGAAGTGATGCAGAGTACCCCCAGAGGTGAAAGAATGGTCATTGGAGCAGACTTCAATGGACATGTTGGTGCAGGCAACAGAGGGGACGAGGAAGTGATGGGCAGGTTTGGTATCCAGGACAGGAACACAGAAGGACAGATGTTGATCGATTTTGCTAAAAGGATGGAAATGGCTGTGGTGAATACTTTCTTCAAGAAGAAACAGAAGCATAGGGTGACTTATGAAAGTGGAGGTAAGAGCACACAGGTAGACTACATCTTGTGTAGGCGATGTAATTTGAAGGAAGTCAGTGACTGCAAAGTAGTAGTGGGTGAGAGTGTTGCCAAACAGCATAGGATGGTGGTGTGCAGGATGACACTGATGGTGAGAAAGGTGAAAAAGGCAAAGGCAGAGCAGAAGACAAAGTGGTGGAAACTGAAAAAGGAAGAGTGTCGTGTTGTCTTCAAGGAGGAGTTGAAACAGGCTTTGGGTAGTCAGGAAGTGCTTCCAGAGGACTGGACAACCACAGCCAATGTGATCAGGGAGACTGGTAGGAGAGTACTTGGTGTGTCCTCTGGAAGGAAAGTAGATAAGGAAACTTGGTGGTGGAATGAGGAAGTGCAGGAGTGTGTACAAAAGAAGAGGTCAGCCAAGAAGAAGTGGGACATTGAGAGGACCGAAGAGAGTAAACAGGAGTACAGGGAGACACAGCGTAAGGCGAAGGTAGCAGTGTCAAAGGCCAAACAGAGGGCGTATGATGACTTGTATGATAGGTTGAACAGTAAGGAGGGAGAAAATGATCTTTTCAGGTTAGCACAGCAGAGAAATAGAGATGGGAAAGACGTGCAACAAGTTAGAGTGATAAAGGACAGAGAGGGAAATGTATTGACTGATGACAGAAGTGTGCTGGGAAGATGGAAAGAGTACTTTGAAGAGCTGATGAATGAGGAAAATGAGAGAGAAAAAAGAGTAGAAGGGGTGACCGTTGAGGAGCAGGAAGTAGCAAAGATTAGTAAGGGAGAGGTGAGGAGGGCATTGAAGAGGATGAAGAGTGGAAAGGCAGTTGGCCCTGATGACATACCAGTTGAGGTATGGAAGTGTCTAGGGGAGGTAGCAGTAGATTTTCTTATTTCTTATAGAATGTCTTAGAACGTGAACAGATGCCAGAGGAATGGAGGAGAAGTGTGCTGGTGCCCATTTTTAAGAACAAGGGAGATGTACAGAGTTGTGGCAACTACAGAGGGATAAAGTTGATGAGCCATACAATGAAGCTATGGGAAAGAATAGTGGAAGCAAGACTAAGGGCAGAGGTCAGCATTTGTGAACAACAGTTTGGTTTCATGCCAAGAAGGAGCACCACAGATGCAGTGTTTGCTTTGAGGATGTTAATAGAGAAGTACAGAGAAGGTCAGAAGGAGCTGCATTGTGCCTTTGTGGATCTGGAGAAAGCATATGACAGGGTGCCGAGAGAAGAACTGTGGTATTGTATGAGGAAGTCTGGAGTGACAGAGAAGTATTTTAGAGTGGTGCAGGACATGTATGAGAGATGTAAGACAGTGGTGAGGTGTGCTGTCGGTGTGACAGAAGAGTTCAAGGTGGAGGTGGGACTGCATCAAGGGTCAGCTCTGAGCCCCTTCTTGTTTGCTATGGTGATGGACAGGCTAACAGACGAGGTTAGACAAGAATCTCCATGGACTATGATGTTTGCAGATGACATAGTGATCTGTAGTGAGAGCAGAGACCAAGTTGAGGAAAATCTAGAGAGGTGGAGGTATGGAAAGGAGGGGATTGAAGGTTAGTCTTAGTAAGACAGAATACATGTGTGTGAACGACAAGGACCCAAGAGGAACTTTGAGGTTACAGGGGGCAGAGATAAAGAAGGTGGAGGATTTTAAGTACTTAGGCTCAACAATCCAGAGCAATGGAGAGTGTGGAAAAGAGGTGAAGAAGCGCGTGCAGGCAGGTTGGAATGGATGGGGAAAAGTGTCCGGTGTGATGTGTGATAGGAGAGTATCGGCAAGAATGAAGGGAAAGGGTGTACAAGACAGTGATGAGGCCAGCAATGTTGTATGGTTTAGAGACAGTGGCCCTGGGGAAAAGACAGGAGTCAGAGTTGGAGGTAGCAGAGATGAAAATGTTGAGGTTCTCTTTGGGAGTAACGAGGATGGATAGGATCAGAAATGAGTACATCAGAGGGACAGCACATGTTAGATGTTTTGGAGACAAAGTCAGAGAGGCTAGATTGAGATGGTTTGGACATGTACAGAGGAGGGATAGTGAGTATATTGGTCGTAGGATGCTGAGGTTGGAACTACCAGGCAAAAGGCCCAGAGGAAGACCAAAGAGAAGATTTATGGATGCAGTGAAGGCGGACATGAAGGTCGTTGGAGTAAGAGTAGAAGATGCAGAGGATAGGGAGAGATGGAGGCAGATCATTTGCTGTGGCGACCCCTGGAGGGAACAGCCGAAAGGAAAAGAAGAAGAAGAAGACTCTGTTTCTTTCTACACTCTTTTTTCCAATGCCCTTCTATACCACAATAATGACACTTTCCGGTCTTTCTATACGAATCCCTTCTCCTATTCTTGTCACGAGGGCCCTGGGGGGCCACCGCCAGCAGAACCTTATTCTTCACATTCATTAGTCCATCTGATTCTAACATACGAACCCTTTCTCCGGCAGTTCTAACGATGAGACGTTGACGATCTGTGAAATGTGGTTTAAGTGCGCTCTGGACCTCTGGGAGACAATTACTTAAAAAACTGGACACGAACATAGAGTTTGCCTCTTCGGTACGAAGATCAAATCCTCCTACATGATGACGCCAAGTTTCAGTAAAGCGATTCCAAAATACCTAAGTTAGTTCGCCCCGCTTCTGCTTGCAATTGGTCACGTGTGAAAGATCGCAAGCTCCCTCCCGTCGGGAAACTAAATAAACCGTAAACTGTGCGCGCAGAGTTTGTAACGCGTCGGGATTATCCCTCCAATAGAGCGAGGAACGATAATGAGTCTGACGACGCCCATCTTCCCCTCGTCCTTTTCTTTTTTTTTTTTTTTTCTTTACTCACTAATTTAGGTTTGGGGACACTCTGAGTCACCTTCTTGGGCTCGAAGAGCTTTTTAAGTTGTAACCAATACGAGCGCATTTCATACCATTTTACATAAACCTCCTTCATGTATTCATGATCCCAGGGGGGGTTGCCCAATCCATCATAAATCATGCGATGCGCGGATGTCAGAAATCCTGCATCATAAGTCCCATTTCGAGGAAAGTTTGGTACTTGGTCGAGTCCCTCCGTCCATCCGGCTAAATTACTAAGCCATGGTTCAGTATAATACGCAAGACCACATTTATTCATCCATTCCTTGGGGGTTTCCCCGGGATTAGGCTTTGGGTAGGAATTTCCCATTGTTTACCCCCAACAACAAAACAAAACAACAAAAAAAAATACGTTGGCATACAGGAATACACGTGCACCTTTTGTATAGCGCTCTTCCAGTTATAGCAACTGAGGATAAACCATCCCTTATGAAAAGGGGATAACCGTCCCTCCTAAAGAAGGGGATAACCGTCCCTTATGAAAAGGGGATAACAGACGCTCAGATACTGCTAACCAGGTAGTCAAACAAATCTTGTCTTACCTGATCAGGAGTATCACGTCGGGGTCACCAAATTGTAAGAACTCTCTCAGAAGAAGCTCTTATGTAAACCTGCACGGTCTGGATTCCTGGATCTCAACGTCTGGGAGCGCTCCGGGAACAGAGGACAACAAACCACACGAGTGAAATCAGTCTGGTTTATTCATCTGCTGCTCAGTGTGTGTCACTGGGCATAAAGCTTTTATACAGTGGAGGTGTGTGTGTGTGAAAAAGTGGGTACAGAGTCACATGTTTCTTTGTTCACAGCCTAAAAGTTGTACCAAAATCAAAGTGCATGATAAGAAACCGTCCATCACATTCCTTTGCCTTAGGGGTGACATTTACTACTCCGTGAACTTTGACCTCAGGACGAATGCTGCCTCGTAAAGCATCACAACAGCAATTAAAGTCCACGGTTAAAGCACAGGAATGCTGCTAATTATACAATGGTTAAAGATAAGTCAGAATGTGACCTTACAGTGGTCTCTTTAATTTCCAAGGTGGAATATCAGTTATGTCATATGGTTCTGTTCTTGAGATCTGGACACGGCTTTAAGTGAATCTTTAATTCTCAAAGTAAATGGACGAGTAGTTGGTTTGTTTTCGTCGAACTGTGTGTTTCTGGTTTGAAAGGTTCGAGCTCATATGTAGGGTTGTCCGTGTTTGCTCTCAGTTTTATAGCATATTGAAGGGCGAGTTTTTTTCCGATGCAGATGAAGAGGTAATTCATTTGCTTCAGCACGTAGACGAGGAATAGGAGAAGTTCTGAAGGCTCCTAGGCAGATTTTTAATGCTTGGTTTTAGATGGTTTCTAACTTTTTAAATAAGATTTTCGATCAGAACCATAAACTATGCAGCCATAATCTAATTTTGATCTGATTAAAGATCAGTATAATCTTAACAGAACTTCACGATCAGCTCCCCAATCCATTTTAGAGACAACTTTCCACAGATTTAAAAATTTCTGACATTTTGTTCTTAAATAGGCAATGTGTGCTTTAAAGTTGATTTTTTTTTTGTCAAAAATCACACCAAGAAATTTAACCTGATCAACAACAGGATGTCATGGCTACCAAGTTTAAGATCTGGATCTAAGTGCATTTTTCTTGTATTGCAAAAATGCACACACAGTTTTAGACTGAGAAAATTTAAAGCCATTATTATCAGCCCACTTCTGAATTTTATTTAAGCATAGCTGCAGTTGTCTTTCAATCGTGTGCACGTGTTTTGCATGACAGCTGATTGCAAAGTCATCCACAAAGAATGATTTTGATATACCGTCTTTAACGGAGTTAGCTATGCTGTTAATTTTAACATTAAATAAAGTCACAGATAAAATACTTCCTTGTGGATCACCCATGTCTTGTTTCTGAGAAGCATACACGAGCTTTAAAATGTCTATCGGTTAAATTTTTTTTTATAAATACAGGCGTTCTTCCGCGAAGGCCCATCTCATGTCAATCCTTTAAAATTCCGTATTTCCAAGTGGTATCATATGCTTTTTCTAGATCAAAAAAGACTGATACCATGTGTTCGCCTCTTACTAATGCATCTCGAATGTTAGATTCGAGAGCTATCAAATGGTCTGTAGTGCTTCTAAAATGTCTAAAACCACTTTGTGACTTTGATATTAAGTGGTTCTTTTCAAGATACCAAATCAAACGAGCACTTATCATACATTCTATGGACCTATACAAGCAACTAGTTAGAGCAATGGAATAGTAGTTTGTAGGGTCTGTGTGATGTTTACCAGGTTTTGGAACTGGAATAATGGTAGCTTCCCTCCAGGAGTCTGGAAAACGACCAGTTTCCCATATATCATTGAAAATATGCAACTAAACATTTAAAGATTCATCAGGGAGATGTTTAAGAAACTGATAATGGATATCATCAGGTCCAACAGCAGTATCATGAGATTTGTTGAATGATTCCCTTAGTTCATGCAAACCAAAGGAATCGTTATAATTTTCCGAGTTGTTCGAGTTGAACTTGAGTTTGATTTTCTCCTGCTAATTTTTACACTTTTGAAATGTTGGAGTGTAGTGTTCTGTAGAAGAAATTTTCTTAAATTCTTCTGCAAGAGTGTTAGCAATGTCAACTCTATCAGTGGCTTTGTTCCCAGTTGATTTATTAATGTGTTTTACAGAACTATTTACTGGTTTTCCACTTGTGTACCATTACCCATGTTTTTCCCACTGATGATCTCATATTTAGCTTTGAAACATATTCTTTCCATGATTTCCTTTTATTTTCTTTAATTGTACGCCGTGCATTTGCGCGGGCTGCTCTATATTAATCTAAATTAGCTTGTGTAGAGTCATGTTTAAAAATATTCAAGGCCTTTTTGCGTTCTTTAATAGCCTTTTGTCAGTCATTGGTAAACCATGGTTTACGTATGGGTTTTGGAATTGTCGAGGACTTAGGTACAGTTTTTAAAGAAATATTTGTTACACAGGCAGCAAAGTCGTCTATTGTTTTAATTTTGGTTTGGAATGTGTTTAGATTGATTTTATCATTGCACAATTCCTGGAAAGCTGTCCAATCAGCTTTATGCAACTGCCATTTTGGGGGCTTTCCGACATCTATAGGGGTGGTTGTATTGATGAAGATTGGGAAGTGGTCACTACCACACTGGTCGTCACCAACTTCCCAAAGAAGATCCATAAACAAGGCAGGAGAGCAAATGCTCAAATCAATAGATGTAAAGGAGCCTGAAGATGGATGAAGATATGTAGGAGATTTAGAATTTAAAATGCACAGATCATGACGTGCAACAAGATCCTCTACCAATCTGCCTCTATTGTCTGGATTTTGACAACCCCAAGTAGCACTATGAGCATTGAAGTCTCCAAGCAGCAGAACAGGGGGTGGGGGGGGTGGGGGGGGTTTGGTCTAAAAGTTCATCCAATTGATTTGCATTAAGCCTGTGTTTGGGAGGGACATATAAGGAACACACTGTTATAGTTTAATGAAGTTGCACTCTCATGGTTACAGCTCGCAGGCGTGTATTTAATGTAATAAGCTCATGAGGGAAATTTGATTTAATTAGAATGGTAGAACCGCCTATGGCTCTCCCATCAACTGATGACACAGATGTTTTACTGGATATATCATATCCTTTAAGTGTTACATTATCTAGGTTATTTAGCAGTGTTTCCTGAAGACAGACAATTTGAGGAACACCATCACAAAGAAGTGATTTAATTTCTTCATAATTTGCTTTAAGTCCTCGACAATTCCATTGTATGATACCTTTTAATTTGGTATTCGTGAGGGCTTAGTGTTGGTTCTTTCTTTGCTCCTATCTCTATTGCTATTAGCTGGGGGAGTATGAGGAACAACATCCATGTTCTCCTCCTCTCCAGAATCCTCCAACACATTGAAATTTATTATGTTGGGGGAGTTTGTTTTCTGATCCCTTCAGCTCTCTATTTGGTGTTTGGTTTATTTGAACAGTTTTGTCATCTTTTTTAGCAGAAGTTTGGTTAGATTTTGGTCCGGGGTTTGACGCTGTCTGTGTACCTACAGAGTTTTTTGTGGCCTGTGAAGAGGAGGCCATGGTGTTACCTTGTTTTGGTTGATATTTTTGAGGGCTCTGGGATTTTTCAGGCCAAGTTATGTCAGTTTGTACTATTACGGAATTGTAATGGATAACCTTTTTTGCAGTACTGTAGAAGCTGATGCATAGGTCTGTTGTGGTTGAGGAGATCTTTTGTCCTCAACCAGTTTCCTTGCTTCATTGAAGGTAAGGTTTCTAGTGCATTTAATGGTTTGGATTTCTTTCTCCTCTAACCATTTCGGACATTTCTTGGAAAAAGATGGGTGATTTCCATTACAATTCACACAATTGGCCTGTTCATTACAATTTTGGTCCTCGTGCTCTTTACCGCATTTCCCACACGTTGGTTTGTTAGCACAGTTACCCCGATAGTGGCCAAAATGTTGGCATTTGAAGCATCGTAGGGGGTTAAATATGTAGACAGAAACTGGGACATTTAAATATCCCACCCTGATTTCCCCAGGAAGGGTAGTAGTGTCGAAGGTGAGTATTAATGTCCCAGTTGGAACCTTCTGGCCTTCTTTCTTGATTGTTATGTGTTGAACCTTCCTAACCCCCTGAGCACGAAGACCCTCCAGGATCTTCTCTTCATTCGTGGATCTTAATTCATGACACTTTATGACCCCTTTCCTCGTATTCAAGGAGTTGTGGGCTGAAACTTTTATTGGTATGTTGACTAGCATGGTGCATTTTAGTAAGTTGGTAGCGTGACTCTTCTGGCTTACTTCAATAAGAAGATCACCAAAACGCAGCCTTTTCACTTGTTTAGGTTCACCAGCAAGTCCTTTGATTACCTTTGCAATAGCAAAAGGGGGCCAGTTTGTTTTATGGTTTCGTTTGAACTATACCTTGAATAACAAGGAAATGGGGCAAGAAGTGCGAGGTCCATAGTCAGAGTCGCTGTCCGAATCGTTATCCAATGATCTTTTAAATGTTTTTTTACTAGTTGTAGCCATAGTGAAGGGATAATATTTCACCACGATGCTCCCCACCCTCCTTGGAGCCCTACTGGGGGACATCTATATGTATGCGGACCTCCACCATATAGATGCTTATAATGGTATACTATATTAATGGCCAGGGATACTTACAATGATGTACTCAAGCACCCAGTCAGGACCTGAGTACCCAATTAACCTGATTAAGCAGATGCTACTAGACTTTAGATGTTAGACAGATGCTACTTTTTAAAAAATCCCAGTGCTTAGCACCACCAGCCGATTGACTTGTGCCAGGCCTCACAAACCTCTCATTGGGGTGAAATTAGGGCCAAAGCAACGTGTTGCAATGAAATCCCATTTTGGAGCTTTCCTCACTCAGTTACCAGGATCCCCTCTTCCGCTGACACAAGTCGCAACCCATGGCAAGCAAGTTGCCTCTTAGTACATACAGAGGAGCATTTCACGCTTCTATATTTTTTTCGCCCCCCACTATGGCCACTCTTGTGACTAAAATAAACCTGTCGGTTCCATTCCCTCCACCAGTCCCCTTCGTTGTCCATGGTGCTGTGGGTCTCCTGAATAAAAACAACATTTAGTTATTTTATGTTAATCAAAGTAAAAATCACGGCTCTTTTATTTCCTGTCTCGCTCCGTTTATGTTTAGTGTGGCGATTTTAAAAGTGCAGATGTTGAAAAATAGGAAGAGAGAAGAACAGAACATGAGAGGTGAAAGCAGGTTGAATGAAAAACATTTAATCCTCTTCAGCGAGTTGATATTTAATTTTAAGACTCTTAAGATATTTAAGATTTTAATTTTTAGGATTATTCTTTCAGTCTAAAAACCTCTTGGACTGTAAAACCAGGCTGTCCTGGGCTCATCTGTCGTTCTCCTATGAAAACGGACAGAGTGTACGAACAGTTTGAGATGAGGGAAAAAGGTTTCAACCTTCACTCTAAACCCTTTGGTGTTAAAATTTTGAATGTTATGGTGCAGGTTTGATGCCCGTTTTCTTAGTATTATCCTCCTTTCTTTCAGACCAGCCCTGGGACACACAGGTTTACTCCTTTGAGGCTTTTTAACTTTACTATTGCGGTTGCTTTCTGTTTCTGTGATTTATCTTTTATTTGTTGGTTTTAACAATTCATCAACGATTATTTCTTCCTCATCATCCCATCACTGATGCTATTATCTGCCCCACACTCTCCTTCTGTGCCCCTGTGTCAGGTTCTAAATCAACACAGACATCATAAAAACACGCACACACTCATTAGGAGGAAGACACAGAGAGTCAGTCAAGTTCATTCTCATATATGAGGAGAGCAGTCAGATTTAAGTCTCCTAGCTGCTCTGGCTTGAAACCTGACTGAGAACCTCTTTTATTCCATCAGGGTGATTTCTAGTTACACATGTCATATTGATTTCCTAACGGGGAGGGGTGTATGTGAATCAGCATCATGACATTCATCATTGTTCTATGCTTATCTACTTTGTCTAGTTTAGAATGTTCATTTCAGCTCTCTATCCAGCTGCAGTTAGGGAGTCATCCTGTTGGTGTGTGAGAACTTCAAGGTTGTGTCCACTTAGCTGCCTCCCATGGAGATAGAGATGTTTCTGCAAAATACCTCAACAAGCAGTTTCCAACATTCATACTTAGCGAGTAACAAAACAGGTTAGTTAGCTGTGGTAATTCATACAATTATTCCAACATTTACCTCCTGTTTATCACAGCTCAAACAAAAGATATCATTTACTAACACTTCAAACAGATTTTAGATTCGTAAATTCATTAATTTCATTCAGTACTGTTTACACTCCGACAGAAATGTTATCGTTCTTAGTAGCATTCAGGATCTTAAAACCCAGGGCAGTGACGATGAGTCGATTCAACATAGAACATAGACATTGAATACAACAACAACCACAGAGTGTAAAAAAGCTGTAAAAACTACACAGATATTAATACAGATGATACAAGGGTACTATATGTTCCACATACACTGAACCATGAGTCCCACATGGATGTATCTACCTCCGAATGTTCTTTCATCTTTTTATTAAGAGATTTTAGGCCTTCTATTGCTAGTGTTAGACTTCCATCTGATATAGTGTTGTCTGGAATAAAAGTACAACATTGTTCCCCGAACATTGCGCATACACCTTTCTCTGCTAGTAACATGTCTAGTGCAGTGGATTTTGGAAAGCCATCAGTGATGTTGCTGCTAATTGACTATATACTGCTTTAAAACCTGTCTGTGTCCAATTGTCTAGTTTTTGAACATTATAGTGGATGTAATTTATTCTATCCGCACTTTTATTAATAGTACACCACCAACAGATGGTAGATTTGAACCCAGATGCTACTTGATCTACCAGTTTATATTCATCAGGGACCCCTCGTGGAACTCCTATAGCATCTATATAAGTGGGGTCACGTGAATCCTGCCACGTGATATCTCTATTATAATGATTTTTTCCAGGCACCTGGTAATACACTATTTACTTCTTTTAAGAAGTGTTCTGCTGCTGTAGGGTATATTGATACTGGAAGTAACAAGGTAACGATAGCACATACTCCAGTTTTATTATGTGGCAACCTATCAAACAGCCTACTGTCTCCACACCACCACCATATGTCACTTCCTGATAAAGGGTTAGAACCAATATTCGTTGTATTCATGCTAGTGCACCATTCAGTGGCGTTTACATTTTCTAGTATCTGATACCAATCATGTTGATGCATGAAAAATTCCCTCTAGCTACTACTTTAGAAAATATGTGTTTGTATTTTTTTATTTATTTTATTTTATTTTATTTTATTTTTTTCTTTGGTCCTGTGAGAGGATATACACTATACCATGTCATGCAGCTATTAGTCGGAACTGTATTATTTATTAAGTCTATTAGGCATTGCGGAGTTATTTCTGCTGGAATTATTCGTATTGTACAGGCAGTTATATTTTTCTTGGTATTATAAACTTTGATGAGAAAGGTCGAGGTTGTCTGAGGTGTAAATTGCAACATTTCTCTCCATTGGCTTGTAGCTGTATCTGAATAGCTTTTCCAGTCATACAGCAGATTATTATGATTCTCAAATCCATTTGATCTCTTTCCCGTAGGTTTTTCTTCTACACTGTTCTTCTTGGTCACCTCAGCATCAGTGACCACTAAGAGACTAGAGGCTCGTTGGTTTCTTCACTGGCTTTCGTGTCTACCCAGTCCTATTGATCTGAGTCCATACTATTACCAGGCTCAGCCTCAGCCTCGGTTGGCCCTTCCGCTTTGATGACGCTTTTACAGTGTGTTAGATGAATCCACATTCCTCTTTCAGCTATTTTGATCGCAGTTGGGGTGGTCAGGAGTACTTGATATGTGCCTTCCCACTTGGCTGAATGCCAGTACTTTTTTATTTTTTATTTATTTATTTATTTTTGCTTCTGATTAGGCATTGTGTTTTGTGCAGATTAGACATGCTCTACAAAAATTTTTTTGCTCATAGATTAAAGCCATAGGCAGTATATCTCTGGTCTACCTGTCTCACCATCCCTCCTGTTGAGACATGGATTTTTCCATGGCTCAATGCTGCCCATTTAAATAGGTTCTTTGGTAAGATTGGTTTGTTATTGGGACAGGTATAATGCAGCCGTGGGAAGGGGGGGGGTGGGGGGGGCACAAACCAGTGTCTCTCCCTCACGCCGGTCCCAAGCCCGGATAAATGCAGAGGGTTGCGTCAGGAAGGGCATCCGGCATAAAACAAATGTCAAATAAACTATGCGAATCACAAGAAAAAATGACATACCGGATCGGTCGAGGCCCGGGTTAACAACGACCGCCATCAGTGCTGTCAACCAACAGGGTGCTGATGGAAATTGGACTACTGTTGGTTGAAGACGTCGAAGAAGGAGAGGCGGGAGGCGTGTCCGTTGCCAGAGAGAGAAGAGGAAAGGCCTGAGTCTAGGACTGAAAGTAGGGACTTTGAATGTTGGAACTATGGCAGGAAAAGGTAGAGAGCTGGCTGACATGATGCAGAGGAGGAAGGTGGACATACTGTGTGTTCAGGAGACCAGGTGGAAAGGTAACAAGACTAGAAGCATAGGAGCAGTGTTTAAGCTGTTTTATCATGGTGTGGATCGGAAGAGAAATGGAGTTGGAGTCATCTTGAAGGAGGGGTTTGTCAGGAATGTTCTAGAAGTGAAAAGAGTGTCAGACAGAGTGATGAGTCTCAAGTTAGAAATTGAAGGTGTGATGTTCAATGTTGTTCGTGCTTATGCCCCACAGACAGGATGTGAGCGAGAAGAGAAGGAGAGATTCTGGAGGGAGTTAGATGAAGTGAAGCAGAGTACCCCCAGAGGTGAAAGAGTGGTCATTGGAGCAGACTTCAATGGACATGTTGGTGCAGGAAACAGAGGGGACGAGGAAGTGATGGGTAGGTTTGGTATCCAGGACAGGAATGCAGAAGGACAGATGTTGGTAGATTTTGCAAAAAGGATGGAAATGGCTGTGGTGAATACTTTCTTCCAGAAGAGAGAGGAGCATAGGGTGACTTATAAAAGTGGAGGTAGGTGAACACAGGTAGACTACATCTTGTGCAGGCGATGTAATTTAAAGGAAGTCAGTGACTGCAAAGTAGTAGCGGGTGGGAGTGTTGCCAAACAGCACAGGATGGTGGTGTGCAGGATGATGCTGATGGTGAGGAAGGTGAAGAAGGCAAAGGCAGAGCAGAAGACAAAGTGGTGGAAGCTGAAAAAGGAAGAGTGTCGGGTTGTCTTCAAGGAGGAGTTGAAACAGGCTTTGGGTGGTCAGGAAGTGCTTCCAGATGACTGGACAACTACAGCTAATGTGATCAGGGAGACAGGTAGTAGAATACTTGGTGTGGCATCTGGAAGGAGAGTAGATAAGGAGTCTTGGTGGTGGAATGAGGAAGTGCAGGAGTGTGTACAAAGGAAGAGGTTAGCTAAGAAGAAGTGGGACATTGAGAAAAACGAAGAGAGTAAACAGGAGTACAGGGAGACACAGCGTAAGGCAAAGGTAGCAGTGTCAAAGGCCAAACAGAGCGCGTATGATGACTTGTATGCTCGGTTGGAAAGTAAAGAGGGAGAAAATGATTTATACAGGTTGGCACAGCAGAGAAATAGAGATGGGAAGGACGTGCAGCAAGTTAGATTGATAAAGGACAGAGAGGGAAATGTATTGACTGATGAGAGAAGTGTGCTGGGAAGATGGAAAGAGTACTTTGAAGAGCTGATGAATGAGGAAAATGAGAGAGAAAAAAGAGTAGAAGAGGTGACTGTTGAGGACCAGGAAGTAGCAAAGATTAGTAATGGTTAAGTGAGGAGGGCATTGAAGAGGATAAAGAATGGAAAGGCAGTTGGTCCTGATGACATACCGGTGGAGGTATGGAAGTGTCTAGGAGAGGCAGCAGTAGATTTTCTGACAAGAACATTTAACAAGGTCTTAGAGAGGAAGAGGATGCCAGAGGAATGGAGGAGAAGTGTGCTGGTGCCCATTTTTAAGAACAAGGGAGACGTGCAGAGTTGTGGCAACTACAGAGGGATAAAGTTGATGAGCCATACGATGAAGTTATGGGAAAGAATAGTGGAAGCAAGACTAAGGGCAGAGGTCAGCATTTGTGAACAACAGTTTGGTTTCATGCCAAGAAAGAGCACCACAGATGCAGTGTTTGCCTTGAGGATGTTAATGGAGAAGTCCAGAGAAGGTCAGAGGGAGCTGCATTGTGCCTTTGTGGATCTGGAGAAAGCATATGACAGGGTGCCGAGAGAAGAACTGTGGTATTGCATGAGGAAGTCTGGAGTGGCAGAGAAGTACGTTAGAGCTGGACAGGCTGACAGACGAGGTTAGACAAGATTCCCCATGGACTATGATGTTTGCAGATGACATTGTGATCTGTAGTGAGAGCAGAGAACAAGTGCAGGAAAATCTAGAGAGGTGGAGGATATGCCCTGGAAAGGAGGGGAATGAAGATTAGCCTCAGTAAGACAGAATACATGTGCATGAATGACAAAATGACAAGGACCCAAGAGGAACAGTGAGGTTACAGGGAGCAGAGATAAGAAAGGTGGAGGATTTTAAGTACTTAGGCTCAACAATCCAGAGCAATGGAGCGTGTGGAAAAGAGGTGAAGAAGCGTCTGCAGGCAGGTTGGAATGGTTGGAGAAAAGTGTCCGGTGTGATGTGTGATCGGAAGGTATCAGCAAGAATGAAAGGAAAAGTGTACAAGATGGTGTTGAGGCCAACGATGTTGTATGGTTTAGAAACAGTGGCCCTGGGGAAAAGACAGGAGGCAGAGCTGGAGGTAGCAGAGATGAAAATGTTGAGGTTTGGACCAGTGGTTTGTTGCACCTAGCGTGTCCTAACACTGGTTTATCTTTTCCTATGGGACAACGATTAATTATTTCTGTGGTAATCCTCAAGCTTCTACCTTTTCAGGCGGAGGATTCTTGCCTCTGCATCCACAAAAACTTGTTGTATTGATCCCACAGTTGTTTATATGAGGAGGTTAATCAAGGATTATGTCCTCCATTCACACACACATTCATTCATCCACGCCGTTCAGTTTATAGACAGGGGAGTCCGCCCTCCCTTTTCCTTTTTTTATGTTTTTATTTTATTTTAATTTAATTTAATTTATTTTTTACGTGGAATTTAACTGTCTCTCTGCAACCTCGTGTTGCTTTTATTTACCTGCCATTGTCTAGAATACCCAGGGTTTTGTTTATAGACAGGGGAGTCCGTCCCTCCCTTCTTTCCCTAATAAACCGAGCTCATTCACTTATTTGTTTTTTGTTTTTGTTTTTTTTTTTGCACGGAACTTAACTGTCTCTTTACTTTTTAACCTTTGTTCCCGAGCTCATTCACTTCTGTTTTTAAAAGAAATTAACTCACCCCGTGTCTCCTCCTCGGCTTGCCGTCAACCCTTGGATCCCTGCAGATGGGTGGATCCTCCCGGTCCCAAAAAGGGTCTGATATCAACTCACTCTTGAGTTGCCTTGGCCAAGGATTTCACCGGTGCCCACCACGTCAGCAGGAATCGTCGGGTATGTTGGCGTCCGGCTCGAAGGACCAAGTTAATGTTGGGTTCTAAATCAACACAGATTTGATGCCCGTTTTCTTAGTATTATCCTCCTTTCTTTCAGACCAGCCCTGGGACACACAGGTTTCCTCCTTTGAGGCTTTTTAACTTTACTATTGCGGTTGCTTTCTGTTTCTGTGATTTTTCTTTTATTCGTTGGTTTTAACAATTCATCAACGATTATTTCTTCCTCATCATCCCATCACTGATGCTATTATCTGCCCCACACTCTCCTTCTGTGCCCCTGTGTCAGGTTCTAAATCAACACAGACATCATAAAAACACGCACACACTCATTAGGAGGAAGACACAGAGAGTCAGTCAAGTTCATTCTCATATATGAGGAGAGCAGTCAGATTTAAGTCTCCTAGCTGCTCTGGCTTAAATCTGACTGAGAACCTCTTTAACAAAACAGGTTAGAGCTGTGATAATTCATACAATTATTCCAACACCCTGTCTTCGTCTACTCACTATTTTAATTTTCTACACACCTTTCTCCCTCCATGTGTGTGTCTGTGTTTTGTTGACCTGTGTTCACCTTAATGTCTGTGACACCCTGCACACCGTCACTCTGTGTCTCCGGCCTGTGAGAACTCTCCGGCTTCCCTTTCGGTGCAGCTGATATCGATACTATCTCTAGCGGTGGCGCTATTGTCGGTTCGCCCGGCGCCACCGGTGGCGATGACGCATGTGCTGCTGGCGACATGGCTGTCTGCTCTGCTCCTCGCTCCAGCGGAGCAGTCGGCCATGATGTCCTTCCATTCCGCACCTGAAGCACTTCATATTCCCAGATGTTACATGTACTGCATAATTGAAGGTGTCCAGTTTAAATTTCAGTGATAAATTTAGCTCTTTGGGAGTTTTTAGGATAATCATCACCTGATGCATGAAGGAGACGACATGCTTCAGGTGAGGGGACTTGCAGTTTAATGAGATCATTTTTATTGGAGATTAGAGCTGACCGTTCCGGGACCGCTTCCTCTCCAAAACATCGTTACATATGAATGGAGAGATGTTGGAGATGATGAGTCTCCTAGCGGGGCTGACCAGAGATAGAACGGGGGTGAGAGTTCCCTGAACCATAACCCCGCTCTTTACAACCTTGTTCACTTTTTCCACACAATCCAGGACCATCACCATCGCACTGTTCATCCTCGAGGCTGATTTCACGCTGTCGAACCCGACCAGTTCCCCCACAGCCAGACCACGGTCCTTCACTACACAGCTGACTGTCGGGACCATTTTAAGAGCGAGTCGGTGAGTCAGCTTCTCCAGCTCGAAGCCAACTGACATTCTCCCCAGTGTGATGAGCACAAGTGCTCACCTCCTCCTTTACCTCCACCTCAATCTACACCACACGCCCACAGAAAACTCCAGAAGAAAATAAACAAAACTAAGAAAGAAATTAAAGAGAAAAAGGAAACACACAATGAATAAAACCATGAGAGAGAGAGAGAGAGAGAGAGAGAGAGAGAGAGAGAGAGAGACAGTGAGGGTGAGTGAGTGAGTGAGTGATTTGATGGAGAGAGAGAGAGAGAGCGAGACAGAGGGTCAGTTGAAAGTTTGTGATTAGGAGAATGACAGAGAAAGTGTGAGAGTAGGTAAATGAAAGAGTGTGGGTGAGAGAGAGAGAGTGAGTGAGTGAGAGAGTGTGTGGGTGAGAGAGAAATAAAGAGAGTGAGTGAGAGAGGATGCTTGAGTAAGAGATAGAGGGAGACAGTGAGAGAGTTGAGTGAAAGAAGGAGACAGACTGAAAGAGTGTCTGTCTGTGTGTGTGAGAGAAAGAGAGAGAGAGAGAGAGAGAGTGACAGAGAGAGTGAGAGAGTGGGTGAGAATGTGCGAGTGAGAGAGAATGGGTGAGAAAGAAAACGAGGGGGTGAGGGTGAAAGAGAAAGAGAGTGAGTGAGTGAAAGAGTGTGTGTGAGAGAGAGTGAATGAGAGAGAGCGGATGAGAGAGTGTGGGATAGAGTTGGTAAGTGAGAGCGTGATGGGAGTGGGTGAGTGAGAGACTGACTGAGTGAGACAGAGTGTGAATGAGAGAGTGGGTGAGAGAGAGTGGGTGAGAAAGAGTAATTAAGAGAGAGAGTGGGTGAGAAAGAGTGATTAAGAGAGAGAGTGGGTGAAAGATATAGTTTGAGAGCGAGTGGGTGATTGAGAGACAGGGAGACAGAGTGAATGAGAGAGTGTGTGTGTGTGTGTGTGTGTGTGTGTGTGTGTATGTGCGAGAGAGAAAGAGAGAAAGAGAGAGAGAGTACGTGAGTGAGTGAGTGAGAGAGAGAGAGAGTGGGTGAGTGGGTGAGAGTGGCTGAGTAAGAGAGTTGCGGAGTGAGAGAGAGTGAGAGAGTAAGTCTTGGAGAGGGTGGGTGAGTGAATGAGAATGTGGGATGGTAGTGCGTGAGAGGGTGGCTGAGTGAGATAGTGGGTGAGTGAGAGAAAATGAGAGAGAAGTGGATCAGTGAGAGTGAGTGAGAGAGAGAGAGAGAGAGAGAGAGAGAGAGAGAGAGAGAGAGAGAGAGAGTTTAATGGAGTGAGAGAGTGCATGGCGCAGTTGAGTGAACTGCAGATTTCTCCAGTGGATACTGTTGTGTATTCAACAGTGAGCAGGTCCAATACTTCTGCCCTGGATAGTGTTCTGATAAACCGCGGCTGACACCAGAAACTTTCTGATGAAAAATCAAACTTTTTACTTTTATTCTCATGAAGGCTTTAAATACTTCATATAAAATTTAAAAAAGAAGCTTGTTGAATTCGCCACTGAGTAAAGTCCGGAAGAATTACTCATGTGTGTGTCTGTGTGTGTTTTATTTTAAGAGGAAGTTGATGATAAAAGGAAAGCCCCTGTTGCAAATTATCCTTAAATAGATTAGACCTTTATTTACTGAAATTACAATCCAATCAGATTTAAGCATTAATGTGGACATTTCAAACTCTGACTGTCTTTATGTTCTCTTAATGTCTTTCTTATTAATTACGTATATTATGTATTTCTTATTTTTTTTAAATAGAGACTACTGGATAGAATTTATTAGTAAGAATTCTTACAACATTAATCTAAACCAGATCCTTAACTAAGATACGAATGAAACAGAACCCAGCGTTCGTGTCCGCTGTGGAGGTCTTTGCCATATCAGAAATTCTGCCTCTTAAGTGCGGCTCGGAGATTGTGCCAGAATTCGTCTCGCTTTTCTTCATCCTCAGGCCACTCTAGGTATGTCCTGGAGTTCATAATCCTGCGCAGCTTGCAAAAACGCTTGGGAACCGTCTCTTTGACGATTGGCTCCAGCAGAATCAGGATGGCAGAATCGTTGTGTTCGTCGATGATCCGAAAATGTGAAAAGTTCAGCTCGTAGCGACACCACTCGCTTTTCACAAAGTTCTGCGATAAGATAAAGAGAGTCCGATAGCTGGCTTCTATGGACTCAATGATGTTGTCGACAATCCAGCGGCCTGGAAGGAAGTCCCGTTTGTGCAGACACAGGGCAAATGCGGGTTCGGAGCTTTCTAACTCCGGCACTAGGATTTCTTCAACCCACTCTGCGTCGTGCTCACTGTATGATACAAAAGCATCGTAGCGAAGGCTGTTACTGCACTCGTTTTGTACTTGAGGTTTGCTTTTCGCTTTTAACCATGCCACAGTCATCTGTAGATACCACAAGACATGAAATCTGTAGCAAGTGACCCCAATAGTGGTTAGGACAAGAACAATGGCGGAGCAGAGGATGGATACTGACAGGATCATGTGGCACTCGAAGACTGAGAATCGAGCGTTATCAACAGTACGATCCCTTAACCTTAAAGGAGAATCACACACGTAGCTGCGCCGTCCATCCCTCAGAGTGATCAAGTCATCGATCTTATGATTAAAGAATTGTACAAAATCACAGCTGCAAATAAAATGGTTCTGACCAGCTTCCAGGAAGTGGAGAGACTGGAACGCCATCAGGTCACCCTCATTAAACTCATTCAGTGAGTTACTTTGAATGAGCAAAATTTGCAGGCTAGGAAACCGTCCACCATCCGGAAGGAAAATAAATCGATTTCCTGTCAGCCATAGCTCAGCAAGGTTGGGCAGATGGTGATGGAATGTTGTCAGGTAATTCTGGCTCAAATCCAGAACAGTCAGGCTTAGAGGTAGGCAGGGAGTTATGCCATAAAGTTTTGTAGCGGAGAGATTCAGAAACCTAAGACTTGCAGGCCAGTTACAAATCTGTGGCATCTTTAAGAAGTCGTTGTAACTGACGTCTAGTGCTGTGAGCCTGTGGAGATGACTGACCAGCTGGGACATGAGCTGGAGAGATTTCAAGGAGTTGTGACTTACATTGAGAGTCTTAAGATTGCACATATTGATATCGCAGTTGCCGTTACATAAAGTTTCTTTCATGGTGATATCTGAGAGGAGATTTTGGCTCAAGTCCAAGTACTCCAGCTTATTGAGAAAATAGCTGGTGACGCAGGGAATTACGAAAACGGTAGCGTTGATGATGGATATCTTGGTGAGATTCTTTAACAGTGATGCTAACCCTATCATGTCGTAAAACATGAAGAAGCCCTGGATTTCTATGTTACGCATAAATATCACGTGCAGGTTGGGAAAGTGTACATCAGTTTTTTGCCAGAGACCTCGACCTACGAGACGAATATCCTCAAGGCTGACATAAGACACTGGTGAATAATTCAAAACTTTTAGAAGGTGGGTGATGCCTTCATCAGTTGTGCTTACATTTTGTAAGGTAAGCCTTCTGGTCCTGCCTTCTTTGACCTCTTTAAAGACTTGTATGTATTCACTTGTGTCCAGTACAACATCTCTAATGGTCAGTGATGTGTTCGAGTGAGAAACATCTTGCAGGATCTTTGATACAAGCGCTGGATCATCCTGTAACGATCCCTGAAGGCTGATGGAAACTGCCTTGATGGCTTGAGTTGTCTGGAAACTTCCATGCTCATATGACTTTAGGTTACCACCAACAAATGTCAGCTCATCCAACTGTTTGATCTTATGCAAGATATTCTGTCTTACATCCCTAATTGATGGGTTCCCAAACTCTAGTGTCTTCAGTACAGGATTCTTGACATAAATGAACAGGGGAACAGATCCCAAGGTTGTATACTGGTTTCCCAATATGTTGAGGTGTTTCAGAGACCGAAGTTGGGAAAACCACAATGAAGAAATGTTTTCCAGGTTATTGAATGACAGATCAAGCTCTTCTAGTTTGGCTTGGGAATGAAAGGCTTCTTCATGGATCATGCTGAGTTTGTTGTTCTGGAGCTTCAAAGTTCTCAGCTCCATGTACTCGGCCAGATCCTTTTGAGTAATGGAATCAATCTCATTGAATGATATGTCCAAGATAAGAACATTGGCAGGAACTAAGGGTACATGGTGGAGATTCCTTGCAGAACAGTTGCAGAGGTGATCGTCATCACATTCATAGCAGTATGGATTCACGAAGGTCTGAATGTGATTCCAAAGCAGGCTAAAACAGATGAATATGGATGGTGACAGCTTCATCCTGCAAAATACAAAACCAGATTCAGTTTATATTGTTATAATTTGCTAGTTATGTATGTAACCTGGGCAGTAGTATGCAGTAGTATAGTGTTTGCACGTCCACTTCATAGCAAGTAGGTCCTGAGTTCGAGTCCTGGACTCTGCAAGGGTATACCTATGTGGAGTTTGCATGTTCTCTCTGTGTTTTTGTACGTCTCCTCTGGGTAATTCGGTTACCTCCAGCAGTCTAAAGCCATGTACTTTAGGCTAATTGGCTGTACTAATTTGGAAGTGTGAATGGTTGTGTGTATTGGCCCTCCGATGGTCTGGCAAGGTGTCAGGATGTACCCCACCTTCATCCAGTGAAGGCTCCGGCCACCCAACAACCTGATAGAAAACAAGGAATCCTTGAAAACAAAAACCTAGTGCTATTCGACATACTTGTATAATAGGTTTGTAAACAATTAAAATTCATTATGCTTTTCCCCACGGTGTTTACTCTGCTGCTCTTTAAAGCCATGCTCTTGATTGTCTTGCACTAGATTTTTGTTTACCTTTTAATTGTTTAGCTTAGTACTGTACTTTAGTGTTTTCTGTCAGTTACCGTATGGTTACTGTAATTGTCTTGGGCACGTGGAGCTCACACAAAATGACATTTGATTCTACTTCATGCCTGGTGTACAGATGAGTGAAATTAAAGTTAAGAGAGTGACTTCTCCTACTAGCCAGGACTCTCCACTACAGGTATACCTCGGCTTATGTTGATAATTGGTTCCAGGAGAGACAACATAAGTCGAAAACAACTTGACTCGAATTAGCTTGTTTCTAGACTAGCCTAGGCTACGCGCTATGCTACACCAAATTTACTTGTATAATATTATATACATATATATATATATATATATATATATATATATAGAGAGAGAGAGAGAGAGAGCGAGAGAGAGAGAGAGAGAGAGAGGATTTTTCTGAGTAGATCCTTCCGTAGGAGAGTGCTCAATACTTTTTGGTAGAGCAAATAACAAAAATAAAAACACTGTAGTGATAAATGGAGTTTCAATAGAAAGTCTTTGTCCTGTCCTTTTATTTTTGTTTTATATATATATATATATATATATATATATATATATGTGTGTGTGTGTGTGTGTGTGTGAGTGTGTGTGTGCATAATGTTTAATATACTAAATACATATAATATACAGAAAGCCCCCACCATTATTTGAGGGGGTTACGTTCCTCCCCCACTCGTGGATCCTGGAAATGTGTGAATTTTTGATGCGGTTTTAAAACCCTATGTATGATGTTATGAGCTAAAATATTCTTGTTAAACACATTCTATAGCCAGTCTTACTCATTAATATAGTAATAATGCAGTAAAATGTAGTAATGATGAAGTAAAAACGTTTTAATTTTGTACTGTGAATATTTATGAATAAATAAAGCACTTAGGCTCCTTACCAGAAGCTAGAGAAGATGCAGGGTTTTTGAGTGACATCATAGGGCTTAAATAATCAAAAAACACACTAAAAAAGTGAATTCACAATTCAAGCAGTCACGTTGATAACATGTGTGCGAAGAAGAAAAAAAAAAGATGTGTACACATCATCTGCAACCAATCAGCAGGAGGGAGAAACATATAGCCATTGGCTAAATTTGAATCACGTGCTAGTAATGTCGTGATGATGCATATGTATAATTTTCCGTGGTTGCCGCTAATTCAGTGCTTCCCAAATAGTGGGGCTTGATTTGAGAGATTTCCTTCCGACTTTTTCCCTTTATCAGGGGTCGCCACAGCGAATGATTCGCACGGGCACGATTATATGATTATAATGATGTGAGATTTCCTTTTGGCTTTTCCCCTTTTCAGGGGTCGCCACAGTGAATGATTCGCATGTTTGATTTGGTTCATAGGTTTTTTTGTTGGATGCCCTTCCTGACACAACCCTTTAGCAAGGGTCAGAAACACGCTGATGGCTTTGCAGCCTACTCTTTATGAAAGTCAGCAATGGTTCTTTTACATGAACCTCTCACCACAGACAGTGAGAGACATGGCCCGCCTTTGATAACCCAGTTAGTGCACTGGGGGGACAATGACAACCTTGTGGAGAGTGGGACTCGAACCGCCAAGCTTAGGATCAGCGATCCAGCGCCCTATACCACCAGGCCACCGCTGCCACATATGATTATAATGACGTAAACTTAATAAATTTTTTTCCCGTATATTTTTTGAAAACCGACATGTAATCAAAAACGACTTAACTTGAAACGACTTAAGTCGAGGCATACCTGTATACAACAATCAAATAGAGACCCTCATAAGGTATGCAAAAGCATAATTAGGGGTCCATTGTATAATTTTAAAAAGACAACCCAGGCCATGAAACAGCTCTTCCACATTGTCCATTTTCTCATTCATGAAAAAAAAATTGCATTTCGGTCCATATTTTCTCCAATTTCCAGCTTTAGGGACAGTCATTCAGACTTTATTGAAAAACTTTGAAAAATGTTGGTTGAGTGTTGGCTAAGGTGGGCACCAGCCTCCTAGTGGCTCATATCAGTTTCAGCAACTGAGTATGGGAGAGTGGTTTATCATGATTCTTAATGTGTTGCTTATGTGACTTATTTATCGAATTTAAGTTGGAATACATTTCCAAATGTAATTATAATGTTTAAAACTGGGGCAGTGGTGGCCTGGTGCTGAAGGTGTCAGATCACTGATCCCAAGGTTGGGACTGCTGACGTTCATCAAGAGGAGCTGCATAGCCGTCAGTATGTTTCTGCCCTGCGATGGCCTGGCGAGCCATCTAGGGTGTACCCTGCCCTTGCCCAGAGTTGGCTGAGATGGGCGCCTAATCCTAATTAGGATTAAATGGTTCAGAAAATGAATGAATCTTTGTTTTCTTTAATACTAAAAGATTTTTTCCAGATGATTTTAAAACTGAAGTGATTATTCAGTGAATCATTAAAAACCCCCTTTATTCCTTTTTTATTTATAGTTTACATTAAATGCATTGTAATGTATCATAATTTTAGTAGTAGTAGTAGTAAGATTTATTGTTTATTGCAAATACAGACAAATGACAATGTCTTCTTTGTGCAGTATAATTAGAAAAAGAAGGGAAAAAAGGGATGTAGACATGATGGGAAACATCTGACAAGTAGATTTATAAATTGTAAAATATGGTTGAATATAAGTAGATAATGTATTATACATGTTCATATGTGTAAATATGACGCATTACTAAAAAAGATGTTAGTGCTGCAAAGTCACTAGTGCTGCAGCTTCTCTCTGATTATTATCAAACAGTTTAATGCAATATACGTAATAATAATAATTTGCTATAATTTAGAGGTGGCAGCAAATCTAACCCTCAGGGTTGGCATATGGGCAGAAAAACCACTGACCCACTGACGCTGTAGCAAACCCGATTCTAATAGTTTAGAGTCGAAATCAATAAATTTGTTGTAATATTTTTGTTATTTCAAAAATAAAAACAATGCCCTGCAGCCTACACGTGACATATTATAAACATTAAACTTTAATTATAGGTAAGTAATCAGAGTTTTGGTTTGTTGGCAGGAAATAGTGGCGATATATTAAACTTTATGAGGGATATTTGCGGAGACGTTATTTTTTTAAATGACGATTTAAATATTTATATTGAATATAAAACAGGAATGTGGTTATAATCTTGTATAAAATTTGATCATAACCTGATAGATCTATAATTTCAGTATACATTAGTTAGAGATGAATGTTTAGGTGGAATCATGTTATAGTATAGTATAGTAGAGCATATTATAATACAGTATAGTATAGTATAGTATAGCACATTATAGTACAGTATAGTATAGTATAGCATAATATAGTATAGTACAGTATAGTATAGTACATTATAGTATAGTATAGTACAGTACAGCACATTATAGTACAGTATAATATAGTATAGTATAGCATAGCATATTATAGTACCGTATAGCATAGTATAATCATAGTACAGTACAGTATAGTGTAGTATAGTATGGTATAGTACAGTGCAGTATAGTATAGTATAGTATTGTATAGTGGTTTGTCGTTATTAATCATGAATGCAATAAAAGTTGAATGAATCCTACACCGGCATAGTTACTGTTTCATAGCCAAGGAAATGCATAATGGATAATGATTGGATAAAATAATTAAAAAAAAGAACAACAAACAAAACCCCAGATGTAGTTGAATAGATCAGTGAAATGTGTTACCTGATTGTTGTGATGTCTGCTGTGGGTTAATTCATAAAGAAGCACGCCGAAATTCAGCCTGAAGGAAAATCTACATCACAGGAAGAAAAAAGCCCAAACAAACCCCACCCCTACACTAAGTGTCCTTTAGTTTAATACTAAGACTGAGTTTTCTCCCGTAGATTAAAGTCTCGGTTTGAAACCAGCTATTCCCAGAATCTATGCTATCAGTGCGCTATATGTGTTACACTTCACTGCTCTTCTGTTGCTCAAATTAAAAACAGGAAGTTTTACACTTGGTTGATCATGGGTTCACACACAAACATCACTTCAACTACAGTAAAGATCACTGAGGTTAATGTACAGAGACATCACACAGCACACGCCGAGCATACATAAACCTCAACAACAATGACAACGACAACAACAACACAGTGGTGTGAAGGTAGAAAAACACACTGTAAGAAAGGTACAGTCTGTTGGGCTCTTTCCACCCGAGCCTAGTGGCTCATCAGGGCGGGGCTTATTCCCGGTTTCTGTAGCGTGAAGCGACCAGGAGTTCAACTCCTCCTGGATGGGACGCTAGTCCATCGCACATTACCTTCCCAGTATATTTTACTGGTTCCCATTTATACTGCTCGGTGAACAGAGCCACACTTGTGGTTGAGACCTTGCCCAGGGGTCTTAGCACAGTGGGGGTCTAACTGGGATTTGAACACACAACCTCCCGATCATGAGCGCAGCACCCTAACCACTATGCCTCCGGCCCACCTTAAGAGACGGCTATTTATTTATCATCATCATCATCATCATCATCTTCTTCCACTTAGTCCAGGGTCGGGTCGCGGGGGCAGCAACCTAAGCAAAGAGGTCCAGACGTCCCTCTCCCGAGCCACTTCCTCCAACTCTCCCGGTGGGGGACACCGAGGCGGTCCCAGACAAGCCGAGAGACATAGTCCCTCCAGCATGTTCTAGGTCGACCCCGGGGTCTCTTCCTATTTATTTATTTATTTTTAAATTTATTTATCTTCATCATCTTTTTCATCTTCCTCTGGTTAATCCAGGGTCAGGTCACAGGGGAAGCAGCCTATGCAATGAGGTCCAGACGTCCCTCTCCCCAGCCTCTTCCCCCATCTCTTCTGAGGGACACAGGGGGTGTTCCTAGACCAGCTGAGAGACATAATCCCTCCAGCATGTTCTGGGTCAACTCTCTTGCCATTTGGACACCACACCAGGGTGGCATTCGGGAGGTATTCTAACCAGATCCTCGAAGCACCTCCACTGGCTCCTGTCAACTCGGCGGAGCAGCTGACCGTAGGTGAGGGTTGGAACGTAGATTGACTCGTAAATTTAGATCTTTGCCTTGCGGCCCAGCTCCATCTTCACCATGACAGACCAGTATAAGCTCCGCTTTACAGCAGTGGCTGCACCAATTCGCCTGTCGATCTCCTGCTCCATCCTTCCTTCACTCATGAACAAGACCCTGAGATACTTGAACTCCCCCATTTGGAGCAGGAGGGGGCATTCCACCCTTTTCCTTCTGAGAACCATGGCTCCGGACTTGGAGGTGCCGTTTCTCATCCCGGCCGCTTCGCGCTCGGCTGCGAATTGCACCAATGAAAGCTTGAAGTCCCGCATTGATGAAGCAAAAAACAGAGATAAGATGCTATGGCCATCAAACCAGAACCCCTCAGCGCCGCAGCTGCGCCTAGAAATTCTGTCCCTAAAAACTGTAAACAGAATCTGTGCTGAAGAACAGCCTCGAAGGACGCCAACCATCAACGGAAACAAATTCAATCCGTTGTTACCAATGGGGACCAAGTTCTAGCTCCGTGATACAGAGACCGAAGCACTCTACTCCCCCAGCACACCTCACAAGATAACCTTCTCTAAATCCACAAAGCATGTGAGAACAGATCGGGCAAACTCCCTCCCGGATCTTGTAGGGTGTATAGAGCTGGACGAGGATCGATGCACAACCACATTGTTCCTCCTGAGTCGGAGATTCACCCATTATTTAGCTATTTATTTCCCTTTAGCTTTCTGATTAATTCAGATACAGCAGGCAAAGTAGCAACAACCGCGTGAGAGCATCTCATTCAGAGCATTGTGCTAAATCTGAATTAAATATCTTCACAGAATCTCAACGTAATGTTTAACACTTAATGTAAAAAAAGTGTACGTTATGATTACGAAAGCTTGATCTGATGTGTTTATTTATTATTTAAAAGTGTATAATTAACAGTGTATTAAAGGCATGTTTCACCATTAAATATACATAAAAAATAACAAGTTTATCTAAAATGACAATTTTATTTAAAACTTTAGGAATATTTCGGAATGAAATGGTGTGTTTGAGCTTTGGATCATTACACACAGAGGAGGAAAGGACGTAGTTGATAGTGGAGTGTTGTGTGAAGGTGTTCGATGTGGAGTAGAAAAGAGGAAGAACAGGAAGAAGAACCTTGTGGTTACGTGGCTAACTTCACCTACTGAGAACAAACTGCTGACGATTCTTTCATTTCAGTTCTCTTTTAATTTCCCTTTAGTGTCATGTAGCCAGATGCAGTGTCAACACCATTTCATCGTTTCCACCTGCACACAAGTAGAAAAGCTAAAACGTGCAACGTTTGCATAAAGAATATTACGTAAAATGAAATGTGTTTTAAACTCAGATCTCTGTTTGTATTAAAGATCTTCCATCGTTCCATCTGTTCCAAGGGCCGTCCAGGGTGTAATCTGCCCTCGCCCAGAATCAACTGAAATGGGCGATAGCCTTCCCGCATCCTCATTCCGACTAAGAAAATGAATGAGGATAAAAAGAAACTACAGTATACGTGAAATCCACGTTATTATCAACATTACAGAGAATCACACTCCGACCAACACGAAGTCTGATTTTGGAGAGAGCTCGCGTCACGCGCAGCACCTGCTGGTGGAAAGCGCGAGAAACAAATATAAACAGCACTTTGTTAGCAGCGTTCTGATAGATGTTTCACGATCGTTTCAGTTATTCGGACTGATATGATCAAATTCAACACTTTAGTTTGGAAAGCCTATAAAAAACAAAACAAAAAACAAGCCGTCATAGCAGAAAATTTTAATTTTCCTTGCCAGATATTCACCAATAACCAATAAGAAGATTAAAGTCGCACTGTTGCATCGACCGACCCTCACTTCCTGTCTGGACAAAATTAAATCAGAGGAGTTCAGTTGTGCTGGGGGTTTGTCTTATTCATTAATTAATTCATTTCATAAGATGCGCATTCCTAATCAGTGTCACGGGGTGGTTGACACCCAATGTCAGCCACCTCTGGGTAAGGGTGTGGTACACCCTGAACAGCTGACCAGGTCATCACAGGGCGGGTTCATATTCAATTTAACTCAGTTTTATTTATCCGGTGTTTATTTATTTATTGTTTTATTTTACAGTTGACACAAAGCAGCTTCACACGGTAAAATAAATTTAGGAAAGAATTTAAACGGATGATTTTAAACATTTCTCTACAAACCTTACATGTCCCCAGTGAGAAAGCCTGTGGCGATGGTGGACGTAAAAACATTTTTTGATATGAGACACGAGTGAGATTTTATGGAGGTTACTAATCCCTCTATAACAATAATACCAGCGGTAATCACACATTTATTTTAAATAGTGCGGTCACACTCATCACTCTCATTTACCAAAGTGGTTGATCTATGCAAACTCGGGCTGCATCCTGAACAGTTTGCTAGACCATCATAGGGCAACACACACACACACACACACACACACACACACACACACACACACACACACACACACACACACACACACACACACATCTAGGGTCAGTTTAATACAGCCAAAGAGGTTAATGTGTATGTGCTTGGACTGTGGAAGGACACAGCATCACCTAGAGAAAATGCAAACAAGTACAGAGAAGCAAACTCAACATAGAAACATCTCTGTCAAACCTGGGACTTGAACTCAGCACCTTTTTGCTGTGATACAGATGTGCTTACCACTACACTATCCATAAACCTGTCCCTACAGGGAAAATCACAACATCAACGATTATATCAAAACCTTTTCATATTAAAATGTGCACAATAACTTACAGTTTCGACTCCTAGCCTTGAATTTATAGATAATTCAATCTGACAAATCAGAATCGAGCTCCGTGGTATTCGACTGAAATGAGCACGACTGTATTCTCATGCGATAAGAATGACCGACCACCAGAGGGCAGCACTTCCTGTTTGATTCTTTTCTCTCCCAGTGTTACCGAGCCGAATCTCAACGCTCGAAGTGAAAGTATAAAAACAGTGTTTATGTTACACTAACACGGATGATTTGCATGTTTTATCAAGTACAAATGCTCCACACGTCAGTCTGATGTATTAAGGAGTGTCTGAGACATCACAGAAACAGAGAAAGTCCCTGCTACCAGAATGAGTTTGGTTTTAGATGCTGGGTGATGGTGAAGGTTGAAAGTTGATGTGAAGGTTTGAAGGAAATGGCTTCATAAAGTTTCTTCGGTATGTAACGTCAGCTCTTCCTGTTTCAAAGATCTGTGTGATTGGCTGAAGTCATTCCTCCCACAACTGAGACACACTTCCATTCATTAAAGCGCGTGCTAATAATAGCAGGAATGCAGGGAAGGGGATTTCTGGATCTTCTCACTTTCAACAATATGAGCAAATCCAAAGGTTCTGAAGCAGGATTTATATAAAGTGTAGAATTTTCCCCTTCATTTTAATATGAGATTTCCTTTCGCCTTTTCCCCTTTATCAGGGCTCGCCACAGCGAATGATTGGCGTGTTTGATTTCGAATAGGTTTTTACGTCGGACGCTCTTCCTGACACAACCCTTTAGCGAGGGACAGAAACACGCTGACGGCTTTGCAGCTCCTCTTTACGAAAGTCAGCAACGGTTCTTTTACATGAACCTCTCACCATAGACAGTGACAGACATGGCCTGCCTTTGATAACCCAGTTAGCTGCACTGGGAGGGGGAGGGGGATATAAAAAATCTTTTATAGACATATTTATGTCCTTCTGTGTACTTGTTGTTATTGTGTTGCTATATCTATCTGTTTATTTATCTCCAGCATGTTACCTGCAGTTTCCAAACTAAACTCACTCTCCTGAAAGATTTCACTGAGGTCATAAAATCAGAGCCATCAGAATTGTATCCCGGGCTGTGGATATCAGTGTCGAACCTCTCAACCACAAGGGACGTTTTTTTTAGACAAACAGATCACCCCCCATAAACCGTATACACATATACATACATACTGAGACATGACTACAAATATTAAATAATAAATGGGAATTTACTGATGTGTGCTCAGTTAAAACTGTTCCTAAATGTTTGGACTTTTATGACACTTTCTTTCACCAGCGCGTTTTCCTGACGCCTTCATGAGTTCTGCTCTGTTTCCTGTACCCGAGGTGCGTGTCACGTTACATACAGGTTAGTGCTGCGTGTAAATGAGCTGTAATTAAGGGGTTGTTAAGTTGATCTTGTCTCCACACGGTGTTATCAGTGCCGGTTGTGTTGATATCGTGGGACTGATCCGGTGACCGGATGCATCAACACACGACACCGTATATGAGAGATGTTGTGTCATGTACTTTGATCTTAAGGTTTACTTTCGTTTTGCAAACGCGGTATCATTCTGAAAACTATGCTTTCCTGAGAGCTCTGCCATTACCACAGAATGCAGAAGTACCAGAAATAAAAGCTCCACTTTACATGAAACAAAAATGAAAAAAAGAAAATAACACATCCTCAAAAACCATCAGTGGAAAATCAGGTTTTTTCTTTGAACTAAAAGTGAGCAAAGTGAATGAACGTTCTTGTGGAACAGACTGATACAGGTTTATGTTACATGCCTTGTATTGTGGGGCCGGTGGTGTAGTGGTTCGGGTGCTGCGCTCATGATCGGGAGGTTGTGTGTTCAAATCCCAGTTAGACCCCCCCACTTTGCTAAGACCCCTGGGCAAGGTCTCAACCACAAGTATGCCTTGTTCACCCAGCAGGATAAATGGGAACCAGTAAAATATACTGGGAAGGTAACCTGGGATGGACTAGCGTCCCATCCAGGAGGAGTTGAACTCCTGGTCGCTTCACGCTACGGAAACCGGGGATAAGCACCGGTCCGTTGAGCCACGAGGCTCGGGTGTAAAAACCCAACATTACCTTACATGCCTTGGGATGAACAACATGGAATTATTACTTGCAGTTAATGTACTGTAGGCCAAGAAGCACCTGTGTATCTGTTGTTGTTGTTGTTGTTGTTGCTTGTTTCGTAAATTGTAGATACAGAAATGTCAAAACTAAACCAAAAAATGTTTACCTCAATCTTTCACTCATTACCTCTAAAACTTTGCAATGCTGAATAATGTATTAAGCTCCACCCACTACACAATATATCTCAATTTATGTGCCATTACAATATACAGATTTCCTTTGTAAACATTTATTTTAGGTTAAAAATACTCCTCGTATTCTCGTATTTAATTTGCATTTTAATTTTTATTCTAAAAAATGATCAGCACATTACATTTCTTAAGTAAACAATTTAAAATGTGTATTTTAAAAATATTTTTATACTATCAAAAATATCTGTGGTTGTTTTATTAATATCCTACAGAAAGGAAAATAACCGATACTTCATATTTCATTTAATATTTTAAAATCTAAGTTAATAAGTGAATTAATAAATACTTATAAATATATAATAAGTGAATAAATAAACATATAAATAATTGTGAAATAGTGATAAGTTTTCTATGTGAAACTTGATTCTAAAGATACATATTATCATCTAAAATTCATTAGTAAATAATATGGACTGAACTGGATCATAAAAGGTTTACACACTCCTGTTCAAACTCCAGACTTTTAAAAACTTAAAAGAGAGAGAGAGAGAGAGAGAGAGAGAGAGAGAGAGAGAGAGAGAGAGAGAGAGAGAGAGAGGCTCAAAATGGCTCAAAATGGACTCTTTAATTTGAGAAATAATCTAAAATAAAACACAAATTAAAATAAAAAGTACAATAATGTAATAATATTCTCTCTTATAATTCAGGGTTTGGTGGTGTTCAGAATTAACCAATCACATTGACTCATGTGAAATAGTACCAAGTATATTATTTCAATTGATTTGGATTAACTCCAAATAAAATCCAGCTGCTTTCGTAAGATTTTCGTGATATTCAGCATCATATTTAATTACATGTTACAGCCGAACACAAAGAGATTACAACCCATCAAAGAATCTCATTGTTTTCACACAAAAGGATCTCATTGTTTGTCAGGAACAGGGCGCAAAACAATTTCCGAGTCATTAGAGATAGCATGAACCACAGTGAAGACAGTCATCAACGAGTCTAGAAAGTATGACCCAATACACAGAACTAGATGTTAGATAGGGGCAGTGGTGGTCTAGTGGGGGCAGTGGTGGTCTAGGGGATAGGGTGCAGGATCGCTGATCCTAAGGTTGGGGGTTCGAGTCCCCAAGGTTGTCACTGTCCCCCCCAGTGCAGCTAACTGGGTTATCAAAGGCTGGCCATGTCTGTCACTGTCTATGGTGAGAGGTTCATGTAAAAGAACCATTGCTGACTTTCATAAAGAGAAGGCTGCAAAACCGTCAGCATGTTTCTGTCCCTTGCTAAAGACATGGAAAGACATCCGACGTAAAAACCCATGCCAAATCAAATGTGCGAATCAGATGATTCGCTGAGGCGACTCCCGAGAAAAGGGAAAAAGCCGAAAGGAAGAAAGAACACAGAACTAGATGTTTCTCCAGAACCGATCAACAGAGCTGCAGGAAACTGCACCAGGAGGCTGCCATAGGTTCCTCAGGGTCTTTCCAAACTGAAAGCATCCAAGCCTGGATCGATTTTAAACAAACCTCCATTAAGTCTTCTCAACAGCATTATGGGAAATGTGATATGCCTTGATCAGTACAAGGTTGAATTTTTGTCCATAATTCCGAAAGGTATGTTTGGTACAAGGCGGCGATGTGGTGTAGTGGTTAGTAGATCACAGTAAGAAGACCTGGATTCGATTCCCAGCTCGGGGGTTTCTGTGTGGCGTTTGCATGTTCTCTCTGTTCATGTGTAAGTTTCCTCTGTGAACTCTGGTTTCCTTCCACAGTCCAAGGACATGCGCAGCAGGCTAATTAGCTGTTCCACATCACCCCTAGATTTTGAGTGTGTGAATGATTGTGTGCGTCTGTTCAGGGTGTACCCCGCCCTCACCCATAGACAGCTGAGATAGGCGACAGTTTGTTAATTAGAATGAAATGACTTCGAAAATAAAGGAAAAATTAATATTTGGTACATAAACAACACTGTATATTACCAAAAGAATATCAGAGCTATAATGAAGCATGGTGGTGGTAGCATTGTGCTTTAGGGCTGTTTTTCTTTTAATAAAAGTGAAGACAATCCTGCCTGTTAGGTTTGCCTTACTTTCACTTAGAAATTACAAGCCAACACAGAGGTGGGCGGGGCTGTCATGTCTTTGGCTTTGAAGAAAATGAGAGTTGATTATTATTAATAGTTGGAGAATAATGATAATTAGAAGAAATAGCAATTTTATGATGTTACTCTCTCCTCTCTCTCTCTCTCTCTCTCTCTCTCTCTCCTCTGTCAATCAGAGCAGAACTGACCAATCATAAACATCATTTTACCAATGACATCTAGCTATAGTGTGATGTTCTCAACATTTTGCTTCGCAATTACATCGAAAAAAAAAAGTACTATTATGTAATGAGATACCGGGCTGTGCATAAGTATTCGCCCCCTAACCTTTCCACGTTGTATCGTATAATAAAACTGAGAAGAATTGGCATGTTATTGCTGTGGGATTTTGTTAAATACTCTGGGGTTTTTCCAGCCACAGCATTAGAATACAATTTCACAGGCAAATCATACAAACCAAATATTACATAAAGACCATGTCAACAGCAGGCGTGTTGTAGCTGGATGTGCATTGTTTGGTGGTAAAGTTTCAGAAAAAAGTACCGTAAACAAAAAGAACAGGATATGATGAATCACACAGGAGGCCGCCTGAGGGACATCAAACTGCTTCATAGAAAGAAAAATTTGGCATTATGACTGCGGATCTTATATTACCTCATAGTTTTATTATTATTTTAGAGTGTATAAAGAAACAGGATTATGTTAATAGTATGGGATGAGGCTGGGGTTCAGTGTTTATACAGGTCTGGAAAAGAGAACTGAAACAAATATAAAAATATAAAATTCCAAAATGTCTATATTAGTTCATCTTCATTTTTTCACCGTAAAAAAATGTTAAGAAATAAATGAGCCTTTCTTGTTCGTGCAGAAAGTATAAATACAGTATAGGTTATAATACCAACAATAACAATAACAATAACAACAACAACAATAATAAAAATTTTATTATTGACATGAAAGTCTAGTTACCTCCATAAAATGTTTAATACGAAAGTGGAAGTTAAGGACCAATAGGCAACTTTTCCTGAACAAATCAGAAATCAGTTAGAACGCTTCTGACTAATGAGTGACGATCCCAGCAGTGTCACCGGGTTAAACTCTGGCTGAACATCACGTGATTTAAAGTAAAGCTCTGAGGCGTAAGTGAAAGTAAAACAGTTTGGATTAGGTTTGTGCTTGTGTGTGCATGTGCGTTTGTTCG
>CM045744.1:12740927-12743427 GCA_024760905.1 Plotosus lineatus
TTTCATTGTAAAACCTTCACAATTTATTACTTGGTGATTTTTGTTTTGTTTATTTTGCAAAAATGAAAATGATGACCGTGTTGTCTGCAAAAAAAAAAAAAAAAAAAAGAACACCACGAGTGGAGATTGGATTAATGATATGCTACAGTTAGTGACTCTCCTACTCTCGTTTCCATCTTTCTGTCAGCAATGTGAGAAGAAGCTTTTTCAAACATGGATGAAGGTGTGTACATACAGTCAAGACAAGATGCCGACCTGTTCAATGTAGCCCATTTTAGAGCAAGGACAAAATCCACCCTTCATGTTATGAGAGATTTGCTGTATGCAGATGACAGTGCACTTCTTACCCACTCTGCAGAAGATATCCAAAGTATAATGAACGCTTTCTCCGATGCATCCAAGAAGTTTGGACTAAAGATTAACATCAAGAAGACTGAAGTACTGTTCCAACCAGATTCTACAAGAAGTCCAGAAATAGACATCTTGCTTGATGGAAACAAACTGAACTCCGTCCCAGAATTTACATATCTTGGCAGTACAGTATCGAAGGATGGACGAATCGACGCAGAGTTACAGAAACGAATGGCTAAGGCTAGCGTGTCCTTTAGCAGGCTTAGGCAGCGACTCTGGAACAACCACCATGTGTCATTACGGAAAAAAGTCAAAATCTACAGAGCAATAGTTACATCTACTCTTCTGTATGGTCCTGGACAGTGCATCGGAGTCACGTGAAAAAACTTCATGCCTTCATGATGCGACACCTTCCTTCTATTATGAAAATCACCTGGAAGGATAAGATCACAAACAGAGTAATCCTGGAGAGAATGGGACTGCCTTCGATGGAAGATCTACTAATAAGGAAAAACCTTCGATGGGCAGGACATGTCATGTGGATGCCAGCTGATAGACTACCAAAACGGATCCTGTTCTCCCAATTGCCTACTGGTCCTAGAAGTAAAGGCCGACCTCAACTACGTTTCAAAGATGTCATCAAGAGGAATTTGAAGTCCAGAAATATCAGAAGAGTAGACTGGAGAAGAGTGGTTAAATGATGAATGAAAACAGACATTGTCGCTACGCGACCGTCAGCAGAGAGACAGTGAGTGACTGCCTGGTACAAGTTACAACCTCTCATAGTGAGTGAGTACCGGGACCTACAAATTATAAGGTTTGTCCAGCCACTAAAGCCCAATTCATCCCATCACAGAAGGTAAAGAAGAAAGGGCTCACATTGTATGCATGGGAGAAAGTTGCTTTTCAGAGGCGTTCCAGTGCGTTCCAGTAGAAGAGGTCTGTATATTTCTTACTGGCAGGGTGTTCCAGTGTGTCCTGACTTACAATCACCTCTGGGTGGGGACATCATGAACAGCTTTGCAAGTTTACTGCAGGGTCAACACACACACACACACACACACACACACACACACACACACACACACACACACACACACACACACACACCTAGGAGCAATTTGGAACTGCCAATTCTCTTCATGTGTATGTCTATGGAGTGTGGGTGGAAACCAGAGTAGCTGTAGGAAACCCATCAGGAGAGCATGAAGAGCCTTCACAGAAACGCCCCCGCTTGGAATCAAACCCATGACCTTCTTACTGTGTGGTGGAAAGTGCTAACCGCTACAGCACTGTGCTGCCCACATTTGATCTTAAATCTTTGAATGATTTTACTCTTTCTGTTTGGAAAAATGATAAGCTAGATCACTTGCTTCTTAATTACTTTCCCTACATGCTCAGATTTGGTCTTTCTCAATAAAATAAAATAAAATAAAAACAGAATAAAATAAAATAAAATCCTCAGATAAAACGTTTATCTAAATAAAGGTTTAAATGTAACATCTACTGCACAAATCCAGCATCTGCAGCAACAAATCACGTGAGAGAAAATTAGTACAAAATAGAAAAATACAATAAAATAAAACCTAAATCAAAAAGCGAATAAATTTTACGAAGAAGAATCAATATTATTCTTATATCATCTGGAAAAATCTCTTGGTATGAAAGAAAACAAAGATTCATTCATTCATTCATTTTCTGTAACCACTTTAATCCTAACTAGGGTCGTGGGGAGGATGGCGCCCAGCCCAGCCGACTCCGGAAGAGGCCAGAGTACACCCTGGACAGCTTGCCAGGCCACCGTGAGGCGGAAACACGTTGACGGCTATGCAGCTCCTCTTATTGAAAGATCACCAATGGTTCTTTTGCATGAACCTCACACTATAGACAGTGAGAGACACAGCAGGGCTTTGATAACCCAGCTAGTGCACTGGGGGGACAGTGACAACCCATTGAGAGTGGGGCTTGAACTCCCAACCTTGGGATCAGTGATCCAGCACCTTTACCACCAGGCCATCACGGCCCAAAAACAAAACTTATAACTGAAAGTGAAAGTGTAACATACTCGCTGGATGTGAGACAAAAATGGAGAGTGGGGGGGGGGAAAAAGAGAGAAACGAGGATGAGCCAATCAACCAAAGAACCATTT
>CM045744.1:12748427-12770927 GCA_024760905.1 Plotosus lineatus
CTCCTCTCTCTCTCTTGCTCTCCTCTCTCTCTGTCTTCTCTCTCTCTCCCTCTCTCTCTCATTCTCCTCTCTCTCTCTCTCTCTCTCATTCTCTCTCTCTCTCTCACTCTCTCCCTCCTCCCTCACCCCCCTCTCTCTCTCTCTCTCTCTCTCTCTCTCTCTCGCTCTCTCTGTCTCTCTCTTTCTCCACTTTCATCTCCCCTCCTCTCTCTCTCTTTGTCTTCTCTCTCCCTCTCTCTCTCTTCTTTCTCTCTCGCTCTCCTCTCTCTCTCTCGCTCTCTCTCTCTCTCTCTCGCCTCTCTCCTCCTCTCTCCCTCCCCTACCCCCCTCTCCTCTCTCTCTCTCCATTCTCATCTCTCCTACCCCGCCCTCTCTCTGTCTGTCTCTCTTGCCCTCCCTTCCCCGCTCTCTTCCCTCTCTCTCACTCTGTCTCTTTCTCTGCCCCCTGTCTCTCATTCTCCCTCCCCTTGCCTCTCTCTCTCTCTCTCTCTCTCTCTCACACTATTCCCCTCTTTCTCCTCTCCCTCTTTCCATCCCCTCTCCCACCGACTCTCTCTCTCTCTCTCTCTCTCTCTCTCTCTCCCCTCTTTTCCTCCCTCTCTATCTCCTCCCTCTTCCTCCACCCCCTCACACTCTCTCTCTCACTCACACTTTTCTCTCTCTCCCTCCTCTCTCTCCCCTCCCTCTCTCTCTCATTCCTCCCCTCTGTCTTCTCTCTCTCCTCTATCTTCTTTCTTTCGCTCTCTCTCTTTCTCTCTTTCTCTGCCCCCTGTCTCTCACTCTCCCTCCCCTCTCTCTCCCTCTCTCTCTCTCCCTCTCTCTCTCTCTCTATCTTTCCTCTTTCCTCTCTCTCTCTCTCTCTCATTCCTCCCCTCTCTTCTCTCTCCTCTCTCTTCTTTCTTTCTCTCTCTCTCTCCCCTCCTTCCCCATCTTTCCCCTCTCTCACTCTCTCTCTTTCTCTGCCCCCTTTCTCTCATTCTCCCTGCCCCCTCTCTCCTCTCTCTCTCTCTGTCTCCCGCTCTCTCTCTCATTCCTCCCCTCTCTTCTCTCTTCTTTCTTTCTCTCTCTCTCTCTCTCTCTCTCTCTCTCTCTCACTATTCCCCTCTTTCTCCCTCCCCTCTCCCATCCCCTCTCTTTTCTCTCTCTCTCACTCTCCCCTCTTTTCCTCCCTCTTCCTCCACCCACCCACCCCTCTCACACTCTCCCTCTCTCTCCCTCCCTCTCTCCCTCATTCCTCCCCTCTCTCTTCTCTCCTCTCTCTTCTTTCTTTCTTCTCTCTCTCTCTCTCTCTCTCTCTCTCTCTCTCTCTCTCTCTCTCTCTCTCCTCTCTCATTGTTCCTCTCTCACTCTCCCCCCTCTCTCCCTCTGTTTCGCTCCACAAGAACCATCTATTTGAAAATGCATATCCACGAGATGTCAGTGTAGCCACACAGATTTCCAATAAAACAGTCTCAGAAACCAGCTGGGTTGCAGAGAGAGAGGAGAGAGAAGAGAGAGAGAGAAATCTGTGAGGAACATTGCATTTCAGATCCTATTTCAGTCATGTTGCCTAATATTAATCTTCAGGTTTACATCATGGTGATTTTTTTTTTATCATAGAACCCATCGAGCTGTAACGTACAATGTGCAAAAATAATGCTTACAACACATCAGATCTGAAGTACTGGCTCAGTGGTTACTGATCAGCAGGCTGAACGTTCAGGCCTTCATACCACAAAGTACCACTGTTGGGCCCTTGGGAAAGCCCCTGGTCCCTCCGGTGGCGAGATATAACAGAGTAAGTCACTCTGGCTAGGGTGTTATATAGAATACTAATATTATAATATTTTTAAATCAGAGTCGATTATGTATTATTAAAATAAGATAAGAATTTACAGCCAAGTAAGTACTGGATAAAAATGTAGTGCTGACACATGCTTCTTTTCACACACACACACACACACACACACACACACACACACACACACACACACACACACACACACATACACTCACACACACACACACACACACACACACACACACACACACACACACACACACACACACGCTTTGTGAGGACTTTCAGATGATGTAATTCTTAATGCAGCTCATTATCATGTAAACGCTCTGCCTCATATTTCCAGAATCTTTCATGACCATGAGGATAAAGCGTGCACTGATGGTGGAACTATATCAAACCCAAGGCTGAACGTTTTGCTCTCTTTTGTTGTTGCAATTCTTTAGTGTTAGCATGGTGTGCTCCCATTCACACAGTGTTGCCCTTCAGCAGGGTCTCAGGTCAAAATAAACCGATAACCGCGAACAGGAAATATTTGTCAGTAACACCGTTCCCATCTGTCAGAAAGCTGCAGAGGAATTTTACCATCCAAAGATCAAAGTCGAGGCGAGGCTCAGTTTGGGCTTGGATCTCAAATCCCTGAGAAGACCTGTGAAAAGCCTCGAATCGAAGGGTATATGCAGAATCCCCTGACAAGTTGGAGTTTTTTCAAGAGAAAGAATGGAATAAAAACATCAAAGTCCCGATGTACATGCTGAGACCGACAAGGATGTACTTCAGTACAAACAGACATCACTATAAATGGAGAAAAGCAGATTTTTTTCTTTTGTAAATAAAATATTGTGTAATGTTGGCAGAGTTTTGTGATTATCAGCACAATAACACACCTGTGACGTAGAATGGTTTTAAAGGACATAATCTCTAGTTTGTTAATGCAGCCGTGAGGATGGGCACAAACAAGTTTCCGTCCTCACGCCGGTACCAAACCCATATAAATGCAGAGGGTTGCGACAGGAAGGGCATCTGACATGAAACTTTTGCCAAAATAAAGAATGCAAACTGTCAAGACAAATTTCATACCGGATCGGTCGAGGCCCAGGTTAACAACGACCGCCATCAGTGCTGTCCACCAACAGGGTGCTGGTGAAAATTGGACTACTGGTGGTCAAAGAAGGAGAAGTCGAAGAAGGAGAGGTGGGAGGCGTGTCCATAGGCAGAGAGATAAGAGGAAAGGCACAAGTATAGGACTGAGAGTAGGGACTTTGAATGTTGGAACTATGACAGGAAAAGGTAGAGAGCTGGCTAATATGATGCAGAGGAGGAAGGTGACATATTGTTTGTTCAGGAGACCAGGTGGAAAGGTAGCAAGGCTAGAAGCTTAGGAGTAGGGTTTAAACTGTCTTAAGTTTAAGAGAAAGTTTAAGAGAGAGAAGTCATCTTGAAGGAGGGGTTGGTCAGGAATGTTCTAGAAGTGAAAAGAGTGTCAGACAGAGTGATGAGTCTCAAGTTAGAAATTGAAGGTGTGATGTTCAATGTTGTTAGTGCTTATGCCCCATAAGCAGGATGTAAGCTAGAAGAGAAAGAGAGATTCTGGAGTGAGTTAGATGAAGTGATGCAGAGTACCCCAGAGGTGAAAGAGTGTTCATTGGTGCAGACTTCAATGGACATGTTGGTGCAGGCAACAGAGGGGATGAGGAAGTGATGGGCAGGTTTGGTATCCAGGACAGGAACACAAAAGGACAGATGTTGATCGATTTTGCAAAAAGGATGGAAATGACTGTGGTGAATACTTTCTTCCAGAAGAGACAGGAGCATAGGGTGACTTATAGAAGCGGAGGTAGGAGCACACAGGTAGACTGCATCTTGTGTAGGCAATGTAATTTGAAGTAAGTTAGTGACTGCAAAGTAGTAGTGGGTGAGAGTGTTGCCAAACAGCATAGGATGGTGGTGTGCAGGATGATGCTGATGGTGAGAAAGGTGAAGAAGGCAAAGGCAGAGCAGAAGACAATGTGGTGGAAGCTGAAAAGGGAAGAGTGCCGTGTTGTCTTCAAGGAAGAGTAGAAACAGGCTTTGGGTGGTCAGGAAGTGCTTCCAGATGACTGGACAACTTCAGCTAATGTGATCAGGGAGACAGGTAGGAGAGTTCTTGGTGTATCCTCTGGAAGAACAGTAGATAATGAGACTTGGTGGTGGAATGAGGAAGTGCAGGAGTGTGTACAAAGGAAGAGGTTAGCTAAGAAGAAGTGGGATATATAGCGGACTAAAGATAGTAAATCGGAGTACAGGGAGACACAGCATAAGGCGAAGGTAGTGGTGTCAAAGGCCAAACAGAGGGCGTATGATGATTTGTATGATAGGCGGGACAGTAAGGAGGGAGAAATGCTTTATACAGGTTGGCACAGCAGAGAAATAGAAATGGGAAGGACCTGCAGCAAGTTAGAGTGATTAAGGACAGAGAGGGAAGTGTATTGACTGATGACAGAAGTGTGCTGGGAAGATGGAAAGAGTACTTTGAAGAGCTGATCAATGAGGAAAATGAGAAAGAATAAAGAGTAGAAGAGGTGAATGTTGAGGACCAGGAAGTAGCAAGTATTAGTAAGGGTGAAGTGAGGAGGGCATTGAAGAGGATGAAGAGTGGAAAGGCAGTTGGTCCTGATAACATACCAGTGGAGGTATGGAAGTGTCTAGGAGCGGTAGCAGTATATTTTCTGACAAGAACATTCAACAAGGTCTTAGAGAGTCAGAGGATGCCAGAGGAATCGAGGAGAGCTTGTGCCCATTTTTAAGAACAAGGGAGATGTGCAGAGTTGTGGCATCTACAGAGGGATACAGTTGATAAGCCATATGATGAAGTTATGGGAAAGAATAGGGGAAGCTAGACTAAGGGCAGAGGTCAGCAGTTTGGTTTCATGCCAAGAAAGAGCACCACAGATGCATTGTTTGCTTTGAAGATGTTAATAAAGAAGTACAGAGAAGTCCAGAGGGAGCTGCATTGTACCTTTGTGGATCTGGAGAAAGCCTATGACAGGGTGCCGAGGGAGGAACTGTGGTATTGCATGAGGAAGTCTGGAGTGGCAGAGAAGTATGTTAGAGTGGTGCAGGGAAGGTATGAGAGATGAAAAACAGTGGTGAGGTGTGCTGTCAGTGTGACAGAAGGGTTCAAGGTGGAGGTGGGATTGCATCAAGGGTGAGCTCTGAGCCCTACTTGTTTGCTATGGTGATGGACAGGCTGATAGACGAGGTTAGACAAGGATCTCCATGGACTATGATGTTTGCAGACGACATTGTGATCTGTAGTGAGAGCAGAGAACAAGTGCAGGAAAATCGAGAGAGGTGGAGGTACGCCCTGGAAAGGAAGGGAATGAAGGTTAGCCGCAGTAAAGCAAAATACATGTGTGTGAACAACAAGGACCCAAGAGGAATGGTATGGTTACAGGAAGCAGAGATATGGAAGGTGCAGGATTTTAAGTACTTAGGCTCAACAATCCAGAGCAATGGAGAGTGTGGAAAAGAGGTGAAGAAGCGTGTGCAGGCAGGTTGGAATGGATGGAGAAAAGTGTCTGGTGTGATGTGTGATAGGAAGGTATTGGCAAGAATGAAAGGAAAAGTGTACAAGATGGTCTTGAGGCCAGCGATGTTGTATGGTTTAGAAACAGTGGCCTTGGGGAAAAGACAGGAGGCAGAGCTGGAGGTAGCAGAGATGAAAATATTGAGGTTCTCTTTGGGAGTAACGAGGATGGATAGGATCAGGAATGAGTACATCAGAGGGACAGCACATGTAAGAGGTTTTGGAGACAAAGTCAGAGAAGCGAGATTTAAATGGTTTGGACATGTACAGAGGAGGGATAGTGAGTATATTGGTAGTAGGATGCTGAGGTTGGAACTACCAGGCAGAAGGCTTAGAGGAAGAACAAAGAGAAAATTTATAGATGTGGTGAAGGAGAAGGACATGAAGGTAGTTGGAGTAAGAGTCGATGATGCAGAGGATAGGGTGCAATAGAGGCAGACAATTCGCTGTGGTGACTCGTGAAGGGAAAAGCCGAAAGGAAAAGAAGAAGACGAAGAATTTGTAATTTGTTATTTTTACTGATTTAGGACACACCTATTAAGACAGCATTCTGTATACAAAGCATGTCATCGAGTTCAATATAAATAGGTTTAGAAAAGGATGTATAAAAAAAAAGCTGAAATAAAAGCACTGTGAAAATCAGAAAGGTGAAAAGCAACACTAACCAAGTGTACCAAGTAAACAGTCTATAACCGGAAGAGTAAAATTTCTCTCACGAAAAGCAATCATGATCTGAGCAAGTGTTATAAAGAGTCTATAACCTGCACAGTATTTTAATATTACTGATAGCACTAATGTTCTAATTTCATGATTTGACATGTCTATGGGCTGTATGGTAATTTTTATATAAAGAAGAGCGAAATGATCTGAAGAGGTGTTAAAAAGAGTCTATAACCTCAATCTTGTGTTGAATAGGTATAGTCACATCTTTTTTGCTGATACAGTATTTGATGACTTTGAGCCTAATATTATATGTCGGCGACATCAGATCTGGCTGTTTGAACATTTTCTGTCATCATCTATGAAAGTGGGTCGCCACGGTGACGAGCTGAAACCGAGAAGAGTGTTGTTTCTGTTTCACTCCTGATACCATTCAGAGAAATAAATCTGTAAAGAGAAGATAAAAGGAAATCCAGTATATTTATTCATGATAAAAGCATGCACACACACACACACACACACACACACACACACACACACACACACACACACAAATATATGACGATAAATTTATCAGAGGCGGCACGGTGACAAAGTAGTTAGCACATCTGCCTCACAGCAAAAAGGTCCTGGGTTCAATTCCCAGCTCGGAGGTTTGTGTGTGGCGTTTGCATGTTCCGTCCGTGCTTCCATGGGCTTCCTCCTGTTACTCTAGTTTCCTCCCACAGTCCAAAAACATGCAGAGTAGATTAATTGGCTGCTCCAAATCACCTTCAGGTGTGAGAGTTGGGTGTGTATGACTATTTATCAGATGATTAATAATCAGATAAATGTCTGTATGAACAAATGAATATGTTAGTGAGTGAATGATTATCAATGAATAAATGAGTAAATTATAAATGAGCGACTGCATAAGTGAGTGAAAATACAAATAAATTAAATTAAATTAAATTAATTAATGCATGAATAAGTGAATAAATATGGGAGTAAATCAGTGAATGAGTGAATAAACACATTAATAAGTGGAGAATTAATACATGAATAAATGAATTAAAATCAGTTACTGAATGATTGAATAAATGATTGAACACATTTATGAATGAATGAATAAATGAATAAATATGAGAGAGTAAATATGAAATATGAACGATAATTTAATCACTTAATTAATTTAATTTATGAACAATAATACAATTAATTAACTGAAGAAGTCAGAGTATGAATAAAAGAATTAATGAATGAATGAATGTGTAAATAGATTCAAGAGTCAGTAAAAGAGTAAATGAAAAAGCATCCATATGAATGAATGAGTAAAAGAAAGAAAGCCTGGCTCGCTATAATAAAAAATGTAGGAAAAAAAAGGATGTGGAAAATTGCTGTCTCCATGGAAACCCACTTTTCAGTGTGTCACCACTTTTGTTATCAAACAGGCCTCAGTTTGTTACATAAAGACACACACACACACACACACACACACACACACACACACACACACACACACACACACACACGCACGCACGCACACACACGCACACACACGCACACACACGCACACACTTCAGTGTATAGCATAACAAATAAACATCTACATGCACACACACACACACACACACACACACACACACACACACACACACACACACACACACACACACACACACACTGGTGTGTAGTTGTATGGTGTATGGTGTGAGGTGTGCTTGTGAATGATGGCAGTAATACAGAGTGTAACTAATGTTGCCTATCTCACACCACCACGATTCCTGCATCGATTTTGTTCATGATCTTTGTGTGGCGTTTACTGCCGTCTCAGTATCAGTTTGAGTTTCTTCAGGGTTCTCATGTTTCCTCCGAATCTCATAAAAAATTGCAGCCAGGCTGATCATGCTATTTTACCCTGTGTGAACATGAACAAGTGTTTGTGTGTGTGTATACTATACTGTCCACTGATATATGACCCCGCTACCCGTGGCGTGTTCCTGATCCACCTCTGTTGTTCCTGGGATAAACTCCAGATCCTCCATGTGCTGAATCAAGCGGAATAAACGGATGTGGATTACTGAAGCTAAGCTACGCTTCCTTCATCTTCATTCACCACACAAAGACACCTTTCTTGAAGGTTTGGAAGTCCAGAGACACCATCTGAAAATATTCTGCATTATTCACAAACAGCCAAATTATAAAATGAAGATGTGTGTGTGTGTGTGTGTGTGTGTGTGTGTTCAATTCAGCTTTATTTGTATTTGCACTTTTAACAATTGACATTGTCGCAAAGTCGCTTTATGAAGGAAAAGAGTGAAAGTAGGGCTTATAAAGTATAAAGTAATTTAAACATTTCCTGCAACCCCTACATATCCATAATGAGCGACGTTGGCAAGGAAAAACTCCCTGAGTAGATGCGAGGAAGAAACCTTGAGAGGAACCAGATCCAAAAGGGAAACCCAACCTCATTTGGATAGAACCATTAAAAATTCAAACCATATATAGTGTGTATGAGAAATTCATTACAGTCCAAAATGTCGTCCGGGTGGTAATACAACTGTAAGGCTTAAATAATTGTGGGAAATATTTTATATTACCAGCAGTTTATATTCACAGTCTGTTAGTGTACATCTGGGTCCATTTGGGTTGTCATCAGCAGGAGGGAGGGGCTTCCAAGAGGAAAACTCCAGCCAACATCAGCCAACATCACACCAGGACAGACCACAGGACTCAGCAAGCAGAAAGATCAGGATCACCGGCATCCCAGAAAGAGAATGTGTACCTCAACAAAAACAGAGAGAGAGAGAGAGAGAGAGAGAGAGAGAGAGAGAGAGAGAGAGAGAGAGAGAGAGACTGATTTCATTATTGTTGAGTGCAGCAGGGACTCCGGCATGACCGGCTATTGCAGCATAATTAAAAGAGAGAACCAGATGGAAGACAGACATGAGGGACCCTGTGACATTGGGGCAATCAGCCACCCCCTGTCAAACAGACCTGGGTGAGCATGTAGAGTGGGGGAGCCACAGCATCTCGACATCACAGTTTACCAGAACTTTCTTTGCCTGAGACCCCCAGATCTGCTCCTTTACATAATAAAAGTCTTTTAACTAAATGCTCCATTAAACAAGTGAGTTTTCATCCTCTTGTTAAAAACAGAGACTGTGTCGGAGTCCCCAACATTAACTGGAATGTTGTTCCATAACTGTGGGGCTTTAAAAGAGAAGCTCTGCCCCCTGCAGTAGTCTTCATTATTCCAGGTATCACTTAGCATCCTGCACCTTCAGATCTAAGTGGGCGTGTCAGATTATAAATGACAAGAAGTTCACTAAGATAATGTGGCGCGAGAGAAGTGCTTTATAGGTTAAAAGTTGTACAGTTGGCCCCCTACTTACGAAATTAATCCGTTCCAGAGCCTTTTTCGTAATGCAGAGCTTTTGTAAGTAGAGACGCATTTTACATGTAAAACGCCTGATTGGTTTCAAGGCTCCTTTTGAAAGTTTTCCTTTCATTCTTGCTGATACCTTCTTATCACACATCACACCGGACACTTTTATCCAACCATTCCAACCTGCCTGCACTCGCTTCTTCACCTCTTTTCCACACTCTCCATTGTTCTGGATTGTTGAGCCTAAGTACTTAAAATCCTGCCCCTTCCTTATCTCTGCTCCCGATAACCTTGCCATTCCTCTTGGGTCCTTGTTGTTCACACACATGTATTCTGTCTTACTGAGGCTAACCTTCATTCCCCTCCTTTCCAGGGCATACCTCCACCTCTCTAGATTTTCCTGCACTTGTTCTCTGCTCTCACTGCAGATCGCAATGTCATCTGCAAACATCATAGTCCATGGGGAATCTTGTCTAACCTCATCTGTCAGCCTGTCCATCACCATAGCAAACAAGAAGGGGGTCAGAGCTGACCCTTGATGCAGTCCCACCTCCACCTTGAACTCTTCTGTCACACCGACAGCACACCTCACCACTGTATTACATCTCTCATACATGTCCTGCACCACTCTAACATACTTCTCTGTCACTCCAGACTTCCTCATGCAATACCACAGTTCCTCTCTCAGCACCCTGTCATATGCTTTCTCCAGATCCACAAAAGCACAATGCAGCTCCCTCTGGACTTCTCTGTACTTCTCTATTAACATCCTCAAAGCAAACACTGCATCTGTGGTGCTCTTTCTTGGCATGAAACCAAACTGTTGTTCACAAATGCTGACCTCTGCCCTTAGTCTAGCTTCCACTATTCTTTCCCATAACTTCATTGTATGGCTCATCAACTTTATCCCTCTGTCATTGCCACAACTTTGCACGTCTCCCTTGTTCTTAAAAATGGGCACCATCACACTTCTCCATTCCTCTAGCATTCTTTCACTCTCTAAGACCTTGTTGAATCTTCTTCTTTTTCTTTCGGCTGTTCCCTTCAGGGGTCACCACAGCAAATGATCTGCCTCCATCTCTCCCTATCCTCTGCATCTTCTACTCTTATTCCAACGACCTACATGTCCCCTTCACCGCATCCATAAATCTTCTCTTTGGTCTTCCTCTGGGCCTTTTGCCTGGTAGTTCCAACCTCAGCATCCTACGACCAATATACTCACTATTCCTCCTCTGTACATGTCCAAACCATCTCAATCTAGCCTCTCTGACTTTGTCTCCAAAACATCTAACATGTGCTGTCCCTCTGATGTACTCATTTCTGATCCTATCCATCCTCGTTACTCCCAAAGAGAACCTCAACATTTTCATCTCTGCTACCTCCAACTCTGACTCCTGTCTTTTCCCCAGGGCCACTGTCTCTAAACCATACAACTTTGCTGGCCTCATCACCGTCTTGTACACTTTTCCCTTCATTCTTGCCGATACTCTCCTATCACACATCACACCGGACACTTTTCTCCATCCATTCCAACCTGCCTGCACGCGCTTCTTCACCTCTTTTCCACACTCTCCATTGCTCTGGATTGTTGAGCCTAAGTACTTAAAATCCTCCACCTTCTTTATCTCTGCTCCCTGTAACCTCAAAGTTCCTCTTGGGTCCTTGTCGTTCACACACATGTATTCCGTCTTACTGAGGCTAACCTTCAATCCCCTCCTTTCCAGGGCATACCTCCACCTCTCTAGATTTTCCTCCACTTGGTCTCTGCTCTCACTACAGATCACGATGTCATCTGCAAACATCATAGTCCATGGAGATTCTTGTCTAACCTCGTCTGTTAGCCTGTCCATCACCATAGCAAACAAGAAGGGCTGAGAGCTGACCCTTGATGCAGTCCCACCTTGAACTCTTCTGTCACACCGACAGCACACCTCACCACTGTCTTACATCTCTCATACATGTCCTGCACCACTCTAACATACTTCTCTGTCACTCCAGACTTCCTCATACAATACCACAGTTCTTCTCTCGGGACCCTGTCATATGCTTTCTCCAGATCCACAAAGGCACAATGCAGCTCCTTCTGACCTTCTCTGTACTTCTCTATTAACATCCTCAAAGCAAACACTGCATCTGTGGTGCTCTTTCTTGGCATGAAACCAAACTGTTGTTCACAAATGCTGACCTCTGCCCTTAGTCTTGCTTCCACTATTCTTTCCCATAGCTTTATTGATTGGCTCATCAACTTTATCCCTCTGTAGTTGCCACAACTCTGTACATCTCCTTTGTTCTTAAAAATGGGCACAAGAACACTTCTCCTCCATCCCTCTGGCATCTGCTCACTTTCTAAGACCTTGTTGAATATTCTTGTCAGAAAATCTACTGCTACCTCCCCTAGACACTTCCATACCTCAACTGGTATGTCATCAGGGCCAACTGCCTTTCCACTCTTCATCCTCTTCAATGCCCTTCTCACTTCTCCTTTACTAATCTTTGCTACTTCCTGCTCCTCAACGGTCACCCCTTCTACTCTTTTTTCTCTCTCATTTTCCTCATTCATCAGCTCTTCAAAGTACTCTTTCCATCTTCCCAGCACACTTCTGTCATCAGTCAATACATTTCCCTCTCTGTCCTTTATCACTCTTACTTTCTGCACGTCTTTCCCATCTCTATTTCTCTGCTGTGCGAACCTGTATAGATCATTATCTCCCTCCTTACTGTTCAACCTATCATAAAGTCATCATACGCCCTCTGTTTGGCCTTTGACACTGCTACCGTCGCCTTACGCTGTGTCTCCCTGTACTCCTGTTTACTCTCTTCGGTCCTCTCAATGTCCCACTTCTTCTTGGCTAACCTCTTCTTTTGTACACACTCCTGCACTTCCTCATTCCACCACCAAGTTTCCTTGTCTACTTTCCTTCCAGAGGACATACCAAGTACTCTCCTACCGGTCTCCCTGATCACATTGGCTGTGGTTGTCCAGTCCTCTGGAAGCACTTCCTGACTACCCAAAGCCTGTTTCAACTCCTCCTTGAAGACAACACAACACTCTTCCTTTTTCAGCTTCCACCACTTTGTCTTCTGCTCTGCCTTTGCCTTTTTCACCTTTCTCACCATCAGTGTCATCCTGCACACCACCATCCTATGCTGTTTGGCAACACTCCCACCCACTACTACTTTGCAGTCACTGACTTCCTTCAAATTACATCGCCTAAACAAGATGTAGTCTACCTGTGTGCTCTTACCTCCGCTTTCATAAGTCACCCTATGCTTCTGTTTCTTCTGGAAGAAAGTATTCACCACAGCCATTTCCATCCTTTTTGCAAAACCGATCAACATCTGTCCTTCTGTGTTCCTGTCCTGGATACCAAACCTGCCCATCACTTCCTCGTCCCCTCTGTTGCCTGCCCCAACATGTCCATTGAAGTCTGCTCCAATGACCACTCTTTCACCTCTGGGGGTACTCTGCATCACTTCATCTAACTCACTCCAGAATCTCTCCTTCTCTTCTAGCTTACATCCTGCCTGTGGGGCATAAGCACTAACAACATTGACCATCACGCCTTCAATTTCTAACTTAAGACTCATCACGCCTTCAATTTCTAACTTGAGACTCATCACTCTGTCTGACACTCTTTTCACTTCTAGAACATTCCTGACAAACCCCTCCTTCAAGATGACTCCTACTCCATTTCTCTTCCCATCCACACCATTATAAAACAGTTTAAACCCTGCTCCTAAGCTTCTAGCCTTGCTACCTTTCCACCTTGTCTCCTGAACACACAGTATGTCCACCTTCCTCCTCTGCATCATGTCAGCCAGCTCCCTATCTTTTCCTTGCATAGTTCCAACATTCAAAGTCCCTACTCTCGGTCCTAGGCTCACGCATTTCCTCTTCTCTCTCTGCCTACGGACACGCCTCCCGCCTCTCCTTCTTCGATGTCTTCGACCAACAGTAGTCCAAGTTCCATCAGCACCCTGTTGGTTTACAGCACTGATGGCGGTCGTTGTTAACCCGGGCCTCGACCGATCCGGTATGAATTCTGTATTGATCATTTGCATTTTTTAAATGTGGCAGAAGTTTTACGCCGGATGCCCTTCCTGTCGCAACCCTCTGCATTTATCCGGGCTTGGGACCGGCATAAGGGGGAGAGACACTGGTTAGTGCCCCCCCCCCCCCCCCCCGCCTCATGGCTGCATTACCTTGTTGAATGTTTCTGTCAGAAAATCAACTGCTACCTCTCCTAGACACTTCCATACTTCCACCGGTCTGTCCTCAGGATCAACTGCCTTTCCACCCTTCATCCTCTTCAATGCCCTCCTCACTTCACCCTTACTAATCTTTGCTACTTCCTTGTCTTCAACGGTCACCTCTTCTACTCATTTTTTCTCTCTCATTTTCCTCATTCATCAGATCTTCAAAGTACTCTTTCCATCTTCCCAGCACACTTCTATCATCAGTCAATACACTTCTCTCTCTGTCCTTAATCACTCTAAGTTGCTGCAGGTCCTTCCCATCTCCATTTCTCTGCTGTGCCAACCTGTATAAATCATTTTCTCCCTCTTTCCTGTCCAACCTAGCATACAACTCATCATACACCTTCTGTTTGGCCTTTCACACCGCTGCCTTCGCCTTACGCTGTGTCTTCCTGTACTCCTGTTTACTCTCTTCGGTCCTCTCTATGTCCCACTTCTTCTTAGCTAACCTCTTTCTTTCTTCACACTCTTGCACTTCCTGATTTCACCACCAAGTTTCCTTCTCTACTCTCCTTCCAGATGACACACCAAGTACTCTCTTACCTGTCTCCCTGATCACATTAGCTGTAGTTGTCCAGTCATCTGGAAGCACTTCCTGACCACCCAAGGCCTGTTTCAACTCCTTCTTGAAGTCAACCTGACACTCTTCCTTTTTCAGCTTCCACCACGTTGTCTTCTGCTCTGCCTTCTTCACCTTCCTCACCATCAGCGTCATCCTGCACACCACCATCCTATGCTGTTTGGCAACACTCTCACCCACTACTACTTTGCAGTCACTAACTTCCTTCAAATTACATCACCTGCACAAGATGTAGTCTACCTGTGTGCTCCTACCTCCACTTCTATAAGTCACCCTATGCTCCTGTCTCTTCTGGAAGAAAGTATTCACCACAGCCATTTCCATCATTTTTGCAAAATCGACCAACATCTGTCCTTCTGCGTTCCTGTCCTGGATACCAAACCTGCCCATCACTTCCTCGTCCCCTCTGTTGCCTGCACCAACATGTCCACTGAAGTGATACTAGGTGATATGCATTTCTTAAGTCCAATTTGGAGAATATGGTGGCGTTGTGATGTGGAGTGAAGGCAGAGTCAATGAGGGGGAGGGGGTATTTGTTTTTGACCATGATGTTGTTCAGTCCAGTGATTTGCATATTTGATCTATGGATTTGATTTATGGTTTAGAAACAGTGGCACTGAGGAAAAGACAGAGGCAGAGCTGGAGGTAAAGGTAAGTCTGTTGGGTTTTTACACCCGAGCCTAGTGGTGTAGCCTCGTGGCTCATCAGGCCGGTACTTATCCCCGGTTTTCATAGCGTGAAGCAACCAGGAGTTCAATTCCCCCTGGATGAGACACTAGTCCATCGCAGGTTACCTTCCCAGTATATTTTACTGGTACCCATTTATATTGCTGGGTGAACAGAGACACACTTGTGGTTGAGACCTTGCTCAGGGGTCTTAGCACAGTGAGGGTCTCAGTGGGATTCAAACCCACAATCTCCTGATCATGAGCACAGCACCCTAACCACTACACCACCGGCCCCAGAGTTGGAGGTAGCAGAAATGAAAATATTGAGGTTTTCTTTGGGAGTAACGAGGATGGATAGGATCAGGAATGAGTACATCAGAGGGACAGCACATGTTAGCGGTATTGGAGACAAAGTCAGAGAGGCTAGATTGAGATGGTTTGGACATGTACAGAGGAGGGATAGTGAGTATTTTGGTAGTAGGATGCTAAGGTTAGACCTACCAGGCAGAAGGCCTAAAGGAAGACCAAAAAAGAGATTTATGGATCTGGTGAATGAGGACATGAAGGTCGTTGGCATAAGAGAAGAAGATGCAGCGCACCGGTTGAGATGGAGGCAGATGATTCTCTGTGGCGACCCCTGAAGGGAACAGCCGAAAGAAAAAGATGTTGTTCAGTGTAGTGTAGTCTATGCAGGGTCTCAGAGTTTTGTCTTTCTTTTCTACAAAAAAGCCTGTGCCTACAAGAGATGATAAGGGTTGGATAAGGCCTGCAGCAAGTGAGTCAGTGATGTAAGTTTCCATTGCTTCGCTCTCAGGTTTTGAGAGATTAAAGAGTCTTTTTGTGGGGAGTACAGATCCAGGGAGCAACTCTATTGAACAGTCATAGAGCCGGTGCGGTGGCAGCAAAAAGGCTCAGTCCTTGCTGAATGGCTCTATTAAGTTGTAATATTCACTGGGGACGCTAGTCAAGTTGATTTTCTCCGGTGGGGCAGGGATTTAAGAAGGTTGGGGTGAAACATCTGACAGTAGACAGTATTGATGGCAATAGTCACTCCAATTGTGAATAGTGAGTGTTGACGAGTCTATGTGGGGATTGTGGGTTTTTAACCATGGCTACCCCAGCACCATTGGAGAGAGAGGGGCCAAAATGACAGTTCTAGGTGTTCATGGTGGTCAACCCGATAGGTTGAGTTTGACAGGTTCTGCTTTGTGTGTGATGCGTTCAACGAGTCAGCCATCCATGGCTATCATCTCTTTCGGGGTTTTGAGTTCGTACATTGGGAGGTGATGGAGCTTAACTAGCTCCGAGTCAATAAAAATGTCATCAGCACCAGAGTCAATGAAAACTTGAATGGGCAGCATTTGTTGGGCAAAGTGTAGTGTACCTTTAGTTTGAATGCATTTAAGAGGAGTTGAGGAGGCTTGGCTCACCAGCATTCCCCTGCCTGTTGGTATGCTGGCACTGCTGGACACTTGGAGAGGTAATGTTCCTTCTCATGACAGTATATGCAGAGGCAGTCGATCAGTCACCATTGTTTTTCTTTTGGTGTTAGCTTGACACAATCAAGCTGCATTGGCTTGTGGTTGACCCCTGGGGCCAGTGAAAGAGAGTCTGGACCTCACTGCTTCAGCTGCTGCGTCTGCGACCTGAACCTGGATTAAGCAGAGGAAGAAGATGATGATGAAAATTAATAAAATAAAATAAATTAAAGAATGGCAGTACGGTGGCATAGTGGTTCGCGTGTCAGGTTCACAGCAAGAGGGTCTGGTTTCAATTCCTGGGCTCGGCTGTTCATGTGTGGAGTTTACATTTTATCTACATACTTGCGTGGGTTTCTGCTGGGTACTCCGGTTTCCTCACGCAGTTTATAAAGATGCACAGTAAGCTAATTGGATGTTCCAAAATCACCCCTACGTGCGAGTGTGAATGGATGTGTGAGTGTTGGCCCTGTGATAGTCTAGTGAGCTGTTTTGTGCGAACCCCGTCTTCAGCCAGAGTCAGTTGAGATGGATGCCAGACACCCTGTGACCCTTATTAGGATTAAGTGGCTCAGCAATAAATGATTGAATAGCTAAAAAGATAAATCTCGCCTGTCTTTGTGAAGTGGGAAAAAGGAAAGGTTAATACTGAGTTTTTTTGTTCATTATCCATCACTCATTTATCCGTGTTAATTAATATCACCTATCTTGTTAGTTTCATTATCCACTTAATGACTACATGTTCCGTGTTGCAGAGTTTTGTGAGTGGGTGTCTGTTAGGTGGGAGTGATGTCAAGCACAAAGGACTGATAACATCATCACACAGGGAACCAATCAGAACATATCTATGGAATTTGACAGACACCCTTATCCAGAATTACTCACATTTTTAAACAACTGGGCTGCTGAGGATTAAAGGCCTTCTTCAAGTACCCAACAGTGGCAGTTTGGTAGTAATGGGGCTTGAGCCTCTGACCTTGAGTTTAGCAACCCAGAACCTTAACCACTAAAGTACCACTGTCATCAACAGAACACCATCAGTTCTTGAGTATTTACTAGTATCCTCCCAGCATGCACCTCTGCGGTCTGAGACCCAAAATATAATTCTTAAAATGCAAGTGTTTAATGGTTGGTGTAGAAAAAGATGGCATCTCTCCACTTCATAATGTGTGGATGTGTTCATTCAGCTCAGTTTAACCTCTGTATTTGTCAAGGCACCAATAATCATCAAGTCAGTGATATTGTGAGCATGAATGAAAAGACAAACAGGACAGACATACTGTCGGCATGTGGCTCCGCTCAGGAGCTTCAGTAATATTGGAGGTTCTATTGCTCTTTCGGATGAACAGTGTTAGCATTGTTAGCATTGGCTAACCTCTGTGGCACAAGAATAAAATCCTTCTGAAGACGTCATCAAAGAAAAATAATGAGTTCCATGATCGTATGAGGAATCACGTGACCTAGTGTTTAATTTTTCATTAATTTCATTGTGAGATGGAAATGTACCATATTTAGTTCTTGTGAACGCCAAAATCTTGCTTTTAATTTAATTCATTCAGCTTTAAGGCATTTAAAGAGCAGTGTAAGTGCACTGAAGCACATAACGATGAATAACGAGACATCTTCTTCTTCTTCTTCTTCTTCTTCTCTGGAGTCTCGATGCTTCAATACATTTTTGTAATCAATTAGTAGGCTTTAGAGGGCTGCTGCATCCAGTATTAACAATAAATGATGAATAAAAATCATCATAAATAAGTATTTTTATTCAATTTTGCAGGAAAAAAATTCCCGGGAGAGCGCGCTCAATTAGCATTAATGTGCATCAGGAAAAAACCAAAACAAAACTCTGGAGAGGATTTAGAAGAGAGAGAAATGTGTACAAGGGTGTAAAAAGAAATGAATGTCGTGTTGTTGTAAAACCGAAGGAGCTTTAAAAATGGCCCTAAACATTAAAGGTTGAATATATATATATATATTTTTTTCATAGCACCTTGAATAAAAATTCCGCTCAGGCGAGGTACAGTTTCTCATTTCTTCATCTGTACTGCACCACAAACTCATAAAACACTAAGCTCCTCTTCTTTTATTGGAACCTATGAAATGTTTTGTATCCTGAGGTATCAGAACCCCCCCCCCCACACACACACACACACGTGCGCGCCCACGCACACACACACACACACACACACACACACACACACACACACACACACACACACACACACACTGCTGTGAAAAATAGTGGCCGATTGCAGAGGACAGCTCTGGGCCTCTAACCTGCTCACACCAGGTTACGAATTCCAGCAAAGCTTGTTAAGTCTGCCTTTTGGACCGAATCGTTGTGTGTGTGTGTGTGTGTGTGTGAGTGAGAGCGAGAGAGAGAGAGCGCACGAGCGAGAGAGGTGAATGATTTACAGCCTTGGAATTTCACCAAAAAGAATGCGTGGACAACAACATTTGTAACAGTCCACCTGTTCATTAAGATTAGCCTGAGACATTGTTCTGTCTGTCAGTGATTTATTGTTATATTTGTTTGTGTGTGTGTGGCTTGCTGCTTATGTGTTCTGTGCTTTGGCATGTAATAATTGTGTGAACATAAAGAGTATCAATATTTCATAGTAATACATAGAAAAGTGTGTGTGTGTGTGTGTGTGTGTGTGTGTGTGTGTGTGTGTGTGTGTGTGTGTGTGTGTGTGTGTGTGTGTGCGCGTGCTGTGGTCTGTCGCTCTTTTGTTCTGAGCAAGGCTGTGGAGCAATGTCTGTGTGTCACGCCATGATGCAACACCCATATCTCACACATTCACAGTTGCAAATATATATAGCAATCTCTTCTATGTGTATTTCTACAAAATGAATTCCAGACCCATATTCTAAGTTAAAATGTTAATTGTCTTGAAAAAAGAAACTCACTTGTACCTGCTACTCTGTTATTCCACTAGGGGCAAAATAGAGCAATAAACATCTCACCAGACCTGTAAACAGCATGTGTACCTCAGCAAACACAAACACAGAAACAGGGAGAGAGAGAGAGAGAGAGAGAGAGAGAGAGAGAGAGAGACTCTCATAGTAGTGTAATGGAAGTAGAAGAATTTATTATTGTTGAGAGCAGCAGGGACTCCAGCGTGACTGGCTATGACAGCGTTAAAAAAAAAAAAAAAAAAAAAGAGTGAGAGCTTGAAGGAAGACAGACATGAGGGACCCTGTGACATTGAGGCAATCAGCCACCCCCATCAAACAGACCTGGGTGAGCATGTAGAGTGGGGGAGCCACAGCATCCTGACATCACAGTTTACCAGAACTTTCTATTCCTGAGACCCCCAGATCTGCTCGTTTACATAATAAAAGCCTTTTAACTAAATGTTCCACTAAACAAGTGAGTTTTCAGCCGTGTGTTAAAATCAGAGACCGTGTCCCCAACATTAACTGGAAGGGTATTCCATAACTGGGGGGCTTTGTAAGAGAAGCTCTGCCTCCTGCAGTAGTCTTCATTATTCGAGGTATCACTAAGCATCCTGCACCTTTTGATCTAAGGGGGTGTGTCGGATCATAAACAACAAGAAATTCACTAAGATAATGTTGCATGAGATCATTAAGTGCTTTATAGGTTAAAAGTAGTAATTTATATTCGATGTGAAATGTAACTGGGAGCCGGTGCATTGTAAATAAGGGCGGGGCACCAGGCACCTGATAAATAAAAGCTTTACCTCTTACCCGGTTTATATCCTGTACCTTTAACATATGATTCATCCTTCTGTGTGAATATATGTATAGGATCTAAATGTAATGTTATATGGTAACTAAGTGTAATGATTAATGGTAGCGAACTGTATAACACCATCAGTGCTCTAAATATGACATGATGTCATCTATGCAGGATTTTTGACTATACCTACAATCTTAGTTTACTTTTGATGCTTAGACTGACCATTCATTCATTCATTTTCTGAATCCCTTAATCCTAATTAGGGTTGCGGGAGGCTTCTCATCCCAGCTCAGCTGATTCTGGGCGAGGGCGAAGTACACCCTGGACGGCTCGCCAGGCCATCTCAGGGCTGACACTCACATGACCATTTATACTAACACTCACACCTAAGGGTGAATCAACCCACGGAGTATGTTTTTTGTACTGTGGGAGGAAACGGAAGTACCCGGAGGAAACCCACACAAGCACAGGGAGAACATGCAAACTCCACACAGAGACACCTGAACTGAGAATCGAACCCAGGACCTTTTGTGCTATGAGGCGAACCGCTCTCTACATCACTGTGCCACCGCTTAGACTAACTTTTTGATTTATTGTTGTACATCATGTGTCGCTAGCTTCTGTTTTGAAGTGTGTTTTCTGTTTAAAACAAAATGTTATTTTCTATTAGCTGGTTATATTAATGCAGTTTTAGTTCCACTTTAAAATAATTTTTGACTAAAATGTATTTACCTTATCTTCTTTAGATTTTTCACTTCGACAGGTTCTTCCAGGTGACACACTTCGTCAGGAAGTTGCTGATAAAGTGTGTGTTGATAATACTTCAAAAATATCACTACCTCTCTCACTCTTCAATTGGAAATGGAGCAGTTGGGGGAGGAGGATGAATAGGAGGAAGCAGTTATAGGCAGCGCTTGTGTTCCCCGGAGATAAAGACTTTCCAATTTGGACAGGAGCTGAAGGTCAGCTATCGCTAACACACCTTATCTTGGTAAAATTTGAAGGCAGCATTGCATGCGTCCTTCTGTGAGTTAAAGGAAATTTGATAAGCGCTCACTGATGGTTGGGAAACACACTGTACTGTCGCTCGGACTTCAGAACCCCAAATAACCAAGATTTCTTAACCCTTCAGATTTAGAGGAATGAAACATGACCCAACATGACAGAAAGAATATGTCACATACAAGCACAAGTTAAATTATAAATATAAACCAGATGCACAACTGAGCAAATATTTCAATAAAGGAGCCATCATTTACTCATTCACTGACTCACTCATTTTCCAAACAGTTATCATGATTGCGGACAGGCTGGAGCCGGGCTGAGCTGATGCAGGATAAAGGCGGGTTACACCCTGAATGGCTTGTCAGCTCAGTGCAGGGCCAACACACAACTATTCTGTCACACTCACACCTAGGGACAATTTAGAACAGCTTATTTTACTAATGTGCATGTGTTTAGACTCTGGGAGGAAACTGGAGGATCTGCAGAAAACCACACAAGGGTTGCATGTGAAGAACATGGAAAACTCTCGAAACTGGAGCCAAGATCTTTCTAAAAATATGCTGAAAACTTTGTCATCTTGCCGCCTCACATCGCAATACATTACTATTATTATTAGTAGTAGTAATAGTAGTTGTAGTAGTAGTGGTGGTGGGAGTAGAAGTAGTAGTAGTAGTAGTAGTATTAGTAGTAGTGGTAGTGGTGGTGGAAAGAGTAGTAGTAATGGTAGTATTAGTAGTAGTAATAGTAGTGGTAGTTGTAGTAATAGTGGTAGTATTAGTAGTAGTATTAGGAGTAGTAATAGTAGTGGTAGTTGTAGTAGTAGTAGTAGTAGTGGTTGTAGTATTAGTAGTGGTAGTTGTAGTAGTAGTGGTAGTATTAGTAGTAGTAATAGTAGTGGTAGTTGTAGTAGTAGTAGTATTAGTAGTAGTGGTAGTTGTAGTAGTAGTAGTAGTCATGGTGGTAGCAGTAGTAGTAGTAGTAGTAGTAGTAGTATTAGTAGTGGTAGTTGTAGTAGTATTAGTAGAAGTGGTAGTATTAGTAGTAGTAGTTGTTGTGGTAGTTGTAGTAGTAGTATTAGGAGTAGTAGTAGTAGTAGTAGTAATATAGTATTAGTAGTGGTGGTGGTGAATGTAGTAGTATTAGTAGAAGTGGTAGTAGTAGTAGTAGTAGTAGTAATGGTGGTGGCAGTGGTAGTGGTAGTATGGTATTATTGGTACTGGTGGTGGTTGTAGTAGTGGTGGTATTGGTGGTAGTCGTGGTGGTAGTAGTATTGGTATGGTATTAGTAGTGGTGGTGGTTGTGGTAGTAATATTAGGGTAGTGGTAGTAGTCATGGTGGTAGTGGTAGTAGTAATGGTGTAGTGAGTATTAGTGGTGGTGGTAGTAGTAGTAGTGGTGGTGGTGGTGGTGGCAGTGGTAGTAGTAGTAGTAGTAG
>CM045744.1:12775927-12803427 GCA_024760905.1 Plotosus lineatus
TGGATTATTGTGTAATGGTAATTTCTGAAGTTTGGTTGGACACTTTATCCTCAGATACCATGATTGAGCTAGTGGGGCATGCTACCTTCAGAGCAGACAGATCAACATGTCCGGTAAAAAAATGCAGAGGAGGCCTGTGTGTTCATATCACCAACAGCTGGTGTGCCAACTCCATAATTAAAGAGATTCACTGCTGGATATGAAGTATCTGATGGTACAGTGTATACCTATTTAGCTGCCAAAAAAGCTTACATCTGTAGTTATAACTGCAATTTTTTCAACTTTTTCAAGATGGCGCCGGGTGACCTGCAGCCAGTTGCAGGAGCTCTTCAGTTTATTTTCCTTTTTTTTCTCTTTTCTATTGTATATAGGCGTGTTTCTTTATCTTTTTTCAAATTTTATTTTTCTTTCTTGCCTGTAACAGTGAATTTCTCCATGGTGAGATCAATAAAGCTGTATCTTATCTTATCTTATCTTTACGTGCCCCCACGCTAATGCTAAGCTAGCCATGAAGCTGCTACAACACTCGCTTAACAAACAGCTAGCAGCGCAGCCAGACAGTGTTATAATCGTAGCAGGAGACTTTAATCATGAAAACCTGAAGTCTGTTCTTTGATTTTATAAAGATTTTAGTTTTTTGACGAAAGATAAAAACACAATGGACCAGGTCTACACCAACATTCCAGATACCAATAAAGCCACCCCTCTGCCACATCTCGGTCTTTCCAATCACCTCTCTGTCTCTGATTCCTGCTTATAAACCTAAAATCTGTGGCCAAAGACCAGTAGTCAAAACAGCCAAGTGCTGACTGAGGAGAGGAAGCCATTGTAGCGGTACAGAATTGTTTTGACTTTACAGACTGGGAAATATTCGCAGAAGACTGACACATGAGCTGTGCTCTCCTGGATAAACTACTGCATAGAGAATGTGGCCACAACAAGGACTGTCAAAGTGTCCCAAACCAGATACCGAGGTTTAACAGTGAGGTGCGCACCATGTTTATAGCACAAGATGATGCCTTCATCAGGAGACCAGCAGGCTTACAAAGATGCACGCTAGGCCATATGAAAAGGGATCACAAAAGTTAAGCCCACTTATAAAGAACTCATCGAGGAGCACGTCGATGAAAACAACATCAGGGATATGTGGAAACGGATCAAGACACTCACTGGCTACAAGAACATACAACCATCAGTACACTCCTCAGACAGCACTCTACCGGATACCCTGAACTAATTCATTGTTTGCTTCGAGCAACACAACAAAGAGGTGCATACCTGCCCTGCTCTTGCAGTTTGGGGCGACAACCCTATCCAGCTGTAGCAGCACCAGATCAGAGCCAACCTGTGGAGAGGTAACACAAGGAAAGCCACTGGTCAATATCTAGTAACATGAAGGGTACTGAAAGAATGTGCTCACTTTTTTCACCACCATCTTTAACCTCTTGATACTGCAATGAATGTTTCCCACCTGCCTCAAAACATTATTCCAGTGCCTAAGAAGAGCACACTCAGCTATCTAGCTATCTAAACGACTACCGCCCAGTTGCCCTAACACCAAATGTTTTGAGAGGAACTTGTCTTTTCTCACGTCAAGGCTGGCATCCCTGCTGATCTTGATCCACACCAGTTTGCATACAGAGCCATCACACACTTGGATAGCAGAGACACCTATGTGAGGATGCTGTTCATGAACTTCAACTTGTCTTTTAACACGGTCCAATCACATACATTAGTTCAGAAGTTTGATAAACTGCACCTAGGGAGCTCACTGTGCTTGTGGATACCCAAACTCTACTGATGAACTTTTACTGATCTGCCATCGAGAGGCTCCTGACCTGCTGCTGTACAGTGTGGTTCAGTAACTGCACTGCAGAGGACTGGAAGACCTTGCAGTGAATGGTGACGGCAGTAGAGTGGACAATTGGAACTACACTCACCTCCCTTACAACATTTACACTAAAAGACTTTAGAGGTGAGCCAAGTGCAATTATTAAGGACTCCACACACCCTGGACACGCCTTTTTCTCCCCACTCCCCACTGGAAAACAATTACAGGACACTAAAAGAAAAAAATGAACAGAGTCAAGAACAGGTTTTACCCACAAGCTATTAAAGTTGTAACCACCACCACCACCACACACACTGACTGAATAATCATCATTCAGACCGTCTTTCTGTACAGTGTCCTTTAAGGACAGTGTTCGTATACCTATACGAGATTCAGTCAGGGGGTAAATCAGAATTTAATAGGATCCACTCATAAAGCTGCTCACACTCTCGAGTTAATACTAACTTTAGAATTAAATATTGGAAATATAGTCTCAGTTCCAGAGTCAGAAACTATTTCAGATTATTATCTCACTTATACACCTCAGTACTAATATATACACCTTTCCACGTTATCGCATCAATGCTGCTAGAGCCGTATATTTCTCAAATCAAAAAGAAAATAACAATAAGAATCCAAAATACTTACTAATATTGTTGCAGAGTTAACTCAGAATAAGACCATAAATAAAACATGTAGACCATCAACTTATAGCAGTGATGACTTTATGAACTTTTCAATGTTAAAATTGATTCCCAAAATTTAAAGACATGTTTGTGTGCCTCCATGATTCTTTAAACAAATATTATCAGAAGTTATCAGCTATTTATTACATGTAATAAATTATTCCCTCAGCACTGGTTATGTACCGAAATCCTTTAAACTAGCAGTTATCAAACCTTTGATTAATAAACCTGATCTCGGCCCATATCAGCCGTCCAACTAGAGACCAACATTAACCCTCCCTTTTATCTTTAAGATATTAGAAAAAGCTGTAGCGCAGCAGTTATACAGTCGGCCCTCTACTTACGAAATTAATCCATTCCAGAGCCTTTTTTGTAGCCTGGAGTTTTCATAAGTAGAGGCATATTTTACATGTAAAACGCGTGATTCGTTCCAAGGCTCCCAAGACTACCAAGACTTAAAAATGATAAAAGTATTTTGTATGAAATATGTATGAAATATGTGTTAAAAGTAAAAGAAAATTATTTATTAAACAATTTAAACATTTTATTAACATATTAAACCATTTTATTAACATATTTATTAATTAAACCATTATTAAACATTTTTTCACAAATCACTCACTTGAGAGGAAGGCTTCGGGAGTAAACCCTGAGGAAAAATCCGGAGATGGAGTCCCTAAGGTGGTCCGCTTCTGATGTCAGAAACGTTCCGGCATCTCCTGCGACACGGTTGGTGCCAAATTGTACCAGCTTCTGCTGTTCCTTTGGACCCATCAACAGTGTGGAGAGGGTGGATCTGCTATATGGGCAACAGCTCTACCTCCAAAACATTTTTGCCCTGGCTTGTGCCCTGGAGCGGTCACTCCAGCTACGCTTCACAGCGTGGAATCAACACGGAAAGCAGCAGATACCGGTTATAAGCCACAGTGCTCGATTGGTGAAGAGCGTGGCGCCAGGGGTTGCTTCTGATGGTGGGAGAGATCTTCAGATTTCACTGGATAGCTACCGCCCGCCTCAAGCTGGGCAGCCCCCAGTCAATAAGGTGTTGTCCCGCCAAAGTCTGCCTTCCTCATTGGGTGCTTGGGGATCAGGACAAAAACCGACAAGCGGACCGCAAGACCCGCACCAGGCAAAACAACAAACGAAAAAGAAAATAGGCCCCCAGTCCTAAAACTGGGAAGCTGGAACGTCCAAACAATGACACCTGGACTTTCCCAGGATTTACATGCAATCAGTGATGCAAGAAAGACAGCCATCATCAACAACGAGCTATTAAGACTAAATGTAGACATTGCTGCTCTGCAGGAAACCCGCTTTGCCGACACAGGAACACTCAAGGAGAAAGACTACACCTTTTGGCAAGGGAAGAGTGCTGAGGACTGAAGAGAGCATGGAGTTGGATTTGCAATCAGGAACACCCTGCTGAAGATGGTTGAACCAGGAGACAAGGGATCCGAACATCTGATGATCATACGTCTCCATACTTCTGAAGGTTTCGTCACCCTTGTCAGTGCCTATGCTCCCACTCTTACATCTTCCACAGAAGCTAAGGATGAGTTTTATGCAAGCACGAACAACATCATGTCAAACATACCTCCAAAGGAATATGTCATCATCCTGGGAGACTTCAACGCTCGCGTGGGTGCCGATCACGATTCCTGCCCTTCCTGTCTAGGACACCATGGACTTGGCAAGATCAATGCGAATGGGCAGCGCCTCCTGGAGTTTTGCTCCTACAATGTGCGTGACCAACTTCTTCTTTCAGACAAAGCCACAACACAAGGTGTCATGGCGTCACCCTCGCTCAAAGCATTGGCATCAGTTAGACATGATCCTGACCCGTCGTACCAACATCAAGTTTGTGCATATCACCCGCGCATACCACAGCGCAGACTGTGATACTGACCACTGTCTCGTCTACTGTAAGATCAGGCTTATCCCCAAAAAATTCCACATCTCTAAACAGAAAAGCAAACCATGGATACCACCAGCATGCAACTACCAGAGAAAGTTGTGGAATTTGCCAAGTTTCTCCAAGAAGCACTGTCTGCTGAACACCAACACAGCTCTGCCTCTGAGAAATGGTATCACATCTGAAATGCCATTCAGAAAACAGTCTTTGTGACCTTTGGGAAGAAGACCTCTAAGAACAATGACTGGTTTGATGCCAAGTCCACTGAGATGTCCCCCGTGATTGAAGCAAAACGTGCTGCTCTCAATGAATACAAGCGCTCCCCAAGTGAGAAATCGCTGCAAGCGCTCAAAGCTGCCAGAAGCAAAGTACAACAGACTGCAAGACGTTGTGCTAATGAATACTGGCAACAGCTCAGTGCCTCCATCCAGACTGCAGCTGCCACAGGCAACATTAGCAGAATGTACGAGGGCATCAAGGCAGCTCTAGGGCCCACACAGAGCAAGACAGCTCCACTTAAGTCCACCAGTGGGGAGATGATCACCGACAAGGGCAAGCAGATGGACAGGTGGGTTGAGCATTACTCAGAGCTGTATTCAAGAGAGAACACAGTTACCGCTGCAGCCCTCGATGCCATAGAACCTCTAGCCATCATGGAGGAGCTAGATGCTAAACCAACTCTTGCCGAGCTCTGCAAAGCAATTGACAGCCTAGCCAGCGGAAAAGCACTTGGTGCCGATGGCATACCACCCGATTTAATAAAGTGCTGTAAAGACACCATACTACAGCCTCTTCATGACGTCCTATGCCAATGTTGGAGAGAGGGAGCTGTGCCACAAGACATGAGAGATGCTAAGATTGTCACCCTCTATAAGAACAAGGGCAAGAACAAGGGAGTGATTGCAACAACTACAGAGGTATCTCTCTCCTGAGCATTGTGGGAAAACTCTACGCCCGTGTCTTGCTTGTGTGCCTTCAAAAACTTGCAGAGCGCATCTACCCCGAGTCCCAGTGTGATTTCTGATCTAAGCGCTCAACAGTGGACATCATATTCTCCTTGCGCCAATTTCAGGAGAAATGCAGAGAACAACAAGCCACTATATAGCCTTCATAGACCTGACCAAGGCCTTTGACCTCGTCAGCAGGGAAGAACTTTTCAGCATCCTTCCAAAGATTGGTTGCCCTCCTAAACTTCACAGCCTCATCAAATTCTTTCATGATGGCATGAGGGCAACAATCCAGTATGAAGGCAGTATGTCTAACTCATTCAACATCAAGAGTGGAGTGAAGCAGGGATGCGTTCTTGCTCCTACTCTCTTTGGGATCTTTTTTGCCATGCTTCTAAAGCACGCTTTTGAAACTGCAACTGAAGGTGTACATTTACGAACAAGATCTGATAGTCGACTTTTCAACCTCGCTTGACTGAAAGCGAAAACAAAAGTGTGGGAGAAAATTGTTAGAGATATGCCTTTTGCTGATAATGTTGCTGTGACTTCACACACTAAGCATGAACTTCAATGCCTCATGGACAGGTTCTCCCAGGCCCGCAAAGACTTCGGACTGACGATCAGCCTGAAAAATACCAACGTGCTGAGTCAGGATGCGGAAATTGCACCTCTCGTTCACATCGACGATTATCAACTCAAAGTTGTGCACCAGTTTACATACCTGGGATCCATCATCAGTGACAACCTGTCGCTCGCTCGATGCCGAAATCAACAAGCGCATCGGCAAGGCTGCTACAACACTGGGACACCTCACCACCCATGTCTGGGAGAACTCAAAGCTGACAACTCCAACAAAAATGGCAGTGTACAATGCCTGCATCGTCAGCACTCTCCTCTATGGCAGCGAAACATGGACAACATACTCCCAACAGGAGCGCAAACTCAACAACTTTCACATGCGCTCACTTCGTCGAATTCTTGGCATTCATTGGAATGACAAAGTGTCCAACGCCCAAGTTCTTGAGCATGCAGGACTTCCCACCATGTTCACACTACTCAGACAATGCAGACTCCGATGGCTTGGTCATGTGTGTAGGATGGAAGAAGGATGTATTCCAAAGGACCTTCTCTACAGTGAACTAGCCTCAGGCAAGAGAACTGTTGGCCGGCCTCACTTGCGATACAAAAGATGTCTGCAAGAGCGACATGAAAGCCCTGAACATCAACACCGAGAACTGGGAAGAGGTAGCAGCTGACTGCAGCAAATGGCGCACTACTCTCCAGAAAAAACTCAAGATTGGAGAAGAAAAGATCCATGCCATTACCAGAGAAAAGAGAGCCAAGCAGAAGGCTTCCACTCCAGCCATACCATCAAACTACATCTGCTCCAGATGCACTCGTGATTGCCACTCCCAAATTGGTCTTGCCAGCCACAGTTGGAAGTGCCAATAAAATTTGACTCTCTAACGCGTGAAATCCATAGTCGGCAATGACTGACGGTGGCCTACTATTAAACAGTTTTTATTAACGCACATAAACACACACACACAACACTGTCTCTCTCTCTCTCTCTCTCTCTCTCTCTCTCACACACACACACACACACACACACACACACACACACACACACACACACACACACACACACCATACATTTGTGGTGAGCGCACACACGCAGGACACTGGAGCATTTTAAGATGGGGAATTCAAAGCGCACTCCCTGCTTGACAGATCGGAGGTCCAGATGAGCCGCATTTTGCTCACATTCGGCAGAGCGTGTGAATTGTGGCGCTCTGCTGAATGCAGGCCCCGCCCATACGCAGGACGCTGGAGCATTTTAAGACAGGGAATTCAAAGCGCATTCCCTGCTTGACAGATCGGGTGCCCAAACTCAACTTTAACTTGATTTCTTGAGGGATTGGAGGTCCAGATGAGCCGCGTTTTGCTCACTTTCGGCGAGCACGCCACATTTATTAAACATTTACTGAATCAAACAACTTAAAAAACTAAACTAAAAACTAAAGTGTTAAGCCTCCTTTCATCTCTGACTGACTCTGTAGGCAGTCTCTATCTCTCTCTCTCTCTCGCTGTCTCTCACACTCTCTCACACACAGACAAACACAAAACTCACTCTGGTGTGTTTTGCCAAATGCGGGCTCCGTCCACACACAACGCACAACCGACGGAGCAATTCTATTTTAATGTTTAAATGGATGGGATGTTGTATTTAAAGCGGAATTACAGTACCTGTTTAAAAGATCAGAGGTCCTGATTCAATATTAACTTGCTTCCTTGCAAGATTAGAGGTCTTGTACCACAGAGCACTGTGTTGTTATGCTCCTTGTGTTTCAATATCGTGCCAAAATAATCACCTCCGTCACTGTACTACCGCTTTCAGGTCTCCTTCTGCTTCAATATCATCCCGATTGTAGAGGGGTTTTGACGATAATGAAATATAACGCTGCATGATTAATCTTAAAATAAGCCAACAGTCCTGTTCAACTATCCTTCACGCGTGTGATAAACAGGAAGTATGGGTACAGGTCAGCTCACGCCTGGCCAATAGGAGGCCAGTGGGGCGGGATGTTGGGAGACAGCCAATGAGAGAGCAACTCGCGCATTGTTTGAATTTTGAATGGCGCGTTTGAATTTTTGTATGGCACGTTTGGCGCTTTTCGTAAAAAGAGGTTGCTCTTGTAAAAAGATGAAAATTTAGGAAAATGTTTTTCGTAACCTGGATTTTTTGTACTCAGGTTTTCATATGTAGAGGGCTGACTGTATTCATATCTTTGTAGGACTAACACGAAATGTATCAGTCAGGATTTAGGCCTCATCATAGCACAGAGACAGCACTCATTAAGGTGGTAAATGACTTACTGGTGGCCTCCGACCATGGCTGTGTCTCCCTGCTTGTGCTACTTGACCTTAGTGCAGCCTTTGACAGTATTGATAACATGATTCTCCTTGACAGATTAGAAAGTGTTGTTGGAGTTAAGGTAATCGCCCTCTCCTGGTTTAAATCTTATTTAACTTACTGTTATCAGTTTGAAGATGATAAGTTTGGTGTTCCTCAAGGTGCTGTCCTAGGCCAGTTGCTTTTCTCTCTAAACATGCTCCCTTTGGGTAATATCATTTGTAATCATGGTAGTAGTTTCATTGTTATGCTGATGACACACAGTTATATATTTCAGTAAAACCAGATGAGAGACATCAAGCTTAATAAAGTTGAAAAGTGTGTAAAGGACATTAGACATTGGATGCTTATTCACTTTATCCTTTTAAACTCTGATAAGATAGAAATTCTTGTACTCGGATCCCAGGAAGCTAGAAATAAGGTTTCTGATGATGTAATAAATTTGGATGGTATTTCAATCTTATCATGTGGAGCAGTAAAGGACCTTGGAGTGATTACTCCGTGGAGTGGTTTTTCATTTGAAGCTCATGTAGATAATATTACTCGAGTAGCCTTTTTTCATCTCAGGAATGATGCTAAAATAAGAAGTAATGATGTCACTGCATGATGCAAAAAACTTGTTTATGCTTTTGTTATCTTGAGATTAGATTATTGCAATGCATTACTGTATGGTTGTTCTAATAGGAACATAAACAAGCTCCCACTGGTCCAGAATGCAGCAGCAAGAGTCGTTACTAGAACCAAAAAACACAAGCATATCACCCCGACCTTATTTACACTGCACTGGCTCCAAGTTACATTTTACACTGAACATAAAATACAAACCGGATTCCAAAAAAGTTGGCACACTATACAAATTGTGAATAAAAACTGAATGCAATTATGTGGAAGTCCCAAATTTCAATATTTTGTTCTGAATAGAACATAGATGACAGGGTCAAAAGTTTAAACTGAGAAACTGCATCATTTTAAGGGGAAAATATGTTGATTTTAAATTTAATGGTGTCAACAAATTTCCCAAAAAATGGGACAGGTAGCAATAAGAGGCTTGAAAAGTCAATTGCACTTATAATGAACAGCTGGAACACCAAGGAGGTCCATTGGCAACATGACCGAGTATAAAAAATAGCTTCTCGGAGCGGCAGTGTCTCTCAGAAGCAAAGATGGGTAGAGGATCACAAATTCCCCCAATCTTTTACAAAAAGATAGTGGAGCAATATCAGAAAGGTGTTTCCCAGCAAAAAATTGCAAAGAGTTTGAAGTTATCATCATCATCTACAGTACATGACATCATCCAAAGATTCAGAGAATTTGGAACAATCTCTGTACATACTGGTCATGGCCGAAAAACCATACTGGATGCTTGTGATATTCGGGCCCTTGAACAGCACTGCACCACAACCAGGAATGCTACTGTAAGGGAAATGACAGAATCGGCTCAGCAATACTTCCAGAAAAAAATGTTGGTGAACACAATCCACCGTGCCATCCGCCATTGCCAGCTGAAACTCTACATTACAAAGAAGAAGCCATTTCTAAACAGGACCCAGAAGCTCAGGTGTTTTCTCTGGGCCAGGGGTCATTTAAAATGGAGTGTGGCAAAGTGGAAAACTGTTCTATGTTCATACGAATCACGATTCAAAGTTCTTTATGGAAAACTGGGACACCATGTCATCTGGACTAAAGAGGACAAGAACAACCCAAGTTGTTATCAGCGCTCAGTTCAGAAGCCTGAATCTGTGATGGTATAGGGTTGCATGAGTGCGTGTGGCATTGACAGCTTGCACATCTGGAAAGGCACCGTCAATGCAGAAAGGTATATTCAGGTTCTAGAACAACATATGCTCCCATCCAGACGTCGTCTCTTTCAGAGAAGACCTTGCATTTTTCAACATGATAATTCCAGACCACTTCTTTTCTTTTCGGCTTTTTTCCGTGCTCGAGAGTCGCCACAGCGAATCATCTGATTCGCACATTTGATTTGGCATGGGTTTTTACGTGGATGCCCTTCCTGCCACAACCCTTTTAGCAAGGGACAGAAACACGCTGACGGCTTTGCAGCCTACTCCTTATGAAAGTCAGCAATGGTTCTTTTACATGAACCTCTCACCATAGACAGTGAGAGACATGGCCCGCCTTTGATAACCCAGTTTGCTGCACTGGGGGGACAGTGACAACCTTGTGGGGACTCAAACCCCCAACCTTAGAGTCAGTGATCCTGCGCCATATCCACTAGACCACCCCTGCCATGCACACATGCAGCATTAATTACAACATCATGGCTGCATAAGAAAAGGATCTGGGTATTGAAACGGCCAGCTTGCAGTCCAGATCTTTCACCTCTAGAGAACATTAAACGCATCATAAAGAGGAAGGTGCAACAAAGAAGGCCCAAAACAGTTGGACAGTTCGAGGCCTGTATTAGACAAGAATGCTACAACATTCCTATTTCTAAACTTGAGAAACTTCTCTCTTCGGTCCCCAGACGTTTGCAGACTGTTGTAAGAAGAAGAGAGGATGCCCCACTGTGGTGAAAATGGCCTTGTCTCAAATTTTCTGAAATTTGTTAACACCATGAAATTTAAAATCAACATATTTTTCCTTTCAAATGCTCCATTTTCCCAGTTTAAAATTCTGATCTATTATCTATGCTCTATTCGGAATAAAATATTGAAATTTGGCACGTCCACATAAGTGCATTCAGTTTTTATTCACAATTTGTATAGTGTCCCAACATTTTTTGGAATCCAATTTGTACTACTTTTAACCTGTAAAGCACTTAATGGTCTCACGCCACATTATCTTAGTGAACTTCTTGCTGTTTATGATCTGACACGCCCAATAAGATCAAAAGGTGCAGGACGCTAAGTGATACCTCAAATGATGAGGACTACTGCAGGGGCTTTTATCATGTAAAGGATAAGATCTGGGGTCTCAGGCATAGAAAGTTCTGGAAACTGTGATGCCGGGATGCTGTCGCTCCCCCCACTCTACACACTCACCCAAGTCCATTTGACAGTTGGGTAACTGATTTTTCTGAGGTACACATTCATCTTCTGGGATGCTGGTGATCCTGATCCTTCTGCTCTCTGAGTCCTATGGTCTGTCCTGGTGTGGTGATTCTGGCTGGAGTTCTCATCTTGGAAGCCCATCCCTTCTGCTGATGAAGCTCGATATCAGGGGTGGCCAACCAGTCAGAGACCAAGAGCCACATTTTTTACTGTGTTACCGCAAAGAGTCACATCCTACATGGCCACATATGAACATCACCCATCCTTTTCTCTCTCTCTCTTGCTCTCTCTCTCTCTCTCTCTCGCTCTCTCGCTCTCTCTCTGGTGCATCAGCTGAGCCGGGAGTTTGTTTTGGTCTGAAGAAAGTGTCTAACTTTAACTGCTTGCCACTCGAGAATTGCTCTCTTATTATTGTTTCTTGCAAATTTCTGAGATTTGCATAATGAGCAGACACTTCTCTGTTCTTGGAATAATCGACGTAGTGCAACACTAAATCAAGAGCACTGCGCACTTCAGAAAGTTTGGGCAGCGTAACCGGCATCTCATCTTCGTCCTCGCTGCTGCTACTGTCCTGGGTAGCCAGCACCTCAGCAGCAATCTCTTCCTGAGTGAGCATGTTGTACCCAGGATCAGCTTCATTTTCTTCAAGTCATCTGGCAGTCACTTTCAGAAACAATGGCCTGCGTCCAGACAATCCGGACTAGTCGGAAGCTACAGATTTTGTCCATTGCATCCGAAATCCGTTAAAGCAAAGTCCATAAAACTGAGGCATGAGTGTATTTTCCTTTCACGCAAATAAACATTTGACAATAAAACCATATTGAACTGAATAGCTTCAATATGAACATATGCATGAAGCTAGGCAAAGAGTCACATGTAGCTTGGAAGCCGCGGGTTTGCCACACCTGTTCTATTTGGACTTAGATGATATATATATATATATATGGACTGTAATGAATTTCTTGTATATACAGGTATGTTTTGTATCGTTATGGTTCTACCCAAATAAGGATAGGTTTCCCTTTTGGACCTGGTTCCTCTCAAGGCTTTTTCCTTGCATTTACTGAGGGAGTTTTCCTTCCACCATCGCCGCGGGTGATGCTCATTAGGGATATGTGGGGGTTGTAGAAAATGTTTAAATTCTTTTACACTTTGTAAACTCCCACTTTTACTGTTTAAATTTGCTTTGCGATAATGTCAATTGTAAAAAAAAAAAAAGCAAAACAAATAAAACTGACGTGAATTTAATTGTACTGTTGAACATCATAACATTTTAGTACATTTTAGCACCATGCACCTTATACTTATAAGCGCTACCTCTTACCTGGTGTATATCATGCTCCTTTGAAAAATCTCATTCTGTGTATCTGTGAATAGGTGAATATTTGTATAGATCTGTGAATGTGTGAATATATGAATAGATATATATTTGTATATAGGATATATAGGTGTGTGTATGTGTGTGTGTGTGTGTGTGTGTATATGTGTGTGTGTTTGTTTGTATGTCGTTATATGTACATGTAGAGCTTAGTGTAATTTCTTGGTGTCTTTTCTTTTATAATTACACAATTAAATGAGACTTACCTGTAAGTTGATATTTGATTGTAATTCCACCGACCTATGAAGTACTGAGGGATTATGTGAGATGCGCATGTGCAGAATATCAGGTTTTAGAGTGGAGAGTACATGTATCAACTTGCAGGTGAGTCTCATTTAATTGTGTAATTCCACCTCCCTATTCCATCCTATCGGGACTACGTGAGATATTTAGAGTGAAATCATATTTCCATCAATTTCATCAAGCCAATCTTAGTTCAATATGTCACATTTATTTTGTGAAAATGCACAAGTTAACTCGGTCACATAAGTAAACATTTCTGACAATTCAGGAAAACATGCAAAGCTTATGGCGAGATGATCAAATACCAACATTGGATACAGAATTTAAAAGAGCACAACTGAAACTACTGTCATGAGAAACTGGTTTGTTATAAAACTGTCTGATCACTGCTCTAACCTGCCGTCCACAGAACCGTTTGAATTGGCACATTGAAGGCTACTGCTGATCTTACGGCTGATCTTACACTGTGTGGTTTGAATATTGACATATCAATACCTGCACTTTTGAGAACAAACTTTATCCATCTACTTATAGTGTCTTTGCTCACTCTTTTGTGAGGCCGAGGAATGCTTATGAACAAAGCCTTCATCACACTGACAATGCACAGTCTCTGATCAGGCCTATAGTTCTGGAGAGAGAGTTCACCCTGGTGAAAACCAGTTCGAATCTGTTTGAGGAGATCCCCAAATCTAATTTTAACACAATCATCTGAAATATCTACATTTCTAATGTCAGTGAGATGGAGGGCCTGAATTCTTTGGCCTGATAAAAGCAGGGTAAGCATGGACAACTTAAGTGCCAATCCTTTTAACAATTCACAGGTCAGTTGATCTCACAAATACAACAACACATGCTGAACCTTCTAAGTGACATTATATCTAGGTAGGGCAGGTCTGATATTAAAAATGCCCCGCATGAATCTGATCACTAGTGGATGTTTTCCAAAAGGAGTATCTCCAACAGTTATTAAATTCGATAAAGTGCATATTATCTGTATTAATACCAGAGTATCCGAGACCAAAGTCGTATAACACTGACAGGAAATGTAAAGCCTCACTCAAAGGTGGTGAAAGGGGATCAACACCCCTTGCAATGCAGAAGCACAACCACTTTCGGTAATATGTCCCATATTGCTGGTGTGTCGAATGTCTCCATGAGTGCAGGATGTTTGTAACTGATGGTGAAAAGCCCTGACTTTCCAAGCCTTCCCTGATCACCTGAATGCTGCTAGTTTGAGTTTTTTGTGGCGTGGATGTCGAAACTGTGGCCGGTTGAGGAGTTGTAACAGGGATTGAGATTTTGGCAGCAATCTTGGAAAGTCTATTGACAATTCTAGTAACTTCATAAACCAATTTTGGGTTGTCCATATCGGTGCCACCATAAACACCTCTGCCTCTTCATTGATTACTTTGTGCAGGACCCTGCCAATCACACTGAAAGGGCAAAATATATAGTAATAGGAATTTCCCCAAAACACAGTAAAAGCATCAACACCTTCTGCACCAGGTCAGGGTACCAAGATATGTATCTGTTCAATTGTGTATTTAGTCTGGAAGCAAACGAATCTCTAACCGGCTTCCAAACACATCACACATTCGTGTAAACACCTGTTCGTTTAAGTGCCATTCTTTGTCATCCTTGAACACTCATCTGCGTCATAATTACACACCCAAGGTAAATGAGCAGCAGACAACCACATATTCCTGTCAATGGCCCATACCCACAGTTCCCTAGTGACATTGTTACATCCAACCTTCATCCCACCCATATTGTTAATATGTGACACCGCTGCTGTATTATCTAACATTAGCCTGATATGAATATCTGTCTGGGATGGAAAGAAAGTTTATACACACAAGAAAGCTGCCTTTAATTCCAAAATATTGATTGGAACTTCACTTTCTTCAGCAGACCATAAATCCCTAGTACTAGTTTGAACACAGTCTTTCACTCCTCCCCAACCAGTTTTTGATGCATCAGTCTTAACTACCACGTCTGGCTGAGGAACATGAATTGGTTTGTGCCTGTATTGTTTATCCACCAAGTTAAATCATTCGCACAATCTGAATCAAGCAACACTGTAGAGTCAAAATTTAGACAATTTCAAGCCATGATTTTTGAGAATTTCAATTCGTTTGCAGAGAACAGGGGCATGTTTCATTCCTTGTGCAGCCACATTTAATTGACCAATCAAAACAACCAAATCTCTGATGGTGACTCTGATGGTTCACCCTTTAGTAATTCCAGACATTTTTGAACAATTTTGCTCCTCTTGTCATCCGTCAATGTAACAGTCATGCTCTCACTGTTGAGAACAAATCCAAGGTACGTAATTTCTTTAGATGGTGTAAAAACAGACTTATCAGGATGTACAATAAAACCTAAACTGTCAAGATGTTTCACTGTGGCTGCCACATTCTCCTTACAGTGTTGTTTTGTCAAACTAACCAAAAGAGGGTCGTCAATGTAGGAGGTGTTTGGAAACCCCTGACTTCTAAGCGATGAAAAGACTGGTTTTATCAGCTTAGTAAAGATTCTAGGTGCAGACGCGAGCCCATTTGGGAGACAAGTAAACTGAAATAAAGTCTCGTTCCAGATAAATCTCAAATATTTCCTATCTTTATTTCTTACTGGAATACTAAAGTAGGCATCCTTTAAATCTACAGAGGAAAAATAGCAGTCTTTTTCCCCAAGAAAAATGGCAGATTTGAAAGTGTCCATTTTAAAGTGGCAGGTTTCAACGCTGTCGTTCAATGTTTTGAGGTTCAGAATGATTCTCAGGGAACCATTTTTCTTGGTGCGAAAAAATATATTTGATATAAATTCCCCATCTACATGTTCAAATGCCTCTATGATACCTTTGTCATACATCTGGGAAAGTTCTTCTGTAATAAGAATGCACTCATTCGTTGTAAACTTAATAGCATTAGGTATAGTCTGCTGGGCTGGTTTAGGATTGAAATCTATATCTACACCCTCAATATTAGATAATATCCAAGGATCAGATGAAATGTCAGCCAATTTACACGCAAAATGTTACACTTTCCCAGCATAAAAGTTTTCAGGAATGTTTATCACGAAAAACTCCTCAGGTATGTGCCTCACCTTATTACATTTTGACAATTCTGTCTTTACTTGCGGAACCCTTCGTCCCGCTGACACTTCTGTAAAAAGGTGTTCTGTCCTCTTCCACCACCTCAACTTTGCTTAGCTCTGTAGCTATGGTCTTTCTTGAAGTTTTGTTGGTGGTAACCTCCACAGCCACTGTTGTTATATGGGTGAACCCGTGGCTTGTTCAGACGATATCTTGGTCTGTCGGACACAAAAACTTTCTTTCCCATCTAGAGTCTCCAATGTCCTTTATTTCTTATGCAACTCATCGCCAAACAAATACTTACTAGTGGTGATCATACCAGAAGTACCAAGGCGCTTATATGGCCCAGTCAAGTCCTGCTTAAATACATCGCACCTTTTCACATTTATGTCTGTTTGTGCACCTGTCAACAGTCTGAGCCCATCTGTCATTTTCTGCAAAGCAACTTTGCTGTTCAAGTCCTTGTGCTGTGTCATGGTTGTCATCAGCATGTCGGTAACTTGAATGAAGGGGATCATGGCTTTAACCAGTAAGCCTTGCACATATTGCATTTTTAAGTTTCTTGATTTGTTGTATGCTTTCGCCTCGTGCCAGATTTCTTCATTTACTTTCGGCACCACTAAGCCTTCACAATTTTTGGGATGAAAATATTTGTCCATTAAGTCTTTCAACTTTGTGAAATTTGGCGCTTTAGCCAGTCCATCCCCAATCGACTTCGCTAACTCCGGTTTTATGCCGTCTGAAGTCTTTTCATCGTTACCAAAGAAATCTGCGAATTCGTTCATTAAGAAAGACATTAACGAGGCATCAGAATCTTCTGTGTCTGAGTCACCGATTTCACTATCATTCCCACATACCTGAGACACTAATGTATCAAATTCAGCGCCTTCCTCCTCATCTGTATTGGAAGTGGCGTCACCTTCCGCCATTGTTTGTTTACTTCCGCCTGGTACACAATCGGAAGTGGGCGGGATCGGAGACGGCCATGAGTTTCCGTCACCGTGAAACGTGGTCAAATTCCTACCAACATTTTCTAATGTCTTTTCCATTTTTTGCATAGCTGCAGTCTGGGTCACTTGATTTTTCACCATAAAATATAAAACTTTCATGAGATGGTTATCAGCGGTGACCGCGCCTTCCTTGTTGCTCGCTGGCTTGTCGCCTCGAGCTTTGACTGAAACTAGATCACCACCTGATTCAATTTCTCCGTCTGAGGCAGCAATGTCCTGGACATTTGGCTGCTTTTTCCTTACCTATGAAGATTTCCTTCTCTTTCCACTTCTGGAAGTTGATGGCATGCTCTGTACAATGCCAAGTGCTCCCTCACGAGCCTCTACCCCCTCGGGGTTGTTGCTGGACACACCACGTGTTGCCATTGTTCTAGCCCTTTAGGCTGACCATGACCCGCAGCCGTTTTGGTCAAATTCACAGCTGTTGTTCAAGCAAACCAGCTAAAAGTCCCCAAAAGTAATTTTAAACAAAGAATCACACCCAGTCCTCCAAAAGGTCTTCGAACTTCCACTTCCAATGAGAGAAACTGCAAAAGAGAAACGTTGTTGCTGGACACTCTTTGTGTCGCCACTGTTCTAGCCCTTTCGGCTGACCACGAGCCGAGGCCATTTTGGTCAAAATTCACAGCTGTCGTTCAAGCAAACCAGCTTAAAGTCCCCAAAAGTGATTCTTAAAACAATGAGTCACACTCAGTCCTAAAAAAATTCTTCAAACTTCCACTTCTCATGAGCGAAATTGCAAAAAACATAGCAGAGATAAAAAGTTTGTTGAACACTGATATTCTACTCACAATAACTGATATTCTGCGCTTGCACATCTCACGTAGTCCCGATAGGATGGAATTGGGAGGTGGAATTGCTGCTAAACAAATGGCTTTTTAACTGATTTTCATTGTTCCTGCAACAGTTGACAATAAATATCTTTTTATCTTAAAAAAAAAAAAAAATCCACAACCATCACAACCAACAACATGAGTGGTGAATCTATGAGGTGTACAACTATCAACCTGAGGGGGGGGGGGGGGGGGGGGGTGCCAAATGCTTAGCTTACAACAATCAACTATTAATCATGGCCCCCGTGACCTATTTTGGATAAGGGGCAGATAGATGTGTTACGCTCTACATAAGTATGCGTGTGTAGCAGTTTGTACAGATGTGGGTGGCTGCATCATATGTCACAGAGGTGATATATTCTTGCTTACACCCCTCCTTGTTGGTGGAGTTCATGTGTGATAGGTAGGCAATTGCCATCATCATCATCACCATCATCATCATCTGCTTAATCCATGGACGGGTCGCAGGGGATGCAGCCTAAGCAGTGAGCTACAGACATCCCTCTAGATCTTCCAGGGGGACATCGATGTGTTCCCAGACGAGCCAAGAGACATAGTCCCTCCAGCATATTCTTGGTCAACCCCAGGGTCTCTTCTCAGTTGATCATGCCTGAAATATCACTCCATGGAGGTGTTCAGGAGGCATTCTATTCAAATGCCCGAGCCACCTCAACTGGACTCTCTCAAAGCAGAGGAACACCGAGCTCCTCCCGGATGGCTGAGCTTTTCACCTTATTCTCTGTGCGAGAGCACTGCCACCCTGCCAGAGAAGCTAATTTCATCCTGGCTGTATCCTTGATTTTGTTTTTTCGGTCACTACCCAAAGTTCGTGACCATAGGTGAGGTTTGGAACGTACATGGACTGGTAACTTGAGAGCTTTGCATCCCTGCTCAGCACCCTGTTCACCAACCCATAGACTATTACAGGCTCCAATTTACAGTAGAGGCTGCAGCGATATGCCTGTCGATCTCCCGCTCCATTCTTCCCTCACTCGTGAACAAGACCCCGAGATACTTGAACTTCTCCACTTGGGGCAGAAGCTCATTCCAGACCCAGAAGGTGCATTCCGCTCTTTTCCAACCCCAGCCTTGAACTTGCTGATGTTCATCCCCCTCCTTTGCACGCAGCTGTGAATCGATCCAATGAGAGCTGGAGTTTCAAGCTTGATGAAGTGAAAATGACAACATTATCTGTAAAAAGCAGAGACGAGATTCTATGGCCCCCGAGCAAGAACTCCTCAATGCCTTGGCTGTGTATACAAATTCTGTCCATAAAAATTATAAATTGGCAGACTTCAACCTTCCACAGAAACAAATTAGACCTAATGACCCATAGCAATGGGTTTGATACATCGTATATCTCAAGCATGACCCACAAGATAGCCCAAGGGATGCAGTTGAAAGCCTTCTCTAAATCCACAAAACGCACGTAGACAGATTAGGCAAACTGCCATGCTCCTTCAGGATTCTGTAGAGCTGGTTGAGAGTGCTGTGGCCAGGACATGTGTTAGAGAACACTCCCCCTGATGACTCTATCCTTGTCCTAGCAGACTTCAATACCCATGTGGACAACAAGAATGTGACCTGGAAATATGTGATTGATACCTCTCCAATCTGAACCCGAATTATGTTTTGTAAATGCTTCTCTGCCCATCATGGTTTGTCCATCACAAACAACATATTTGAACATAACACCCTGGGCCACAGTTCAGTGATTGATTTTGTAGTCATGTTACTGAACTTGCAGATATTCGTTCTAGACAGTCAGGTGAAGAGAGGAGCTGAGCTGTCAACCAAACACCAACTGGTGGTAGGTTGGCTTCAATGTAGGTGGAGGCCACCCTCCAGACCTGGCAGGCCCAAGCATGTACTTCGAGTCTCCTGGGAACTTTTGGTCGAGTCTCCTGTCAGAGAGGCCTTTGACTCCTGCCTCCAGATGAACTACAACCACATTTTGAAGGAGGCAGATGGTGTGGAAGCCGATTTCGTGCTTCTATTATTGAGACAGCAGTTTGTAACTCTGGTCAGAAGGTTATCGATGGCTGTCGTGGCAGTAATCCCGAACCCTGTGGTGGACACCAGCGGTGAGAGGGGCAATCCAGCTGAAATATCTTACTGGCCTGTGGGACTCCCAAGGCTGCAGACAGGTGTCGGCAATCCAAATGTTTTACAGCCTGGACTGTCACTGATACAAATTCCTGGGTGTAGGAGCAGTTCAGTGAAGGCCTGGAAAGGTTCTTGACCACCATTTGACACCTCAGGAGGGTGAAGCAGTTCTCAGAGATACTGTTTACAGTGGAAGGGGGAAGCTGCTCACCTCGACTGGAAATGTTCTTGGGATGTTTTAGGACCTCCTGAATCCCGCCAATACACCCTCTTTACAGGAGGAAGATCCTGGGGATTTGGGTGGGGGTCTGCCCATCGCTGGGACTAAAGTCTACGAGACAGTCAAAAAGCTCTATGGTGGTCAGTTTTCAAAGATAAAATTTTCCCAGAATATATCAAGGCTCTGGAAGGTGCAATGTCTTAATTTATTTTGTTGGAGGCAATTGGATACTACTAAAGAATATAAAATAAAAACACTGCACTTTCTACACTTGCATATTTGTGTGAATACTACAGACCTGAATTCCACTGAACCTAGCCATGTGGAGATCACTGAATAAGTTCTGGAGGACAGTCCCATCTCAGCAGAGTCTCTGTTCTGCCATATCCTTCCTGTGCCCCCCGCCCCACATGATGTCAGATGTACTAAAATATAGGCTATACTTTAGGGGAGAGATCAAGGGGAACTGTCACTAGTCTTGCGTCTGGAAACTTTGACTGTACAATGGAAGATATTTATTTACCATCTATACCATACCATTTTGTCTCACAGGTGTAAATTCCATGATTTCAGAAGAGTGTGGTGGAGAGTTCACAGGGTCAGAGCGTTCATTCTAATCTCACATAAAAAAGCAGACGAACAGAAAGCTTTATCTCCCAGGATTTTTCAGAAACACAACAAGCTGACCCCTCCTCGAATCGCCACCTTATCGTGGTGGAGGGGTTTGCGTGACCTAATGATCCTAGGAGCTATGTTGTCGGGGGCAAATGCCCCTGGTAGGGTCACCCAAGGCAAACAGGTCCGGGGTGAAGGTCCAGACAAAGTGCGATTCAAAACAGACCCCTAAGACATGAGAAAACAACAGAGGAATCAGTCTCCCTTGCCCGGATGCGGGTCACCGGGGTTCCCTCCTGGAGCCAGGCCCAGGGGAGGGGCTCGAAGGCGAGCGCCTGGTGGTCGGGCTTATGCCCATGGAGCCTGGCCGGGCCCAGCACGAAAAGGAGACATGGGTCCGCCCTCCCATGGACCCACCACCCGTGGGAGGAGTTTTAGGGGTCGGGTGCAGTGTGAGTTGGGTGGCAGCCGAAGGCATGGGTTCTGTCGGACTGATCCTCGGCTGCTTACTCTGACCTTCGGGACATGGAATGTCACCTCTCTGGCGGGAAAGGAGCCCGATTTGGTGCGTGAGGTGGAGAGATACCGACTAGATATAGTCGGGCTCACCTCAACGCATAGCTTGGGCTCTGGAACCATCCATCTCGAAAGAGGCTGGACCTTCTTCTATTCTGGAGTTGCTCATGGGGAGAGGCGGCGAGCCGGTGTGGGTATTCTTGTTGCCCCCGTCTCGGTGCCCAAATGTTGGGGTTCTCCCCGGTTGACGAAAGGGTAGCTTCCCTCCGTCTTCGGGTGGGGGGACGGGTCCTGACTGTTATTTGTGCTTATGCACCGAATGACAGTTCAGAGTACCCACCCTTTTTGGAGTCTTTGGGGGTGTTGGAGAACGCTCCTCGGAGACTCGCCGTTGTCTTGGGAGACTTCAACGCCCATGTGGGCAACGATAGTGTGACCTGGAAGGGTGTGATCGGTAGGTACGGCCTCTCCAGTCTGAATCCGAATGGTGTGTCGTTGTTGGACTTCTGTGCTCGTCATAGTTTGTCTATCACGAACACCATGTTCGAACATAAGGGTGTCCATAAGTGCACTTGGCACCAGGATACCCTAGGTCGCAGTTCGATGATTGACTTTGTAGTCGTGTCATCGGACTTGCGACCATATGTTCTGGACACTCGGGTGAAGAGAGGAGCTGAGCTGTCTACCGATCACTACCTGGTGGTGAGTTGGCTTCGGTGGTGTGGGAGGTTGCCTTCCAGACCTGGCAGGCCCAAGCGTGTAATCAGGGTCTGCTGGGAACGTTTGGCGGAGCCCCTGTCCGAGAGGCCTTTAACTCCCACCTCCGGCAGAGCTACAACCACGTTCCGGAGGAGGCGGGTGACATGGAATCTGAATGGGCCATGTTTCGTGCCTCCATTGCTGAGGCGGCAGCCCATAGCTGTGGCCGTAAGGTCGGGGGTGCTTGTCGTGGCGGTAATCCTCGAACCGGGTGGTGGACACCTGCGGTGAAGGGGGCCGTCCAGCTGAAGAAGGAGGCCTATCGGGTTTTATTAGCCTGTGGGACTCCTGAGGCAGCAAACGGGTACCGGCAGGCCAAACGTGCTGCAGCCGAGGCTGTCGCAGATGCAAAATCTCGGGCGTGGGAGGAGTTCGGTGAGGGCCTGGAGAGTGATTATCGGTTGGCCTCAAAAGGTTCTGGGCCACCATCCGACGCCTCAGGAGGGAAGCAGTTCTTCACAAACACTGTTTACGGTGGAGGTGGGGAGCTGCTTACCTTGACTGGGGATGTTGTTGAGAGGTGGAGGGAATACTTTGAGGACCTTCTCAATCCCACCAACACGCCCTCCGTGGAAGAGGAAGACCCTGGGGTTCGGGTGAGGGTCCGCCCATCACTGGAGTGGAGGTCACTGAGGTTGTCAAAGCTCCTCGGTGGTCGAGCTCCGGGGTTGGACGAGATCCGCCCGGAATACCTCAGGACTCTGGATGTTGTAGGACTGTCTTGGTTGACACGTCTCTGCAACATCGCGTGGTCATCGGGGCTGTACCTCTGGATTGGCAAACTGGGGTGGTGGTCCCAATTTTTAAGAAGGGGGACCGGAGGGTGTGTTCCAATTATCGGGAATTACACTCCTCAGCCTACCTGGTAAAGTCTATGCAGGGGTACTAGAGAGGAGGATCCGACCGATAGTCGCACCTCGGATTCAGGCGGAACAATGTGGTTTTCGCCTTGGCCGCAGCACTCTTGACCAACTCTATACGCTCCACAGGATTCTGGAGGGGGCATGGGAGTTTGCCCAATCTGTCCACATGTGCTTTGTGGATTTGGAGAAGGCTTTCGACCGTGTCCCTCGAAAGATCTTGTGGGGCGTGCTCCGAGAGTACGGCGTTCCGGATCCGTTGCTACGAGCTATTCGGTCGCTGTATCACCGGAGCCAGAGTTTGGTCCGTATTGGTAACAGCAGCTCGGATTCATTTCCGGTGGGAGTTGGAGTCCGCCAAGGCTGTCCTTTGTCACCGATTCTGTTCATAATTTTTATGGACAGAATTTCTAGGCGCAGTCGAGGCGATGAGGGGTTCTGGTTCGGTGGCCATCGGATATCATCTCTGCTTTTTGCGGATAATGTTGTCCTTTTGGCTTCATCAAGTCGGGCCCTCCAGCTCTCATTGGAGCGATTCGCAGCTGAGTGCGAAGCAGCCGGGATGAAGATCAGTACCTCCAAGTCCGAGGCCATGGTTCTCAGTCGGACAATGGTGGAATGCACCCTCTGGGTCGGGATGAGGTCCTGCCCCAAGTGGAGGAGTTTAAGTATCTTGGGGTCTTGTTTACGAGTGAGGGAAGGATGGAGCGAGAGATCGACAGACGGATCGCTGCAGCCTCTGCTGTTAAGCGGTGCCTGTACCGGTCCGTCGTGGTGAAAAAGGAGCTGAGCCGCAAGGCGAAGCTCTCAATTTACCAGTCGATCTACGTTCCAACCCTCACCTATGGTCACGAGCTTTGGGTAATGACCGAAAGAACAAGATCACGGATACAAGCGGCTGAAATGAGCTTTCTTCGCCGGGTGGCGGGTTCTCCCTTAGAGATAGGGTGAGAAGCTCCGCCATCCGGGAGAGCTCGGAGTAGATCCGCTGCTCCTCCGCATTGAGAGGGGCCAGTTGAGGTGGCTCGGGCATCTGGTTAGAATGCCCCCCGGACGCCTCCCTGGTGTGGTGTTTCGGGCATGTCCAACCGGGAAGAGACCCCGGGGTCGACCTACAACACGCGGGAGGGACTATGTCTCTCAGCTTCGCTGGGACCGCCTCGGTGTCCCCCCGGGAGAGTTGGAGGAAGTGGCTCGGGAGAGGGATGTCTGGACCTCTTTGCTAAGGTTGCTGCCCCCGCGACCCGACCCCGGACTAAGCGGAAGAAGATGAGATGAGATGAGACAACAAGCTGAGTTCCCTTTAAGGATGCTACCTGGACAAACCTGACTCGTTATTGTTCTATTACATAACTATTTTTGCCTGATTAAACTTTATTTTCATTCAGCATGTTTTCCTCACTATATATGAGCTGCATTAGTTCCAAGTTAATGCTCTGATCTGAATCTTAATTACTGGAACATCTTGTGAATTTTTTTGTCATGATAATTTTTTTTGTCAATGATTTTTTTTGTCTTCTGCGTAACTGATTCACATTGCTGCATCGCATCACACTGTTCCTCGGATCTTCTGCATGTCTCGACATCCTTCTACATCCCTTTACATGATCACTACTCTTTCTGCTCGAAACATCAATCTGAATTCCCTGAATTAATTCACTCAGCAACTCTTAAACAAATTTCCTCAAACGCTTGGTCAAACTTTGTTGATCACTTTCTTTCTTTCATATACCACCGGTCAAATCCTGATGACCCAGAACATGAGTCCCGCTGTGATCAAAAAAAAAAATTACATAATTTTATCTGAAAAAGTAACTTTCCAAACATAACACCATGACATACAATACTACATTTTTAAAGCTAAAAAACAAACTAAGCACATTTCTGAATAAATCAACAAACCAACAAATAAAATAAAACCAATTACAAAAGTAAAAAAAACCCCACATATAAACACAAATAAACAAACTTAACCCCAAACTTAAATTTTTACCTTTTTTAAATAAAATAAAAAACCAAACCAAATTAGATTAAATTTTGGATTAAAAAAAGCCAAATAATCAACTTACAAGACCAGAACACAAACAGAAACTCCCAGTACCATTTTGAGTTATAAAAGTTATTTTTTAAAAAAATTACCTAAAATCTCTAAAAAAACCCTCCGTTAAATAACCCTCAAAAACAAAAACAAACAAACCAAAAACAAATATCTTACAAAATAAATAATAATTATATCATTATATAATAAAATAATTCAACAATAATTTAGTTTTCTAATGTTAAAAATAAATTAAAAATAAAAATAAACAAAACATTTAAAAAGCTTAACATAATGAATACATTATATAATGAATAATTATTTAGTCATTCATTTTCTGAAGTGTTTAATCCTAATTAGAGTCATAAGGAGGCTGGTGCCCATCTCAGTCGACTCTGAGCCCGGACAGCTCGCTAGACCAGGACACGTCATGAGCTTAAAAGTAATAATAAGTAAACAGTCCAAAATTTTTTTTTTGTTGTGTTGTGTGTTCAAATCCCAGTTAGACCCCCACTGTGCTAAGACCCCTGGGCAAGGTCTCAACCACAAGTGTGCCTCTGCTCACCCAACAATATAAATGGGTACCAGTAAAAATATATTGGGAAGGTAACCTGCGATGGACTAGCATCCCATCCAGGAGGAGTTGAACTCCTAGTTGCTTCATGCGACAGAAACCGGGAATAAGCACCGGCCTGATGAACCACTATGACTCGGGTGTAAAAAGCCAAACAGACTTTACTTTTTTTTTTTTTAACCAAAATAATTTAACACACTAACCACCAAATCTCTTTACTTTCTGAACCTTGTACACCTCGACAGAGAGCAAACAATGTTCAGTTATTGTGATGTGGATGTGTTGTGACAACAATAAAACATTTCAGGGTGCACAGTTATGGTTAACTAATCAACAGTGGGGGTAGTAATGCTGCTTTATATCAGGCTGAGTTTACACTTGAAGATCCCTCCTGAAAGTATTTCTTGAGTTTCCACTCATGATGTTTCCAACTGAATTTATCTCCTGAGGTTTTCACTCAAACATATCAGTTCACTTTCTGTAACCGCTTAATCCTAATTAGGGTCGCGAGGAGGCCAGCACCCATCCGACTCCGGGCGAGGGCAGAGTACACCCTGGACGGCTCACCAGGCCATCGCAGGGTGGAAACACACTGACGGCTATGCAGCTAGTCTTGTCGAAAGTCAGCAATGGTTCTTTTACATAAGCCTCAGACCATAGACAGTGAGAGCCTTTGATAACCCAGTTAGCTGCACTGGGGGGATAGTGACAATCTTGTGGAGAATGGGACTCGAACTCCCAAACTTTGGATCAGTGATCTAGCACCCTATACCACTAGGCCACCACTGCCCACAAAAATACATCTCCTGAGGCATCTTCCTGAATGTATCTCCTGAAGTTTTCTCCTGAAAGTATTTCCAGAGGTTTTTATAAAGTTCTCTTCTGAATGCATTTCGTGAGTTTTCCTCCTGAATGCATTTCGTGAGGTTTATTCATTAAGCTGCCTCCTTAAAGTATTCCTTTAGTTTTCCTCATAAAGTTTCCTCTTGAGCGTCCTTCTGAATGTATCCCCTGGGGTTTCATCTTGAGATTTCCTTTTGGAGATTCCTTCCAAGTTTTCTCCTGAGTTTTCCTTCAGGGTTTCCTCTGGATTTTCCTCCTGAGTGATCCATTAGATGTGCCCCAATGATTTAAAGTCCTTGCCGTATGATTTGGGGTTTATGCTGATCCACAGACAGCACACTGAACAGATGGAAGAGACTTAACCAAAAGTAAAGTGTTTAATATCTGTGTCTGCATTCATTGTTATCCCAGAAACCACCATGTCTGTGAGATTAGTTATCAACATCTTCATAAACATGGAAGTGAGCACTGAGGAAACCCTGTACTGTATAATTTACCAACTTTTATCTGAATGAATCGAGGATGTCCTGCTCAGATTGTGATCTGCGCATGATCTCACATAAATTCAATGTAAACTGCACATATAAACAGTCTGTATGTTTCCTTTCTAGCCGCTACCAGATCTGTCACTGTCCCGTCAGTTTATCATTCAATTACAATGCAGACAGTCTCAGCCAATCTGAGATGTTCAACCATTTAATCAGCCTAATTGGCTAACAGTCATTTATCAGAAAGACAGGTGCAGTTAGTTTTGGAAACAAGTGATACAGCTAGAGAGAGACAGAGAGAATGAAAGCAAGAGAGAGATGGAGTGAGAAAGAAACAGGAAGAGAGTGATGTTATCCGAGAAAGAGAAACATACAGAGTGTGTGAGAAAGACAAGAAACAAAAGAGAGAGATGAAATGAGAAAAGGAAATAGAGAGTGAAAGAGAAATGGAGAAAGAAAGGAAAAGGGGAGGAAAGAGGAAGGCAGGGGAAGAGACAAACAGGAGGGACAGAGAGAGAAATTGAAAAAAATAGAGAGAAACAGAGGGTGGAAGAAAGTAACAGAGGGGTAAGAGATAGAAAAACTGTGGCAGAGAAAAACAGATCTTTTTCTTATGGCTCCC
>CM045744.1:12863427-12928427 GCA_024760905.1 Plotosus lineatus
TTATTTTGTGAACTTTTTTAACAATGGGCAACAATTACAAAGCAGCTTTACATGTATATACAGTTAATGTTTCAGGACCCCCACCCCACCCCCATGATAAACGAAAACCATGAGACCACCCATGTAACACCTATTTATAGTTTGACACTCCTCTCACTCCCTTTAGTAACACTTTTAATTCCTTTTTAAACACAAATAAAGCATAAAACTGCACATGAAATTAAATAAAGACATGCACAGTAATAAATATTTTCAATTTTTATTTTCTCCTGAATCCTCTGGTGCTTAGTTTCCTTGCCAGAAGGTTTAGAGCAGTGGTCTCCAACTATGGCCTGCCTCCACATTTGGCCCGGCCCCCTGAACAATACCGTAGATGCATTATGATTATTATTTTATTTAGTCTGGCCACGCGATCAAGACTAATACACAGCTAGAACAGGACACCCTATTCCAGAGATTCACTGTGCCAATCGGTCTACCGTACAGTAATACTGTATCCTCCCACTGCTATTCAACCATCACTGAAATTCAACCATTCATTCATTTTCTGAACCCATTAGGGTTCTCAGGGAGGCTGGCACCCATCTCGGCCAACTCGGGGCGTGGGCAGAGCACACGCTGGACCGCTCACCAGGCCATCACAGGGCAGAAACCTGCTGATGGCTGTGCAGCTCCTCTTTACGAAGATCAGTAATGTTTTTTTTTTTACATGAACCTCCACCACAGACAGTGAGCGACACGACTGGCCTTTAATAACCAAGTTAGCTGCACTGGGGGGGCAGTTTAACCAGCAATACGGTATTTGTTAGAATGCATAAATTAGCACAAAGAAGGCAGATTTCACTGCAAAGCGCCATAAAAAAGACCAAAGGGCAGTCATAGAAAACCGTGTTATAGTGGCGTTTTCTACCATATTCGAGAATTAAGATTCCAAGAATAAATCTGCAATATAGGGGGACTGCAATAAGGTCGGCTAAGGTGATTGAGGGTGGAGTTTGCATGTTCTCCCTGTGTATGCATGGGTATTTCTGGGTACTCCAGTTTTCTCCCACAGTCCAAAGAAGTGCACAATAGGTTAATTGTCTGTTCCAAATTTCCCCCGTGGGTGCAAGTGTGAATGTGAATGGATGTGTGTTTGTGTTGGTCCTGCAGCGGATCGAAAAGCTGTTAAAGGGGTACCCTGCCTTTATCCAGAGATGGCTGAGATGGGCTTTAGCCTTTCTGTGACCCAACTAGGATTCATTCATTCATTTGCAGAACTGCTGAGTCCATGTTGAATGAGTGCTGGCTTTCCTAAACAGGAGCTGCATAGCCTTCAGTGTGTTTCTGCTTGTAATGGCCTGGCGGGCTGTCCAGGGTGTCCTCTGCCCTTGTCCAGAGTCAGCTGAGATGGACACCAGCCTCCTCGTGACCCTAATTAGGATTAAGCGGTTCAGAAGATGAATGAATGAATGTTGAATGATCCAGGCCAGGGTGGCATGTATAAATGAAGTTCATGCTGCTTTACTCACACAGATTCCCAGATTCTGATCTTTAAGCTCTTATGTTGTAACCTACTCAGAAAATTATCTAAATCCTCCAGAAAAGCAGCTTCTCTGACTCGTCCATTTAGACAGTGAGGCTGAAAGTCCCACAGGCACACCGGATATAATTACTTTACCCGAATTTAAAAGGAATCCAGTATGAATAGAACTTGTTTTTCTCAATCAGAGTCTGAAAGTAATTATTAATTGCAGGGCTGCAGTACTAGAATCCAGATTGGAGACATTTTTATATTGTTTCACACTTGTCCTTGACTTGTTGGTACTTGCACTGGGACCTGTCTCAGTCTTGGCCATTGGTCCACTGAAAAATGTCGTTTGGTTTCAAGTTGGTTTTTCTCTAATCATGACTTTTTTTTGTTTAAAGGAAATAGGAATTGATTTAATTAGTCCAGGAAGAACTGGAATTGACAACAGCCAGGTGCCAACCAATCATATGTCTACCAGAATCCATTTACGCTCAGTCATTACTTGGACATAAACCTCTGTGGTCATAAAACCTTTTGGACTTAAACGTTTTTGGTCTTGAAAGTTTTGGACTTGAATCTCTTTGGACTCCGCCTTGACTGGTTTTGTTCACAGGGTTGTTTTGAACTTGGGACAGGTTGTCTCGAATACAACTCTGGTTAACTGTCATGCAGTAATAGGTTATTACTTTTTAAAAAGTATGTAGACCGTCAAAATGTAGTTTATTCCCCCCCCCTTATGTAACACATCTTTTATCAGAAAAAACACTGACTTGAAGTTTTTCAAAATAATTTCGAAAACAGCAATTGGTTCATTAATCCAGGAAGAGAAGGTATTGACAATGACCAGTCATATACTTGCCAAACTTCATACTCATTTGGACTCAGACCTTTTTGGATGCTGTCATCTTTGCATTGCAAGTGTCTCTTTGTACCTGCTGGTATCGGCAAGAATGAAAGGAAAAGTGTACAAGACCGTGTCGAGGCCAACGATGTTGTATGGTTTAGAGACAGTGGCCCTGGGGAAAAGACAGGAGGCAGAGCTGGAGGTAGCAGAGATGAAAATGTTGAGGTTCTCTTTGGGAGTAACGAGGATGGATAGGATCAGGAATGAGCACATCAGAGGGACAGCACATGTAAGACGTTTTGGCGACAAAGTCAGAGAGGCTAGATTGAGATGGTTTGGACATGTACAGAGGAGGGATAGTGAGTATATTGGTAATAGGATGCTGAGGCTGGAACTACCAGGCAGAAGGCCTAGAGGAAGACCAAACAGACGATTCATGGATGTGGTGAAGGAGGACATGAAGGTCATTGGTGTAAGAGAAGACGATGCAAAGGATAGGGTGAGATAGAGGCAGATGATTCGCTGTGGCGACCCCTGAAGGGAAAAGCCGAAAGGAAAAGAAGAAGAGGGGGTAGTATTGGGGGCCTTGGAACGAATCACACATTTTACATGCAAAAATGCGGTTCTACTTACAAAAAATCCAGGTTATTAAACCGCCTCTGGAACGAATTAATTTCGTAAGGTGAGGTACCACTGTATGTCTTTTTTTTGGCTCCCCTAGTCAAAAAGGTTCCTGATCCCTGTCCTAGAGTGTGTTCTAGGTCAACCCCTGGCTCTCTTCCCGGTTGGATATGCCCGAAACACCACATCAGGGAGGAGTTCGGGAGGCATTCTGACCAGATGCTCGAGCCACCTCAACTGGCCCCTCTCAATGCAGAGGAGCAGCTGCTGTACTCCGAGGTTTACCCCGGATGGTAGAGCTTCTCACCTTATCTCTTAGGGAGAGCCCTGCCACCCTGCGAAGGAAGCTCATTTCAGCCGTTTGTATCCGCGATCCTGTTCTTTTGGTCACTACCCAAAGCTTGTGGCCATAAGTGAGGGTTGGAATGTAGATCGACTGGTAAATTGAGAGTTTTTCTTGTGGCTCAGCTCTCTCCACCACGACGGACCTGTACAGGCTTCGCTTTACGAAGTGGCTTTACGAAGGTGGCAGCGATCCGTTTGTTGATTTCCCACTCCATCCTTTCCTCACTCGTGAACAAGACCCCTAGATGCTTAAACTCCTCCACTTGGGGCAGGAACGCATTCCTGACCCGGAGGGTGCATTCTACATTTGTCTGACTGTAAATCATGGCCTCGGACTTGGAGTTGCTGATTTTCATCCCGGCCGTGTCACATTCGGCTGCGAATCGCTAAAGTGACAGCTAGTTGAGCGTTGATGCTTTATTTGTTTACACGAATTCTATATTTGAGATATATATATATTGAGTCAGCAGAACAGGAACCCCAAAACCTGTGAACCTGAACCCATTTTCATATTTGAATTTTCATAATCAGCTGTTGTGTTGTGCCAGCTGTTGCAACTTTTATTATTTTATTTCTCGAGGGATTCTTTAAACATTCACTGGTAATAACCATAGGCACGTTGTCAGGTTAAAATATTTATAGGTGGAATTATTGATCAAGTATGGAGAAGTTAAACTCCTGTAGACCTGGACTGGTTTTCCACTGAGAGTTTTGTAAAGTAATCATAAGGAGAGTTTCTCTGAGAAAGTAGTCCAAACCCATCACGTCAGTCATTTTTATCTACCGTACGTACATGCCTCTGAAAAGAGTTCCTGTTTTTTCACTTCTATAGAAGTCAACAGTAGAAATAATCCCAGGTAATTTATATTCCATCTGAACCGTCACTCCAATAAAGATGATGCTCTATCCCATGGGAAAACAGGTTTCACACTCTTTCTTTGAGAGGAAAGCTTTGCTCTTTTCTGTCGTCTCCAGCTGAAGTGAAAACAACTATCAAACCTCAGAACAATAAAATGTATAAAAGAATGTTTAAGAATCACACCACCTGCAGGGGCTTTAGGTACATTATCATGTTCCTACGACAGGTACGAACAAGAGACATGTTATGGTCACATGATCTGCCAGTGATAAACCACACCTCTTGCAGCAAGTGCTTATGATACAATTCTACACAAATACCATGAGTTTAATGTGCAAGTGTGTGTCATGATGAAACCTGAATGCTGATCCTGAGATAAAATGTCTTCAAACAGACAAATCTGCTGTGAAAATGATCAGTGAAACTCAAAATCTAAACAAGCATATCTAACTTTCTTTAATGCTCCCTTCTTTCAGGACTACGTCCATAAAATTCCACTACTGTGGCTAGACTCCTGAATGCTAGTGCAAGGTGAAAAGATTTTAGAAATGTTGAATGAAGATTTTAGAATGTAGAAATGTATATCAGTTTAATGACAGACTGGTGCTTACTCTGTGCAGACAACTGAAGTCAAATGCTATAACAAGTATTCTTAGTGTTATCCTTCTATTAGTCTGATTTCCCTTCACTCTGGTAAAATGGCTTCGCAAGGGGATACATTCAATTTAATCCAATTCAGCTTAATTTGTTTAGGGCTTTTTAGAATTGACACTTTTGCAAAGTAGCTTTGCACAGTAAAAATAGGAATTTACAAAGTATAAAAGAATTTAAACATTTCCTACAACCCCTAAACATCCCAAATGAGCGTGGCCCACGGCGACGGTGGCAAAGAAAAATTCCATCCGTTGACACGAGGAAGAAACCTTGAGAGGAACCAAGTTCAAAAGGGAAAGCTATCCTCAATTGGGTGGAACCATAACGTGTATGAGAAATTCATTACAGTCCAAAATCTAGTCCGGTTGGTTATACAACTGTACGTCCTAAATAATTGTGGGGAAGAGAGTTAATATCACCAGCAGTGAAAAGTCATGTTCACAGTCTGAGTGCACATCGAAGTCCATATAGATCTTCATCAGCAGAAGGGAGGGGCTTCCAAGATGAGAACTCCAGCCAGCATCAGCACACCAGGAGAGAGCACAGGACTCGCACATGTAAATATTCATAAGAGACCAGGTGCCATCTGGAGTCAATCTCGGTTGACTTGAGGTGAAAGGCAGAGTTCCATTAAAAGGTAAATTAAAAAAAAAAAAATCTATATATATATATTTTTTTTTTTTCAGAAGTAACCTCCATCATTACAAAAATTTTCACTATTGGTTTGAAGATGCCCCTCGCATGCTAAACAAAAGACAGTTACATGCTGAGTGACTGTGTTGTGTGTTGTTGATGTTAGTGTTATTCATCTTTGTGTATCTGTTATATTTAACATATAGTATGTTTAACTTTTGTAAGGCCCCATCTTGAACCCCTTGATGTTGAAATTTGTTGTTTTCAGTAAGATGGATCTACGGCACACACAGCTGGAAGATCACTGGAAATACTGAACGGAAATGGTTCTAGATTGGGTGATCTCATTGCGCGGTGATGTCGGATATCATCCTATTTCTCTGAACTTGCCTTAAGAGTTTGGGGTGGATGAATTTACACTTATGATTTAAGGTAGCACAACTTTTATTGGATCACTCTGTATAATTGATAAAAAATGGAATGAAACCAAATTAACAAGCCAATAAGATAAACCCATCAAGGTCATTGTCAAGGTCGAATGTACTTTACTGGTAGACCTCTTTGTTCTGGATATTGTGTGGACTAGTTTACATGTTACACAAAAAATCTTGGCTAGATTCTGTAATGCTGACGTGTGATAATGTCAGAGTGTCTGATGCAGGCCCGCAATCAAAAAACAAACAAAAAAAACCTTCTAGGTCGAGCCCGGGGTCCCTTCCCGGTTGGACATGCTCAAAACACCACACCAGGGAGGCATTTTGACCAGAAGCCCGAGCTACCTCAACTGGCCCCTCTCAATGCAGAGGGGCAGCGGTTCTACACCGAGCTCCTCCTGGATGGGTGAACTCCTCATCCTATCTCTCAGCGAGAGCCCCGCCACCCGGCGAAGGAAGCTCATTTCAGCCGCTTGTATCTGTGATCTTGTTTTTTTGGTCACTACCCAAAGCTTGTGACCATAGGTGAGGGTTGGAATGTAGATCGACTTTTAAATTGAGAGCTTTGCCTTGCAGCTCAGCTCCCTCTTCACCACGACGGACCGGTACAGGCTCCACTTAGCAGCAGAGGCTGCAGCGATCCGTCTGTCGATCTCCTGCTCCATCCTTTCCTCACTCTTGAACAAGACCCCAAGATACTTAAACTCCTCCTCTTGGGGCAGGACTTCATTTGCAACTCGGATGGTGCATTCATCCTTGTCTGACTGAGAACCATGGCCTCGGACTTGGAGGTGCTGATATTCATCATTGTCTCTTTACTTGTCTGGGAATGCCTTGGTGTCCCCCGGAAGAGCTGTAGGAATTGGCTGGGGAGAGGAACGTCTGGACCTTTTTGCTTAGGTTGCTGCTCCCGTGACCCGACCCCGGAAGAAGTGGAAGATGATGATGATGAACAAAAACTCTGCATCCAGAAATCATCCAAAAACCTGCTCAGATAATCTCTTTGAAGTCCACTTGATGTGATAATGAGATTCTTCAGTGCCATGTACAGAGTATGGTGTCATTCTGTACCACTTGGTGGATTGGAAATTGGTGTTGTAACAGTGTAAAACTTCTTACACCGCAATAAGTTTCTTGTCAGTGTCAAGTGTATCCATTCATGTTCTGAGCTGCTTAATCTTAATTAGGGTCACGTGGAGATTGGTGCCCATCTCAACCGACTCTGGGTGAGGGCAGAGTACACCCTGGTCAGCTCGCCAAGCCATCGCAGGGCAGGAACACGCTGACGGCTATGCAGCCAATGCCAAGAATATCATGTAATGAAAGATGCCAACTGGAATGGAATGCATAACCAGCATGGTATTACCATACTGTACAATGTGCGATTTTTCTCTATGACAACTGAATCAGAATGCAAATCATACCACTTAAATCCAACTTTACCCGGTGAACTACTAAAAACAATATCTGAACACAGGGTCACTAAATCTGTTCATCTCCGTGAACATGTTGAGCAAACTCTCTGCTGGCAAAGAAAGACTGTGGTTCAGAATTATGAAACATAGACTTCAGGAAAGGTCACCAGAACTACAAGGTGCGCAAAGAGTCGAGCTATGAATCTCTCCTACGTGAACGCTCACACACATGTTTACTCACGTTGGCATGGAGGCAGTGCTGTGCTGCACTGCTGAAAATTTATTGCGGGGGAAAAATTACCTGTGTGTGTTTGTGTATGTGTGAGAAGGAGAGCGAGCGAGCGAGTGTGTGTGTGTGTGTGTGTGTGTGTGTGTGTGTGTGTGTGTGAGAGAGAGAGGCTTGTTGGAATATGTAGGAACAATTTTTCTGTTATCAGTAAAGCCAAATCCAGATGTTGGGGTAAACACAAACTAGGGTTTAGCTAAAACGCTTTCTGTGAACTACACTTTCACTTATTTTAGTTACGCTCATTTGCGGATTTGCAGAAGATTAGCATCTTGGTTTGAAATGATAAACACACCCTTTGGGAATAAAAAATAAGCTAGATGCAACTCTAGGCTTGTCTGAGGGTGCAGCTCTGATTGCTCGCTATCTTTAATTACAGACATTCGCTTGGCCACCGAAATGAGAATGTTCCAGAAGTCGGAGAGCTCAAGGTCAGTGAGGCATAACGACCTTTTAAACCCCATAAACAACCACCGAAAAAAACCAATTAAGCAAATACTTTGACTGGCATTAATGAGCAAACTTTGCATCAGGCATGAAGTGTTTTTAGTGTTGAAAACATCTGTGCTGTTTACCAGGTGACAGGCGTAGGTGGTAATTGATCGCTCACTGATCTGAGGCCAATGTGAGTCCAGTCTGAGTTGTGGAGCATTATACAAAATTATCCAAGGTGAGAATCATACAGCTTGTTTAGAATTCAGTTCACAGTGGCCTGGTAGGTAAGTGCTGGTGTAGTTGTTGTGCATCCTGATAAGTCATTAGTCTCACGAAGGGGGATATATACCTACGTATGGTCTGTGACAGCTCAGCAGTCAGGGGAAAAAGTACCAAGAGTGCCACTGTTTGGCCTTCAGCAAGGCTCTTAACCTTCAACTCAGTGCCTCATCCAAAATCAGCCAAATGGGAAACTATTACCTGAAAAACATTAACAGTGTCCGCACGGGTCAAGAGAGAAGTAAACAGCATTAAACACACACACACATTATATATATATATATATATATATATATATATATATATATAATATAAAATAAAGCTCAGATTTAATGTAACAAAAATAATGGAACTACTTCATATTCAGAAAATGAAGGGCTATTGTACTATATGCAGAAAAAATGATTACAGGTTTAACATAAACACCCAGACTTCTGGGTTCTTCAAAGAGAAAAAGACTGAGGTTCTTGATGAGTGTCTTTCTTTTTGGTTTTAATATTTACTGTGAATGCATCTATCTGGTCAGACAAACAGATAGACATCCATTCCTTGTGTCAGTTCATCCATTCATGCATCCAACTAATATTTCATTTGTTAGCCGGGCATCTGTCCTGCTTACTTGTTTGTCCAGCATTCATCTGTCATACATTATCCATCAGTGTCATTCCCCTTGACATTTTGCCCACCCCCCCCATCCATCCATTGGGTCAGCCAACCATTCAGACATCTGTAATCATTACCAGTTCTTCCACCATCCATCCATCCATCTAACTGGTTAGCCAATTAGCCAGACATCTATCTCTCATCCATCCATTTGTACGTTAGGTCAGTGATCCAGTCAGATATCCATCCTCCTTGACAATTTGTCCACTATTCATCCAGCCATCCTTCCATCCCTCTATCTATCATCCTATCTTTCTGGGAATATCCTATTATGAGGGTGTACAGGGATCCCTCACTACTTCGCGCTTCAATTAATGCGGCTTCAGCGCATCGCATTTTTTTTTTTTAAAAAAGCTGAATAAATAGATATTCATTGAATGAAAAAAAAAAGGACATTAAGGAAGAATAGGTGGAAGAGTTAAGGAAAATGTAAAAAAAACAAGGCCAATTATGCAAAAAACAAACAAAAACCCTAAATCTCCCCTCAAAACTGGATACATTGTTGCATCTGTGTGTGCGTCTGCGCAGCCACACCCTCTTCTGCTATAGCCTAGTATTAAGTGTATCTCAGGATAATAATCATATTTCATACTTATATTTATGAGCTATCTTTCTGTAGATCTTATTCCATTTCTATTTCTACTTGTTCTTCAATTTCATTTCACTTTCGACCTTGGACAGCTTGGTATCGCGGGTTGTTTTGCAAAACGAATGTTGGTAAGTGAGAGAGCGTCTGCATTTATATTTTATTTACGTGTTGTTATTTTTTTCAATGTTTAAATGTTATTATAAGCATTTTATAGCATTGGATGTGTGTTTATTGATATTATATACACACATACATGTATGTATACGTCAGTCGGGGCTGGGGTGATCCTGCTTTGAGGATTTCGATGGTTGCGTGGGGATCTCGGTCCCAATTAACCGCGGAAAGTGAGGGATCCCTGTATTAGCATTATATGAAGGTATTTGTTTGTTTTTAATGTTATTTTTATATATGCTGTAATGTGAGTGAATGCAGGTACTAACCCTTATTACCGTATTCGACGTAATAAGCACCCTGCTCCAATAAGCCCCCCCCCCCCATGTGTTTGATCTTACGTCTAATAACAGCCCATGTGTACTAGAAGCAAAATCGTAGATCAAACTTATCAATTTTATTCGATTAGTCTCTGTAACCGTAAAATGAGGCATTCACTGCCTCTAAAAGTGAGTTTACATGGTACTTCAAGACCACTTGTCACTGGGGAATGTCTGTAATGTTCATCAGTAACGGCACATTTGATCATTGCGGCACGCTTTAAAAAACGGAGAAATATTTTGCTGTGTTCTCTTGGTAAATGTCCAACAACCGATGAACCTTTAGAAACTGCTACAGCAAAACTATGGGATTCTCTGAATGAATTGAACTATGAGCCAGATATGGACCCATCAGAAAGAGATGACGAGTATTTTTCACCCGATTCTCCTGCTCACTAACTTCATAAATTTAAGGACCTTCCTGGACATGTCTTCTTCTTTTCCTTTCGGCTTTTCCCTTCAGGGGTCGCCACAGCGAATCATCTGCCTCCATCTCACCCTATCCTTTGCATCTTCTTCTCTTACACCAACGACCTTCATGTCCTCCTTTACCACATCCATGAATCGTCTCTTTGGTCTTCCTCTAGGCCTTTTGCCTGGTAGTTCCAGCCTCAGCATCCTATTACCAATATACTCACTATCCCTCCTCTGTACATGTCCAAACCATCTCAATCTAGCCTCTCTGACTTTGTCTCCAAAAGCGTCTTACATGTGCTGTCCCTCTGACGTCCTCATTCCTAATCCTATCCATCCTCGTTACTCCCAAAGAGAACCTCAACATTTTCATCTCTGCTACCTCCAACTCTGCCTCCTGTCTTTTCCCCAGGGCCACTGTTTCTAACCCATACAGCATCGTTGGCCTCAACACCGTCTTGTACACTGTTCCTTTCATTTTTGCCGATACCCTCCTATCACACATCACACCGGACACTTTTCTCCAACCATTCCAACCTGCCTGCACACGCTTCTTGACCTCTTTTCCACACTCGCCATTGCTCTGGATTGTTGAGCCTAAGTACTTAAAATCCTCCACCTTTCTTATCTCTGCTCCTGTAATCTCACCGTTCCTCTTTGGTCCTTGGCATTCATGCACATGTACTCTGTCTTACTGAGGCTAATCTTCATTCCCCTCCTTTCCAGGGCATACCTCCACCTCTCTAGATTTTCCTGCACTTGTTCTCTGCTCTCACTACAGATTACAATGTCATCTGCAAACATCATAGTCCATGGGGAATCTTGTCTAACCTCGTCTGTCAGCCTGTCCATCACCATAGCGAACAAGAAGGGGCTGAGAGCTGACCCTTGATTCAGTCCCACCTCCACCTTGAATTCTTCTGTCACACCGACAGCACACCTCTCACCACTGTCTTACATCTCTCATACATGTCCTGCACCACTCTAACATACTTCTCTGCCACTCCAGACTTCCTCATGCAATACCACAGTTCTTCTCTCGGCACCCTGTCATATGCTTTCTCCAGATCCACAAAGGCACAATGCAGCTCCGTCTGACCTTCTCTGTACTTCTCCATTAACATCCTCAAGGCAAACACTGCATCTGTGGTGCTCTTTCTGGGCAAGAAACCAAACTGTTGTTCACAAATGCTGACTTCTGCCCTTAGTCTAGCTTCCACTATTCTTTCCCATAACTTCATCGTATGGCTCATCAACTTTATCCCTCTGTAGTTGCCACAACTCTGCACGTCTCCCTTGTTCTTAAAAATGGGCACCAGCACACTTCTCCTCCATTCCTCTGGCATCCCTCTCACTCTCTAAGACCTTGTTAAATGTTCTTGTCCAGAAAATCTACTGCTACCTCTCCTAGACACTTCCATACCTCCACCGGTATGTCATCAGGACCAACTGCCTTTCCATTCTTCATCCTCTTCAATGCCCTCCTCACTTCACCCTTACTAATCTTTGCTACTTCCTGGTCCTCAACAGTCACCTCTTCTACTCTTTTTCTCTCTCATTTTCCTCATTCATCAGCTCTTCAAAGTACTCTTTCCATCTTCCCAGCACACTTCTGTCATCAGTCAATACATTTCCCTCTCTGTCCTTTATCAATCTAACTTGCTGCACGTCCTTCCCATCTCTATTTCTCTGCTGTGCCAACCTGTATAAATCATTTTCTCCCTCCTTACTTTCCAGCCGAGCATACAAGTCATCAAGCACTCTGTTTGGCCTTTGACACTGCTACCACCTTTGCCTTCGCTGTGTCTCCCTGTACTCCTGTTTACTCTCTTCGGTTTTCTCAATGTCCCACTTCTTCTTAGCTAATCTCTTCCTTTGTACACACTCCTGCACTTCCTCATTCCCACCACCAAGTCTCCTTATCTACTTTCCTTCAGATGACACACCAAATATTCTCTACCTGTCTCCTGATCACATTCGCTGTAGTTGTCCAGTCATCTGGAAGCACTTCCTGACCACCCAAAGCCTGTTTCAACTCCTCCTTGAAGACAACCCGACACTCTTCCTTTTCAGCTTCCCACCACTTTGTCTTCTGCTCTGCCTTTGCCTTCTTCACCTTCCTCACCATCAGCATCATCCTGCACACCACCATCCTATGCTGTTTGGCAACACTCTCACCCGCTACTACTTTGCAGTCACTGACTTCCTTTAAATTACATCGCCTGCACAAGATGTAGTCTACCTGTGTGCTCCTACCTCCGCTTTTATAAGTCACCCTATGCTCCTCTCTCTTCTGGAAGAAAGTATTCACCACAGCCATTTCCATCCTTTTTGCAAAATCTACCAACATCTGTCCTTCTCGTTCCTGTCCTGGATACCAAACCTACCCATCACTTCCTCGTCCCTCTGTTTCCTGCACCAACATGTCCATTGAAGTCTGCCCCAATGACCACTCTTTCACCTCTGGGGGTACTCTGCATCACTTCATCTAACTCCCTCCAGAATCTCTCCTTCTCTTCTCGCTCACATCCTGTCTGTGGGGCATAAGCACTAACAACATTGACCATCACACCTTTAATTTCTAACTTGAGACTCATCACTCTGTCTGACACTCTTTTCACTTCTAGAACATTCCTGGCAAACTCCTCCTTCAAGATGACTCCGACTCCATTTCTCTTCCCATCCACACCGTGATAAAACAGCTTAAACCCTGCTCCTATGCTTCTAGCCTTGCGACCTTTCCACCTGGTCTCCTGAACACACAGTATGTCCACCTTCCTCCTCTGCATCATGTCAAGCCAGCTCTCTACCTTTTCCTGTCATAGTTCCAATATTCAAAGTCCCTACTTTCAGTCCTAGACTCATGCCTTTCCTCTTCTCTCTCTGGCAGCGGACACGCCTCCGCCTCTCCTTCTTCGGCGTCTTCGACCAACAGTAGTCAATTTCCATCAGCACCCTGTTGGTTGATGGCACTGATGGCGATGCGTTGTTAACCGACCTCGACCGATCCGGTATGTCATTCTTTCTTGTGATTCGCATAGTTTATTTGGCATTTGTTTTACGCCGGATGCCCTTCCTGACGCAACCCTCTGCATTTATCCGGGCTTGGGACCGGCGTGAGGGAGAGACACTGGTTTGTGCCCCCCCCTCACGGCTGCATTTGCTTTTGTACATACATGTGTACATACATTGTACATACATGTGCTTTTGTATAATGTTTGTGTTGATTGGTAAAATGTGCCATGTGCTAAAGTTGACATTCGTGCTGATTGGCTTGATTTTATTTCCAAGAAAATGTTTCAGGGAACAGTGCCGGGAGGGAAAAAAAAAAAAAAAAAAATTATACTGTTTTCTGTTTTTTTCAACTTTCATCGAAGTAGTTTAGTCGATACTACAAAATGAATAACACAAATACCAGTACAACTCTTTTATTGTTCTGTTATTATTCATATTTTCCACCTCGATGCTAATAAGCACTCACCGTTCCACTCCGCTGGTAACATTTTAATAAGTGCCCTCCCACTCCAATTTTTAAAGCGCCCTGGGCGGTTATCACGTCAAATACTCTGACATTAAATGTATCTATGAATAAATAAAAAAATTGATTTAGCATTGATATGTAATTACTGCACTGGTCAGGGTGACCAATGACCTGCTGATGACAGGCTTTCCATCAATTCTCATTCTTTTGGATCTGTCTGCCTCGTTTGACACCGTGGACTACAACCTCCTGCTGCACCAACTTCAAAATACTATTGGTCTATTAAACTCTGTATACGACTAATGCTCCTATCTTACTGGGAGAACTGAACACATTGCCCTGGTAAAATTAAAATCAGAGAACCACATTGTCACCTTCGGGGTTTCCCAGGGCTTGTTGCTAGCCCCAACCTTTTTCACCTTCTACATACACCCCCTTGGTCGTGTCATCAGCAGACATACCCTGGCATTTCATTTTTATGTAGACAACACATAACTATCTCAAACTGGTTCCAGCCACTCTGCACCCTCGACATCTGCCACCCAACAGGAGATAAATGAATGGATAAAGCTTAACTTTCTTCAGCTAACCTGCTGTTCGACCGAGTCCATCCCGGTTGGCACGCCACTAAAAGTGTGCACTTCCACCATCACCACAATCACTTTCTCCCATCGTGACATTCCATGATCTCCTGCCATCACCAACTTTACTTTAAAAGTGGACGCCCACCTCACCGATGCTCATGTTCAACAACTGTGTTAAACCTCTTTCTACCTTCTCCGGAACATCGTCAAACTCACTCTGCCAGACACAGAAAAGCTGGTCCACGCCTTTGTCTCAACAAAGCTGCAACTATTCCAACACATTCAAGTGTTAAAAAGCGACAAAGCATCCAGAACAGTGCTGCTAGGATCCTGCTGAGGGTGAAAAATATTTGACGACATCTTTCCCATTCTCAGTGTACTCCACTGGCTCCCTGTTTCACTTTGCATGGAATACAAGGTCTCACTCCTCAGTCACCAATGTATACGTGGGACTGTCCAAGTATCTCAAGGATCGCCTCAGTACACAGGCATCCTCACACTTCCACCGTTGCACCACCACCTACACCCTTAAAACTCCAGGACTAAATTTCACACAATAGGGGATTGGGGATTCTGTTTGGCCACTTCACGCCTATGGAATGCCCTACCAGTCCACCTGAGGGTATGGCAGAACATGGACACTTTTAAATGTGCCCTGAAAACCCACCTTTTTTAAAAATACCATCTGTAGATACTTTTTTGTGCTGTGTTATTTCTGTGTTATTTTACAATAAAATGTATTATTATTTTATAGTATCTAAGTGGATATGAAATTCATTCATTTTCTGAACCACTTAATCCTAATTAGGGAGGCTGGTGCTCATCTCGGCTGACTCCTGGCGAGGGTGAGGTACACCATGGACAGCTCTCCAGACCATCGCGGCGATATGAAATAGTTAGGAAGTTATTTTGGCTGTGATGTAAGAGGAATAAATTGCTTTCGGGCATGAAATTGTTGGAAAATAATTAATGTTGGTGTATTGTCTGTGACAAAGATTTATTTATTTATTTTTATTCTTTGCTGCCTGGCAGAAAGATGTATGTTGCTAAATCAGATGACAGCTACAGATATTTTCATTTTATTATAAAAGGTTAAGAAATATTACCAAATCATTCTCAAAAGTTAGTTTCAGGGTTTTTTAATTTTTTAAAAATCTGATACATTCTGTCTTATTAAAGAAGAGGTTGAGTTTTTCACCAGCGCTGAGATTTGATCTATTTCGAGTGCCTGTAATGCTGCTGCTGGAGTCTATAGTTGAATTCACACATACTGTACTTGCATGACTAAATCTTCCACCATGACAAAGAATTCATAATAATAGGTAATTCTTATAGTACTCTGTTAAATGTTTCAGCTCCCTCCTTCTGATTTCATTTTAATATATAGTTGTTTTGAATACTTCAGTTGATGTTTAATTACTTTTCTGAATATATGTTCTGTATAACTGCTGTCTTTTTAAAAATGTTTCTCATGCACTGTACATCAGTCAGCTTGCTTGGCTGCCAGCTCCTCTATCATTAACCCTGTGTAAGCTGTTCCTTAGTCTTATGTTCTCAATTCCACAAATAATTACTGAGTATGCAGCTACACAAGACATATGGAATCTCTGAGGCAACACATCCAGCCTTATTCTGCTATAGATTCTATTTATGACGCTTGTCAGTTGAGTAGGCTATTTAAATACACTTATTCTGCCTTACGGAATGCAATCGTCTTATTGAATTAATTAGTGGAAAGTGGACTGCTGTCCCATTAAATAGTTTAGGCTAATTAAAAACTACTCGCTCTTTGTGATGGATAGAAGGAGGAGGAAGAATTGTAGATCAGCAGAAGCTTTTAAACTCTAAACTTTTGCAGTGATGCAGTATTTTATCTCAAAGAAAGTAACTAAGTGAAAATGTGCCTTATATGTTAACGATTTGCTTCATTATCATTCTCAAAAATGTTTGTTACACTCAAAGGCTCCACTCATCCAACCATCATTTTAGCCAACCAGCCAAGTGTTAATTTTTATAGCCATTTTGTCCAAGATCCATACTTCGAGTCATACCTCCATCCATCCATCTATCCAACCATCAGGTCTGCGAACCAAGCAGACATACATGAACGAGCCAAGCCAGTTCATCAACAGTCCAGCCAGACACTCATCCATCCATTCAACCATCCACCCTCTCCTTTATCCGGTTAGCTCACCGATCCATCCATCAATCCACCAGTGTATCTGTTTTCCCAGATATCCATTGTTCTTTCTGTAGCTACAAATACACCATTCTTACACCAGGTCATCCAACCAATTCATCTAGCATATTTCCATCCATCACGCATTAGCTCTTGGTTCTCCCAACTGTAATCTACAAAAAAAAAACTTTTAAAATCACAGTCTAAGGGTCTCGATGTACCTGCCCAGTCATTCTTCCTTTCTCCCTCCCTTATATATTAACGCCTTACATTTACTGTATTAAGCAACAGGAGGCTTCTCCTGTTGAACTCAAAATGCATATCGGTATCTATCACGTCATCCATACAGCACTGAAGTGTAATTCCCTCTATTATCTCTTGGCAGGGGCTGAAGCCAAGAATCATGGGAGTCGCAGTACGCCTGGCATTGATGGCCTGGGCTCTGCTCGGCTGGTCTCGGGCATCAGAGAGTGCACCCTCTCTGAGCGTGGCAGTGATCCTAGGCGAGACTCGTGGTGTCTCTGAAAGGGCATTACGTCCAGCACCAGGTGTCGGAACACCACTGGACATCAGTGTGCTCGCTGTGCAGGTGAACCACACGGACCCAGGCAGCATGCTTACCCATTTGTGCCAGCTCATGTCACGTCAGCGCCTGCATGGCCTTGTGTATGGTGATGGAACTGACCAAGAATCTATCGCCCAGATGTTGGACTTTGTCTCTTCTCAGACTGCCATGCCTATCCTAGGTGTCCATGGAGGTGCAGCCATGACTATGGCTGAGAAGGTAAGTTGTTTCATAACTCACTTTCTAGCCATGAAATCTTTCGCTTTCTTTATCTTGCAATTAATGTCTAGACTTTTTTGCTAGTCCTTAGAGCTATGCTGCAAAGGCAGCTGACCTCACAGGAGGACACCAGAGATGTGCTTGTGCTGTTTTTATTTTTTTTAGCAGCATGAATTGACTACTATAAATTACCCTTAAAGGAAATTCATGAGAATATTGTGGTATGCAGAGAGAAGGACTCAAAGAAGAGTTATTCCAGACAGCATCATACCTTTTAATATCTTGTCTACAAATGTGACTTTTTGTGGTAGATCTTGAAGTTATGGCTGAAAGAAGTACGGCTGTGGATATGATCCATAAACCTAAGGAACAGGTGTTTCTTTCTGGCCAGCAGATTTGGGTGCAGTGCCAGATACCCCAGTGTTTGTCTGGCCTAGTTTATCCTGGCCCATAATCTCAACTATTTTATCATAGCTGACATAAATCAGATATTTACACTGGTGAATAAAGAGACTGTGAAGGCTGGAGATTTTTTTAGCCATGTTTTAGCCCTGTAACTTTGTGACATTTAACTAGACACTGCTTCAGATCTCTGACAGATACGCAGCATTGGTGACGCCATCTGTGCAAAACACTGTGTCAGGTTGCCAGTCCTACGTCCTGCTGCCTGTCAGATTCTTGTTCGCCTGTCTGTTTGCTGCAAGTCGGCTTTGGCAACAAGTTGTTGCAAGAAATTCAGGTGTGTGTGTGTGTGTGCGTGCGTGTGTGTGCGTGTATATGATGTAAAAGCTCGACAATCTCAGAAACGGAAATGTCAGGGGAGAGTTAACCAAGAGTGCTAGTGATAATACCTTATATTCATTCATAAATCTACAATTAAGTTATCACTATCAGATCATAAACTGCCAACTAGCATCAAAAATACAGTAGCAGAACCTCTGGCCAATCGCGCGGTGGGTATTGGGCCACGATGCTTGCTATTTATTCCAGTTCTGTATGTGCTCTACTCTTGTTGGTGTTGGTGTACAGAGTCGGCAGCCTAGAGATTAAACTCAGCATTTTAATGAAGTATTCCTTTTTTTTTCTCCTTTTCCATGAGCTAATTGCTTATGGCTAATGGATAGTTATTATAATATCAGGAAGGATTTTCACCAAGGTTAGTGGAATCCCCCTGTACTGCAACATTTATTTTCTTTTCATATTCTATCACTAAAATGGCACAGCCATGTTTTACACTCCAATAAGCTTTGAGCTAGCTGCCATCTCAACTTGGTTTCATCAGCAGTGTAACTTAAACTGACTTCAAACAAACACTAATGCAGCCATTTTACCCAATTTGCTTCTTTTAAACGCTGCCGAAATTGCCCCAGTGTGCTTTCGACTCCTAACAACTTTTTGTGTAGCGAGCTTTTCTAATGGCATGATGTCGGCTTTGCTATTTTCATTTCACGCCAATCGGTGGATTAGCTGTAAATTAATTTTTGTGCAGTGCACAATGACAGATAGATCCCATACGCCTCAGAGGATGTAATTTTTTTTAAATTATTTTTTTTCCCCTTTGATTGTAATTCGAGAAGGGATGTTTGCTATGCCGAGATATGCGAAGGTGTTTATAATTCATGAGGGTCTAATTTATTTATTCTCTCATTTGCCTGAAACGGCGTCCTTCAGCACGACTCAGGCGCATTAGGGCCACACTTTAGTGTAGCATGAGAATAATAATCAAACTAAGAGGTGCTCCAAGATGCAGCAGAGCAGCTGAAATCATTGTGCAGTGCTCCCCTCGCAAACGTACACGCCCTCCTTTCATTCAGTAGCTTAGACACTTTTTGCACGATGCTCAAGTATACAGAAGCGTCTCCTTAAAGAAGAAGTGTTTGAAGTGAACTTGCAGAACAGGCGGTATTACCAGGAGTAAAAGGACATCAGGGAATGCTCCATGTTTTTGCAGTCTCTTTTCAGAGGGAAGCTGCTAATACACGTGACATCATGGAGTAATTCGCATTTTCATAGCATAGTCACGTAGCATCGGTTTTTATATAGATCATAACATTTCTGAAAACACTCAGGATAGAATAGCATTTTATCTAAACACCAAATAATACATTTTTAAAAATGTATCATCATAGACAAAAGTCATAGTTATACCCAAAAACAAACTATTTACATGCCTGCAACATGTTTACCACAAATACACATAAAGTAGAGATTGAAAGGATCTGAGGAATAGACAGTGACTGGACACTGTAAAATATGGTAGTCAGAGAAGAAGAAGCAGAAGAAGAGGAGAGATTGGGTGTTATAAATGATAATGATCAGTCATTGGGCTTTAGAAACAATGATGATCAGTGATTGGATGTTGTACACAGTGCTGATCACTGATTGGGTATTGAGAAGACTGGTCAGGGTTGTCCCATGAGGCTGTGAGAGAACAGACATCTGTTTGTTTCCATACCTCTAGTTGTTGGTACCATAGTTTTCACAGATTGTGCACACGAGTGTGTGATAAAGATAACGAGTTTTACTGTTCAAAACACACACACACACACACACACACACACACACACACACACACACACACCAATAAGCTAGTTTCTTTTTTAATGATTGGGCACATGGATCGCAGGTTTTAAAACATGTACAGTATTAAATATGAAAACCAGTTATAAATGAAGTGAACATGTGATCCAGGACAAATAAAGCCTCGAGGCCCATAGAGCGATGTGATTTACTTAGTGGGTACGTTCATATATTCAGAAGGAATGCCCCACTTTTAAACCGATGCCTTTGGAGTATTATGGTATTCCTTGGAGCCGGATCCAAAAGATATATTTACTTTTATGGCAACACTTTGTGATGTTTCAACTAATATGGTAAAAATGGTAAGTCGATTTTCATTACAGTAATTTTCTAAATTTTTTAAGGTCAAGTGCTTATTGATTACTTTTTCCCATTTTAAAATATAAAGCATATTGGACAAATATATATAAAAATCTCACTGCTGTAATTTTTGATATTACTATCATTAATGATGGACAGGAAATTTCATTTCACAACATTCAGGTAAAACACATGCTAAAATGATCGCTTTTCACAACACAGTTCTTTCTGAAAGGGCCAAAGTATTCTTCTTAAGGGCTACACTGTATGAAGAAATAGAATTTCTATTAATAGTTAACAAGAAGTATACTGTGTTGATGTATTATTTACAGACTTCCTTCATTATGATTCTGCACGAAAAGGTGTTTTTCATGGCCAAAAATGACTAAGAATGTATCGCAGCATCAACTCCTGGGGGTTGCAACTTAGGAAAGCCTAGACGGCCCCAGACTCCCTGCCTTGCCGCACTCAACATACATCTGTTCAATCAGATACTTACAGGGCTTTCCACAAGTAACGGCAACTCTGAATTGTGAGTAGAGGTTGAAAATTGCAAACAATGGTGGTCAGTGATTGGTTGTTGGAGAAATATTAATGAGTGATTTGGTTTTGCAAATAATGCCAATCAGACAATGGTTATTGCAAACAGTGCTTCTCAGTGGTTTGGAGCTGGGAGCAGTGACGAACTCGGGGGTGATCGGTGACCAAGGAACAATGCTATGTGCTCGTTGCCACCGTCATGAGAATATTTCCATTTATTCTGCTTCTGAACATAAATAATTTTCTTTTCCTTCTCTCAACCAGAAATCAGCCGTCACTTATTTCCATTTAACTTGTTTCCAGGTGTGCTGATGTAATGGTCTATTGATACGCTGTGATAATGAAATATTTGTAGTGAAGTAGTTATGGTGCGAGTGTAGTAATGTCCTGGTATTGCTAATATCATCCCTAGAAAGACATTTAAACAGGGTTTAAAGAGCAATTTAAGCCAAGTTCAAAAAATATTCCCATCATTTCCACTGATAAATAATTTAGTGTTTCATAAAAGATTCATAAAAATCTTTCCTCACATACCAGAGTTTGTTTTTACTTTTACTTGAGGTGTAATGATTTTACCAAATAATATGCAAATTTGATGCAACCCAATTTGATGGTCTGTGTCCAATGTTAGCAAACCATTTAGTGTTTTACTCAGGGAATTCTAACATGTTTATTTCATAAATGTGGATAATCATCATCCATCAAAGACTCATTACACTGTTCCCCCTGAAAACAAAAAAGTTCTGTAAAACTCATACACTTTCATTTAAAAATATACCTTCCTATACAAAACACTTTGTATAAGCAGACTACGTTACAAAGTTAGATTTCATTACTAATAAGACAATAACATTGTCCACATTTCCAGCTGAACCTTAAATACTAAAGGCATATAAAAGGAAGTAAGTGGTTACACAACAGTGCTCTTAAACATTTTTCTAAATTCAAACAACTTTAAAACTGCAAAAACAAAACAAAAAAACAGAAATTTTGTTTGTTTCCAAATTCTTTTTGCATCATCAACAACAAAAATAATAATTATAACAACAAGAATAACAACAACAATAATAATATTAATAATGATAAATAACAATATTAGAAACAGCAACAACAATAATAATTTTAACAGCCATTTTTAAGGGAAAATAAACTAAAAAAACTTCTATTCGTAGCGTCCTGTTCAATTATTGCAGAATTAAAATCACGTGTGTGCTAATCTGCTTGTTGCTTTGCTATACAGTATATTGTCATATATGTACCTTTTGCTATAACATGGAACCAGTATTCCACCCCTCCAGTGTTTCAGTTCATTTTAAACCAGTCTATTATACATAAAGATATTTTTAAAATAAAAAAAAATCCTAAGGCATTACATATATCAATAACAGGAGCACAGCAGTAAATACCCCACGGTCCTTGATTTGATTGACAGCAAAAAGGTTTAGAAATACAATCGAATTACCACAGAACACCTGTTAAGTTTCATTTAACTTGAACTTGCCTTCAGTGTTATTACATTGAATGTCCTCCAGGCATTACATGTACTCGTCAAATAACTGTATGTCATCAGTCTGTTCTGTCTGTTGTGAAAGATACATATCAAAACTGGGAGAATAAAACCCTTTTCAATGCTTATTTCTGCTGTAAGTCTCATCCCATCCCAGCTCTAATTCCTCAGCACTATTCCATCCATCAATCCTCACAACCCACCCCTCGGTTAAACTTCACAACCCATCCCCTGCCTCAATACTCGCCACCCATCCCTCCATTAAAATTCACCACTATCCCCTCAATCAGACCTCACAACCCATCCCCGACCTTAATCCTCACCATCCATACCCTCCGTCAATCCTTACAGCCCACCCCCTGTCAATCTTCACAACCCAATCCCATTCCTCAATCCTCACAATGTATCCCCTCCCTCAATCCTTACCACCAATCTCATCCTTTTATTCTCACAACCCCTCCCCTCACTCAACCCTGACAACCTGTCTCTGTTCTCAATTCTCAGAACCCGTCCCATCCCGCAACCTTCACAATTATCCCCCTCCCTCAATACTCACCACCGATGCTCTCTATTAAAAATTCACAACCTTCCCCTTCCCAAATTCTCACAACCCATCCCCAAACTTAATCCTCGCCACCCATATCCTCCCTCAATCCTCATAGCCCATCCCCCTGTCAATCTTCACAACCAAATCCCTTCCTCAATCCTCACAATGTATCCCCTCCCTCAATCCCATCCTTTAATTCTCACAACCCCTCCTCTACCTCACAACCTATTCCCTCCATTAAACTTCACCACTTATCACTTCCCTCAAGCCTCTGTTAAACTTCACAACGCAGCTCCTTCCTCATTCCTCCCAAACCAGCCCCTCCCTGAATCTTCACATCCCCTCCGTTAAACTTTACAATCCTCTCTTTTCTCAGCCATCACCACCCATTCCCTCCCTCAGTCCTCACCACCTCTGTTTCAATCCTTACCCTCAATCCATTACTTTAATTCTCACAACCCACCCCATTTCTTAATACTTGCATTTATCTTGTTTCTAAAGTTTTGCACTTCATCTTGCTGTAAGATCACAACCTCCTTCATTGAGGATTTCAGACAGTTTATTTGTCTAAAGTATCTCTAATGCTCTATTTCTTTGAGGATTGCAGATGCTCTGTCTATCTCAAGTATTGTACATGCTCTATCTCTGTAAAAGATAACCGATGCTCTATTCCTTTGAATGGGAATCTTCAGGCAATCCTTTTTTGAAGAAGAAGAATTTGCAAAAAATTTCCTAAAGGATCATAGACACCTGACCAATTTCCAACCTCGCTATACTGTACACGTATTTTCATGTACAATATCCATTCAAGCTCTTATCCATATTCATTCCTTCTCTGCCTCACAACATTCACTCATATTCTCTCTGTCTGAGACACAATATTTCTCAGATTCTACAACATAAGCCCAAGATACCTTCATCCTGGAGCTCACACGCTGATCCTGTTACTACTGTTGTGGGGCCTACATCCAAAACCTTTTCAAATGGATCAGATTCCTGGTTCATATTGTTCTGGTTGTTACCCAGCATGGCTCAACCTTTTTAAACAATTCTTCATTCAGGGCCTGGTTGTCTAGAACAGCATCAGTCACCACTTCCATAATCACTGTTGTCACAGAACCAGACTGCTCGAGTTGGAGAAGTTATGGAACTGATGAGAAAATGTACTTGCATGGTGTGTGGCACATTAAAATATTTAGTGTAGCAGGAGCAGCACCGACTTCCCTGGCCCACAACCATCTATTTGATAGTTCCTTTCAGTGGATTGTTATAAAAAGTATGACTGGTAATCTTCATGGCAACAGACATCCCCAAACAAGAACTTTGCATTTACAAAATGTTTTATGGAGTAAAGGTACCTGATAAAAAGACCACCGAATACAAGTTCCAGGTCATATAGCCATAATAAACAGGCACTTAACTTTTTATTTTGTTGTGTGTGGCGGTTTATTGTGTCACTTTTGTGTTAACAAACATACTTCAAGCAGTTGTTGTTGTTGTTTTTTTTTTTTTTTTTTTTTTTAGTTTTAAAAACCTGTATAGTATTTAACCAGCTTTTCTTAAGTGGCTTTCACCAAGTGGGCTGGTGAGAGTGTGCAGCAGTCCACACTGAGCTTTAATCCAACACCTGTTTACTTTAAACAGCAAAATAAAGCTTTATTACCAAACCAAATTGAGTGGATGTCCTAAAATTGTCTCAGACTGGAAAGGTGTGTTTATATTAAGCAAGCTTAGTTAAAAGGACATCACAGGGGCATTGTGGTTAACACGTCCAGCTCATAGTAAGAAGGTTCTGGGTTTGAGCCCCAGGCTTGGACATTTCTGTGTGGGGTTTGCATGCTCTTCCTATGTTTGTGTGGGCTTCCTCCAGGTGCGACGGCTTCCTTCTACGGTCCAAAGACATGCACATTAGGCAAATTGCTCATAAGTGTGGATGTGAGCATGCATTGTTTTGTGTTTCTCCTTGAAATAGTCTGGCGAGTGGTCCAGGATGTATCTCGCCTTCACCCAGTGTTGCTCCAGTCTGTCCGTGACCATAATACGATTAAGTGGTTTGGCTCATGAGTGAGTGATTGAGTTAAAAAAAAAGAATAATTCCATATTCAATGAAAATATATTCTAAAAAAAAAGCATATTAAGCATACCCTTTTAATCAGCGCTGGCAGTCCTGAAGACCTTAAAATCCCTTGATCACAGTTTGGTGATTTATTTACTACTAAGCATGGTGTGTAACTGTTAAGCCAAAATAGGGAGTGTTTAAACAATGAAGTCTCTTAAGTTTGTTGAATCAGGTGCTGCAGGAGAGAAATTGGGGAACCCTGGAATATAGTCATGTGCTGTTTGCACCTCCTACGACATTCTTAAGAAATAATACATCCTAATGCTCTTAGCGGCATTATATTTCCTTCGCTCTATTTATCCCTAACACACCCACTTGGTATCTATCATGTTCTGTATTTTACAACACTGATAGTAAAATTGAGTGTCAAGAGATCACATTCAATTTGCATGCAAATCAAAGATACTTAAAGATGACCAGACAAGCCATAGAGTGAAGAAAACTCGAGAGTGAAACCAGCAGGTCAGAAGAACAACCACATGGCCTGGGGCAAACTGAAAAACTATACAGGACATAGTCCATCAGAAAAAAATGCTTGGAATGAATCACTAGCAGAATGCAAAAGCAGTGCACTGGGCACAACAACAGCAAGGTTATCAAAAGGTAACCAGGGAATCTTGTTGTACATACCTGAGACGGCCCACAGCTAACACACGATGTTGTACAGCATTCCTGCGACATTGCAGAAAGGTCATCATTTGGTTGACTGCACAAACAATATCTGAGACTTGTGATAATAAAACTGTAATGTTTATTGAGAAAAAGTAATTGGTTTTGACATTACCAAAATGTCACACAGAGCATTGGTGGCTCGGTGGTGTTAGGTTGTTGGATCACTGATCCCAAAGTCTGGGTTCAAGTCCCAGCTGTGAACGGTGTACTCTGCCCTTGCTGAAAGTCGGCTGAGATGGGTGCCAGTCTCTGCGTGACGCAAATTAGGATTTAGTCATTCAGAAATTTAATGAACTATTCATGTTAATTGTGTTTGGACTTACTTAGGGGCGGGGCTCTTAAGCACAAGTGTTTGAGGTTCGACTGATTGTGGGTTGAATTCATTGCTTTCTTTCATGTACTGTATGCAGACATGCAAAAACTATGGGAAGAAATTTCAAGCGCTCAAGTATTATGAACTCCGAAACAGTAATCCAGCCCAAACAGGAGGGGTGAGGCAGGGCATAGGGAAGTCCGATTACCATCAAACCCTGGGTCAGTCCACACAGAGCAGTGACAAAACATCGCGCTCAGTAATCAACGGCAGGAACATTGGTGAATATTTACTCAATTGAAGAACTGGCAAAACTTCACAGTGAGCAACTGTGAGAGATTCCTCCACTAGTTCCTAAGACGGTTCAAATAGTTCCAAAGGGAAGGCACTGAGAAACAGGATCTATGAAATCTGTTGTGAAGGCCATTTCTTGACCTGGTGCTATTGAATAGAATCACCTTAAAAGGCCTCCAGATGTCGATCCTTATGACCTGCGCCATTCAGATTTGCCTGTTCTCACTGACTGATGAAATCCCAGTTGTGCTAGACCCGACAGTGCTCATGCAGCTGAGGTCCAAGAGACGCTCACTGTTTTGCTATATTCCAAAGTAAACATTTGAAAGATCTGTAACATAATTGAACAAATTTGGTGTCAATCAGCTCAATCTGAATGAACACATTAGATTTCATACAGTGCTTCTTAAATGGAAACATTTCATTAAACTTGATTACTACAGACTGCAAACATCTATCAATGATAATATCCACATCTGAATTTTGAACTATGCATTTTGATACTCCGCTAGTGATTCCGAAATGTGTCTCTGATGGAAATAATTAAGGATGGCTCCCAAATGGCGCATCAACAAGGTGCTATTAACCCGGAGATTGCAAGTTCGAATACTACAGCCTTCCATGACCAGGGGTCCATAGAAACTGATTGGCTGAGTTCTCATGGGTGGGAGGGACAGCAAATTCCTGTCACTCATAGCGATCGACAGCCAATCATGGGCGTCTGTGAACTCATTCGTACGAGGGGGTTGGATAGCGCTTTCCCTACAAGTGTGCTAGACTGCCCACAAATACGCAAGTGCCGCAGTTCGAAAAGAGGCAAGTGGCTAACATCCTTCGTCAGTGGTTGTTGTGTAATAGAGAAGGCTGTACCTGACTGGTGTGAATTGGGTACAAATAAATTGTGCAGAAAATGGGAAATAATCCAACAAAAAAATTCAAGGATTTGTAAAATATTTTTCTGTGGCTACTCTGTCCATAGGATCGGTGCTCAGCCATCTTTCTGGAGTGTGTGCATTGTTTTACACAGCAGGTTCTCACACGTCTTCTTTCACCCTTCTGGCTTGCTAAGCAGTTCAACATGGAATCACAGCATTGCACAGCACACGGAATACCCACTGAGTCCTGCTTCATCCGATAACCTACCTGTCAGGGGGAAAGAGTCAATTTATTAAAAAAAAAAAATTAAAAATAACAGACAGTTCACTGGTGAAATGGCCACTAGAGGGCCTGCAGAAAGTAATCATCTTCATCATCATCATCTTTCCGCCTAATCTGGGGTCAGGTCACAGGGGAAGCAGAATAAGCACCGAGATCTCGAAAGAAATCAATGTTTTGATCAGATGGTTAAATATAACTCGAGACCAGCTGGGAATGTCAACATGTCAGTGAATCTAATGATACAAAATGAGGAGCAAACTTGATTGATGTGATATTGCACTGCTTTGGAACATGGAGGTGCTTTTAATTTGTATATTTATAAATGCTGAAATGGCCTGGCAAGCTGTCCGGGGTGTACCTTGCCTTTGCCCAGAGTTGGCTGAGATGGGCTCCAGCCTCCCCACAACCATAATTAGGATTAAGCGGTTCAGACAATGTTGATGAAATTATGATAATCTTAATCATTTGCTGAACTGCTTAAACCTTCTAAGGTCTTAGCCAACACGGGGCAAGGACAAGGTACACCCTGAACAGTTCACCAGACCATTTCAGGCCAACACACACGAGAGATTCTTACCTAGGGGCAATTTGGAACAGCAAATTAGCCTAAAGTGCATGTCTTTGGATTGTGGGAGAAAACCGAGGCACACAGAAAACCCACTCAAGTGCAGGGTGAATATGCAAAATCCACAAAGAAACACCAGCACCTTCTTATTGTGAGGTGGATGTGCTGACAACTACACCACAGTGTCAGCCTACAAAGAGTCGGAAAGTTTAATCATTTGATTAGACTCAAGTCCAACACTGGTTTGTACATGTAACAGATTGGATGAGAAAATGAGATTCAAACTGCAGTATATAAACAATAATACATTTTTGAATGTAATCAGTTCACGCAGAGTTGACTCATGGACATGCAGAGGAAACTAAAGAACACAGCAATACACTTTCAGGAAAAAAGCCATGTGTATCACTCACGAAGGATTCGTAACCTAGGTCTCGATAAGACCTGTGTAACTGATGTGAGTACAGCATGGCACTCTGAAATTGAGATTTCATCTATAAACATTCTCATAAAAGTTATTTGATTTATTGTCACAGAGTGTACTTTAACGTCACACATTAAAACTAAACATGTTATAAACATAACATATAATAATTAAATATCACTCTGTATAACCCAATGCATTTATTTTTGAAGAAAAATATCAGTTTAAACAAGAAGTTCTGGGTTTGATACCCAGCTCGGGTGTTTCTATGTGGAGTTTACATGTTCTCCCTGTGCTTGTGTGGATTTACTCTGGGTAATCTAGTTTCCACCTACAGTCCGAAAACATACACTGTAGGCGAATTGGCTGTTCCAAATTACCCCTAGGAGTGAGTGTGAATGTGAATGGTTGTGTATGTGTTTGCCCTGTGTCGGCCTGACGAGCCCTCCCTACCCCGCCCTCACTGTAGGTGCCAGCCAGCCTCCTCGGCATAGAAAAAGAATGAATAAAAATATAGCTATCAATTTATCATAAAGTTATGTAACAAAATGTAAAGAATTATAATGTAATATCGTGTACAACAATGTAATATAACGGTGTAAGGTAGCGTAAGACTGAACCACACGATACAACAGACCATGATGTAATTATAATGCAGTGCGATGTCATGTAACACAATTTACTGTGATATAATGAAACACAAAGTCACATCATGATGGAACAATGTAGGGTTATATAGGGGTATAGGGAAATGTAACATAACATTAAATATGATGTGATGCAAACCATATTTAATATAAAGTCATTTAGCATAATTGAACAGTAATAACACAAGAAAAAATAACTGAGTCAGTAAATGCAGAATGTTCTAAATTTAGAATTGAGTTTCTTCCTCAAAGTTGTGGTGTAATAAACAAAGCACAACATAATGATACAGTGGGATGTATGTAAATGTGATACATTGATTGATTGCAGTGCCCAAAAGCGGAGCTGTTGCATGAGTTCCCTTTACTTGACAAATTTTTGGTGGGATCTGTCAAAACCGTCTCCTCCCAAAGGTCAGGGGTTCAAGCCCCACTATCACCGGGTTGTCACTGCTATTGCCTCAGTACTGCTAACTTGGTTATTAAAGGTCAGCCATGTCTCTCACTGTCTGTGGTAAGAGGTTCATGTAAAAGAATCATCGCTGACTTTCGTCAAGAACAGCTGCATCGCTGTCGGCGTGTTTCTGTCCTGTGATGGTCTCGTGAGCTGTCCAGGTTGTAGTCTGCACTTGCCAAGAGTCAGATGATGGGCGTCAGCCTCTCCACAGCCCTAATTAGGATTAAGCAGTTCATAAATTTAATGAACGATAGAACATAACAATGTATCCTTCTGAACTGTAACAATAGGACAAACTTAAGGATCAAGATATGATGGCATGTTCCATCAACAGGTTCTTACCCACACTGTCATCAAACAATACAAAACTTGTATCTCACAGAGCGGAAATTGCAGAAAATGGTGAACTTTAGCTTCACCAACGTTTCTGATTAACATTGACAAAGTTTAAGGTTCATCTCTTATATTTTTGTGACATTTAGCGATGTTGAATGACAATTAGTAACATTTCTGCAAATGCTTGCAAAAGTATTGGTGAACAATCACGACAGATAGCAGTTATTTGCCACAACATTTTGGACCTTTTGCCAACTTCTAGTAAAATACTGGAATTGATGCTCTCAAACGCAATAAATAGAGTGAGCAAACCTTCCCCAGATCCAGAAGATGGACTTAAACGGTTTCTGGCAAGAAGAAGCTCACCATGCTTCTGCCCCTGATGACTGACTGTGTCTGTAACAGAAGAGAAGGAAAGAAGGGGAAAAAAGAATGATTGATTGAATCAGCCTTATAAAAAGGTGAGGAAACCCTTCTTAGCATTGTGTTCACTACTTAGTGTACGAAAAGAAGCTTAGAAACCTGTGTTATCGCCATTTCCAAAGACTGTTTTGCAAACAACTGTTTTGCACACGTTTATACCTGCTCAAAAAAAAAAAGGGGGGAGGTCAGTTAAACATCCTAGCTCCAAGACAGCCCACCCATTTTTGACACAACACTATTTGTGAATCAATTTCACCTGCTTTTGTGCAAAAGGAACAGACAACAGGTGGAAATGAGAGGCACTTAGCAGGACAGTACAATAAAGGTGTGACCACAGACCATTTCTCTGCCCTCATCTTTTCTGTCAGATTCTTTGTGACTTTTGGAATTTGGCAGTACTCCCACCCTCAAGGTATCATGAGGTGGTGTCTAAAGCCCACCGAAGTTGCCCATTCAGGATAACACATTATTTTTTCCCCAGCACAGTGTCAAGAGCATGGAGGAGATATCAGGAGGTGCACCAAATACACCAGGAGACATGGAGGGGGCTGAAGGAAGACAAGCGAGCAAGACCATTATCTACTTCTTTGTGCACGGAAGAACAGGAAGAGCACTGCCAGAACTCTACAAAGTGACCTCCAACAGGCCTCCAATGTTCACATTTCTATTCAAACAGTCAGAAAGCAACTTTATTAGGGTGATATCAGGGCCCAGAAACATGCTGTCCGGTTAGTATTTGCCAAAGAACATAGAGATTGGCAGATTTGCCACTTGTGCCCTGTACTCTTCACTAATGAGAGCAGGTTCACCCTGAGCACATGTGAGAGACGTGACAGTCTGGTGACTCCACGGAGAATGTTCTGCTGCCTGCAACGTTTTCCAGCATGACCGGGTTGGTGGTGGTTAATGGTCTGGGGAGGCATTTCTTTGGAGGGCCATCAGCTTTGAGGGCTTTGACTGCCATTAGCTACCGGGATAAGATCCTGGGACCCATTGTGAGACCATATGCTGGTGCGCTGGGCCCTGGATTTCTTCTGATGCATGACAATGCAAGGCCTCACGTGGCAGGTGTATGTCAGCATCTCATCAGGAGCATGCCCAGGCATTGTAGGGACTGCATGCAGGCATGTGGAGGCCACACACACACACACACACACACGACTGAGGATCATTTTGAACTTGTCTTGAGAAATCTCAACAGAAGTTGGATCAACCTGTGGAAAATCAGATCAGACCTCATGGAAGAATATTTTGATTTCCATTAACAATTTTTATGTTGTTTTGTTCTCAACACATTCCACTCTGTAATGAATAAAGATTTTCATCCACAATATGTCCTTCACTGAGCTCGAGGAGGTGTTGCTTGAGTGTTAGGCTCATCTTAAATGTTTTGCAAAATAAATCTGCAATCTTCAAGCATCATCATTATCATCATCATCATCTTCCGCTTAATCTGAGGTTGGGTCGGGGGGACGTCCAGAAATCCCTCCTCTCACCCACTTCCTCCAGCTCTTCCGGGGGAAATCGAGGTGTTCCCAGACCAGCCGAGAGACATAATCCCTCCAGCATATTCTAGGTCGACTCCGGTGTCTCTTTCCAGTTGGACATACCAGGGAGGTGGGAGGCATTCTCACCAGATGCCCGAGCCACCTCAACTGATTCCTCTCAATGCAGAGGAGCAGTGGTTCTACTCCAACCTCCTCCCAGATGGCTGTGCTTCTCACCCTGCCTCTAAGGGAGAGCTCCACCACCTGATGAACCAAGCTCATTTCAGCTGCTTGTATCCATGATCTTGTTCTTTTGAGCCACTCCCTACTTCCATTTGAAACATTATTTGTGGAGAACAGCTTCCCCCTCCTGAGGCGTCGGGTGGTGGTCCAGAACCTTTTTGAGGCCAACCAATAATCGCTCTTCAGGTCCTCACCGAACTCCTCAAACGCCAGAGATTTTGCATTGGTGACAGCTTGGGCTGCAGCACGTTTGGCCTTCTGGTACCTGTCTGCTTCCTCGGGAGTCCCACAGGCCAATAAGACTTGATAGGCCTCCTTTTTGAGCTGGACAGCCCCCTTCACCGCAGGTTTCCACCACCAGGTTCGGGGATAACCGCCACCACAGGCACCGATGACTTTCCGGCCACAGCTATGGGCTTCTGCCTCATCTATGGAGGCACAAAACATGGCCCGTTCAGATTCCATGTCACCCGCCTTCTTCAGGACTTGATTGTAGCTCTGCCTGAGGTGGGAGTTAAAGAAATGTTCAAACAACATCTTCAAGATTTTTCTCAGATCCTAAAACCTGTGTAGCAGCCTTTTTATGAAGCCAACCTAAATCAAATGAGAAGCTCCATGAATAATGTCCTCACAGACAGTGTTACAGAGACACAGGAGCTGTGCAAGCTGTGGATCGTTTCTTATCAAATGAATATACAAAATCAGAATTTATTTGCTGCAGCACAGCTTTGAATTCCAAGGTCACACAGTCGTTTGTTCAGCATTAATATATAATAAACAGTGTTCATCCACACATAGATTACTTTTAAAAGGTTACTGTGTGAAATTGTTTAAAAGGGATGCAAAAACTTTCCTTTATAGATGCAATTATGTGCTTTTTCTCCCAGAAAGATATGGAGCTCTTATACACATCATGTTTCATTAGAGACATTGTGAACATTGTAATGCAGAAGAAAAACACGAGAGTATCCTTTTAACTTAATTTAGTAATTACTCTGTTCCAGCACTCGGGAAAAGAGTACAGTCCTGCGTTTAACTTCCCCGATATTAAAAATGAAATGATGGATGTTTTACTGGCTGCTCTTAATACCGAAGCATTCAGTTAACACAGTTATGCAACTGAGTGTGTGTTGAAATTCTGTCCGCTCATGAGTCATTGTACTTCCCACCACGGAGCAACTAAAGGCAGTCATCCACATTTTATAAGTCACATTGTGAAATTTTGATGGGAGGCTGCACAGAATTCTGGTTTAAACAGCTGGAAGTTGGCCCCCCTCTTACTCTCTCTCTCTCTCTCTCTCTCTCTCTCTCTCTCTTTCTCAATCTTTTTCACTCTTTACCCACCACCAGTCTCTGAGAACATGCAGAAAACATGGAAAATCTTTCTCGCATTATGAAAAATAGAAGAGCAAATACCCTTCTTTAACGTGTTTGCCAGTGCCATATGGGAGCAGAAATCACAGCAGAGCCAGCACACACACACACACACACATACACACACACACACACACACACACACACACACACACACACACACACACACACTACACATGCACATTAGGGCGAAGCAGGTCTCTGCCCGCATGTTCAAATTTTCACTCCCGGAGGACAGACCAGTTTTGCACAGAGATGTGTGTGTGTGTGTGTGTGTGTGTGTGTGTGTGAGCGAGAGAGAGATAGAGGGAATAAAAATGGAGAAATAGAGAAAGAGCAAGTGGGCAGAAGATCATGAAAGAGAACAAACTACAGAATTAAGCAGCATGGCAGATTTCTGCCCTGCTGAAGATGCTTTTATCTTGTCTGATAAAAAAAAGGAGAGAGAGCAAGAGAGAAGTACAAATCCAAATGCAGCTATGAATTAAAACTGTAATACACTCACTTGTTTATATGAAATGCATTTACACACAATTGCACAGACATAACAAATGGCATTTCAGGTAGCAAGTAGTGTTGCTGGATATTTAAGTAATTTACCCTGGATAGTGTTGTAAGTTATAATGCAGCCGTAAGGGGGGGGGCACAAACCAGTGTCTCTCCCTCACGCCGGTCCCAAGCCCGGATAAATGCAGAGGGTTGCGTCAGGAAGGGCATCCGGCGTAAAACAAATGCCAAATAAACTATGCGAATCACAAGAAAGAATGACATACCGGATCGGTCGAGGCCCGGGTTAACAACGACCACCATCAGTGCCGTCAACCAACAGGGTGCTGATTGAAATTGGACTACTGTTGGTCGAAGACATTGAAGAAGGAGAGGCGGGAGGCGTGTCCGTTGCCAGAGAGAGAAGAGGAAAAGCATGAGTCTAGGACTGAAAGTAGGGACTTTGAATGTTGGAACTATGCAATGAAAAGGTAGAGAGCTGGCTGACATGATGCAGAGGAGGAAGGTGGACATACTGTGTGTTCAGGAGACCAGGTGGAAAGGTAACAAGGCTAGAAGCATAGGAGCAGGGTTTAAGCTGTTTTATCATGGTGTGGATGGGAAGAGAAATGGAGTCGGAGTCATCTTGAAGGAGGAGTTTGTCAGGAATGTTCTCGAAGTGAAAAGAGTGTCAGACAGAGTGATGTGTCTCAAGTTAGAAATTGAAGGTGTGATGGTCAATGTTGTTAGTGCTTATGCCCCACAGACAGGATGTGAGCGAGAGGAGAAGGAGAGATTCTGGAGGGAGTTAGATGAAGTGATGCAGAGTACCCCCAGAGGTGAAAGAGTGGTCATTGGAGCAGACTTCAATGGACATGTTGGTGCAGGAAACAGAGGGGACGAGGAAGTGATGGATAGGTTTGGTATCCAGGACAGGAACGCAGAAGGACAGATGTTGATAGATTTTGCAAAAAGGATGGAAATGGTTGTGGTGAATACTTTCTTCCAGAAGAGAGAGGAGCATAGGGTGACTTATAAAAGTGGAGGTAGGAGCACACAGGTAGACTACATCTTGTGCAGGCGATGTAATTTAAATGAAGTCAGTGACTGCAAAGTAGTAGCGGGTGAGAGTGTTGCCAAACAGCATAGGATGGTGGTGTGCAGGATGATGCTGATGGTGAGGAAGGTGAAGAAGGAAAAGGCAGAGCAGAAGACAAAGTGGTGGAAGTTGAAAAAGGAAGAGTGTCGTGTTGTCTTCAAGGAGGAGTTGAAACAGGCTTTGGGTGGTCACGACGTGCTTCCAGATGACTGGACAACTACAGCTAATGTGATCAGGGAGACAGGTAGGAGAATACTTGGTGTGTCATCTGGAAGGAAAGTAAATAAGGAGACTTGGTGGTGGAATGAGGAAGTGCAGGAGTGTGTACAAAGGAAGAGGTTAGCCAAGAAGAAGTGGGACATTGAGAAAACCGAAGAGAGTAAACAGGTGTACAGGGAGACACAGCGTAAGGCAAAGGTAGCAGTGTCAAAGGCTAAACAGAGCACGTTTGATGACTTGTATGCTCGGTTGGAAAGTAAAGAGGGAGAAAATGATTTATACAGGTTGGCACAGCAGAGAAATATAGATGGGAAGGACGTGCAGCAAGTTAGATTGATAAAGGACAGAGAGGGAAATGTATTGACTGATGACAGAAGTGTGCTGGGAAGATGGAAAGAGTACTTTAAAGAGCTGATGAATGAGGAAAATGAGAGAGAAAAAAGAGTAGAAGAGGTGACTGTTGAGGACCAGGAAGTAGCAAAGATTAGTAAGGGTGAAGTGACGAGGGCATTGAAGAGGATGAAGAATGGAAAGGCAGTTGGCCCTGATGACATACCGGTGGAGGTATGGAAGTGTCTAGGAGAGGTAGCAGTAGATTTTCTGACAAGAACATTCAACAGGGTCTTAGAGAGTGAGAGGATTCCAGAGGAATGGAGGAGAAGTGTGCTGGTGCCCATTTTTAAGAACAAGGGAGAATTGCAGAGTTGTGGCAACTACAGAGGGATAAAGTTTATGAGCCATACGATGAAGTTATGGGAAAGAATAGTGGAAGCTAGACTAAGGGCAGAGGTCAGCATTTGTGAACAACAGTTTGGTTTCATGCCAAGAAAGAGCACCACAGATGCAGTGTTTGCCTTGAGGATGTTAATGGAGAAGTACAGAGAAGGTCAGAGGGAGCTGCATTGTGCCTTTGTGGATCTGGAGAAAGCATATGACAGGGTGCCGAGAGAAGAACTATGGTATTGCATGAAGAAGTCTGGAGTGGCAGAGAAGTATGTTAGAGTGGTGCAGGACATGTATGAGAGATGTAAGACAGTGGTGAGGTGTGCTGCCGGTGTGACAGAAGAGTTCAAGGTGGAGGTGGGACTGCATCAAGGGTCAGCTCTCAGCCCCTTGTTTGCTATGGTGATGGACAGGCTGACAGACGAGGTTAGACAAGATTCTCCATGGACAATGATGTTTGCAGATGACATTGTGATCTGTAGTGAGAGCAGAGAACAAGTGCAGGAAAATCTAGAGAGGTGGAGGTATGCCCTGGAAAGGAGGGGAATGAAGATTAGCCTCAGTAAGACAGAATACATGTGCATGAATGACAAGGACCCAAGAGGAACAGTGAGATTACAGGGAGCAGAGATAAGAAAGGTGGATAATTTTAAGTACTTAGGCTCAACAATCCAGAGCAATGGAGAGTGTGGAAAAGAGGTCAAGAAGCCTGTGCAGGCAGGTTGGAATGGTTGGAGAAAAGTGTCCGGTGTGATGTGTGATAGAAGGGTATCGGCAAGAATGAAAGGAAAAGTGTACAAGACGGTGTTGAGGCCAACAATGTTGTATGGTTTAGAAACAGTGGCCCTGGGGAAAAGACAGGAGGCAGAGCTGGAGGTAGCAGAGATGAAAATGTTGAGGTTCTTTTTGGGAGTAAGAAGGATGGATAGGATCAGGAATGAATACATCAGAGGAACAGCACATGTAAGATGTTTTGGAGACAAAGTCAGAGAGGCTAGATTGAGATGGTTTGGACATGAACAGAGGAGGTATAGTGAGTATATTGGTAATAGGATGCTGAGGCTGGAACTACCAGGCAGAAGGCCTAGAGGAAGACCAAAGAGATGATTCATGGATGTGGTGAAGGAGGACATGAAGGTAGTTGGTGTCAAAAAAGAAGATGCAAATGATAGGGTGAGATGGAGGCAAGATGGTTTGCTGTGGCGACCCCGAAGGGAAAAGCCGAAAGGAAAAGAAGAGGAACGTGTTGTAAATTATGGTGGATAATGTTAATGATGTTAAATTATAGTGGATATTGTTGTAAATTATAGTAGATATTGTAATACTATAGTAAATTACTGTAAATTCTGTTATAAATTACAGTGCATATTGTAAATTAAGGTGGATATTGTAAATTTTGTTGCATATTGTAAATTATGGTGAATACTGTTGTAAATTACAATGGATATTGTTGTAAATTATGGTGGACATTCTTGGAAGTTATGGTGATTACTGTTGTAAATTAAGGCGGATATTGTAAATTATATTGGATACGGTTGTAAATTATGGGGAATATTGTGAATTATGGTGGACGCTCTTGTAAATTACAGTGAATATTGTTGTAAGTTATGGTGGGTGTTGGAAATTATGGGGAATATTGATGTAAATTATGGTGAATATTGTTGTACATTAAAGTGGATATTGTAAATTATGATGGATATTGTTGTAAATTATGGTGAATGTTGGAAATCGTGGGAATATTGTAGTAAATTAAGGCAGATATTGCAAATTATGGTGCATATTGTGAATTATGGTGGATATTGTAAATTATGCGAGATATTATTGTAAATTATGGTAGACATCATAAATTATACTAATTTATTGTAAAATTCACTGGCTATTGTAAATGATGGTGAATACGGGTATAAACTGTGGTGGATATTTTGTAAATTATGGTGTATATTGTTGCAAGTTACACTGGATATTGTAAATTATAGTAAATCATTGTAGATACTGTTGTAAATTATGGTGGATACTGCTGTAGACGATAGTGGATATTGTTAATTATGTTGTTACAGTAGGTCTCCGTAATTCGCGGGGGTTCGGTTTTGGCCCCTCCGGCGAATCAAGATAATTCGCGAGTTCTGTACCCGGAAGTGAAACCCTATGTATCATATTACATGCGCAAGTGATCAACCGAAAAATGCAGCGGTGAGGATTGGGCACAAACAAGTGTCCATCCCCACGCCAGTCCCAAGCCCAGATAAATGCAGAGGGTTGTGACAGGAAGGGCATCCCACATAAAACTTTTGCCAAAATACACAATGCGTACCGTCAATACTAATTTCATACTGGATTGGTCGAGGCCCGGGTTAACAATGACCGCCATCAGTGCTGTCAACCAACAGGGTGCTGGTGGAAATTGGACTACTGTTGGTCGAAGAAGGAGAGGCAGGAGTCTAGGACTGAGAGTAGGAACTTTGAATGTTGGAACTATGACAGGAAAAGGTAGAGAGCTGGCTGCTGACATGATGCAGAGGAGGAAGCTGGACATACTGTGTGTTCAGGCGACCAGGTGGAAAGGTAGCAAAGTCAAGAAGCTTAGGAGCAGGGTTTAAGATGTTTTTTTCATGATGTGGATGGGAATAGAAATGGAGTAGGAGTCATCCTGAGGAATGGGTTTGTCAGGAATATTCTAGAAGTGAAAAGAGTATCAGACAGAGTGATGAATCTCAAGTTAGAAATTGAAAGTGTGATGTTCAACTTTGTTTGTGCTTACACCCCACAGGCAGGATATGAGCTGGAAAATAATGAGAGATTCTGAAGTGAGTTAGATGAAGTTATTCAGAGTACCCCCAGAGGTGAAAGAGTGGTCATTGGTGCAGACTTCAATGGGCATGTTGGTGCAGGCAACAGAGGGGACGAGGAAGTGATGAGCAGGTTTGGTATCCAGGACAGGAACATGGAAGGACAGATGTTGATCGATTTTGCAAAAAGGATGAAAATGGCTGTGGTCAATACTTTCTTCTAGAAGAGGCAGGAGCATAGGGTGACTTATAAAAGTGGAGGTAGGAGCACACAGGTAGACTACGTCTTGTGCAGGCGATGCAATTTGAAGGAAGTCAGTGACTGCAAAGTAGTAATGGGTGAGAGTGTTGCCAAACAGCATAGGATGGTGGTGTGCAGGATGACACTGATGGTGAGAAAGGTAAAGAAGGCAAAGGCAGAGCAGAAGACAAAGTGGTGGAAGCTGAAAAAGGAAGAGTGTCGTGTTGTCTTCAAGGAGGAGTTGAAACAGGCTTTGGGTGGACAGGAAGTGCTTCCAGATGACTGGACAACTACAGCAAATGTGATCAGGGGGACAAGTAGGCGAGTACTTGGCGTGTCCTCTAGAAAGAAAGTAGATATGGAGACTTGGTGGTGGAATCAGGAAGTGCAGGAGCGTGTACAAAGGAAGAGGTTAGCTAAGACGTGGGACATAGAGAGGACCGAAGAGAGTAAACAGGAGTACACGTGAGGCGACGATAGCGGTGTCAAAGGCCAAACAGAGGGCATATGATGACTTGTATGATAGGTTGGACAGTAAGGAGGGAGAAAAGATTTATACAGGTTGGCATAGCAGAGAAATAAAGATGGGAAGGACGTGCAGCAAGTGTGCTGGGAAGATGGAAAGAGTACTTTGAAGAGCTGATGAATGAGGAAAATGAGAGAGAAAAAAGAGTAGAAGAGGTGACTGTTGAGGACCAGGAAGTAGTAAAGATTAGAAAGGGTGAAGTGAGGAGGGCATTGAAGAGGATGAAGAGTGGAAAGGCAGTTGGTCCTGATGACATACCGGTAGAGGTATGGAAGTGTCTAGGTGAAGTAGCAGAAGATTTTCTGACAAGAACATTCAACAAGGTTTTTGAGAGTGAGCAGATGCTGGAGGAGAAGTGTGCTAGTGCCCATTTTTAAGAACAAGGGAGACGTGCAGAGTTGGGGCAACTACAGAGGGATAAAGTTGATGAGCCATATGATGAAGTTATGGGAAAGAATAGTGGAAGCTAGATGAATGGCAGAGGTCAGCATTTGTGAACAACAGTTTGGTTTCATGCCAAGAAAGAGCACCACAGATGCAGTGTTTGCTTTGAGGATGTTAATAGAGAAGTATAGAGAAGGCCAGAGGGAACTGCATTGTGCCTTTTCTGGATCTAGAGAAAGCATATGACAGGTTGTCGAGAGAGGAACTGTGGTATTGCATGAGGAAGTCTGGAGTGGCACAGAAGTATGTTAGAGTGGTGCAGGACATGGATGAGAGATGTAAGACAGTGGTGAGGTGTGCTGTCGGTGTGACAGAAGAGTTCAAGGTGGAGATGGGACTGCATCAATGGTCAGCTCTGAGCCCCTTCCTGTTTGCTATGGTGATGGACAGGCTAACAGACGAGGTGAGACAAGAATCTCTATGGACTATGATGTTTGCAGAATGCATTGTGATGTGTAGTGAGAGCAGAGAATAAGTGCAGGAAAATCTAGAGTGGTGGAGGTATGCTCTGGAAAGGAGAGAAATGAAGTTTTGCCACAGTAAAACAGAATACATGTGTGTGAATGACAAGGACCCAAGAGGAACGGTGAGGTTTCAGGGGGCAGAGATAAAGAAGGTGGAGGATGTTAAGTACTTAGGCTCAACAATCCAGAGCAATGGCGAGTGTGAGAAAGAGGTGAAGAAGCGTGTGCAGGCAGTTGGAATGGTTGGAGAAAAGTGTCCTGTGTGATGTGTGACAGGAAGGTATCGGCAAGAATGAAAGGAAAAGTGCACCAGACGGTGTTGAGGCCAGCGATGTTGTATGGTTTAGAAACAGTGGCACTGAGGAAACGACAGGAGGCAGAGCTGGAGATAGCAGAGATGAAAATGTTGAGGTTCTCTTTGGGAGTAACGAGGATGGATAGGATCAAGAATGAGCACATCAGAGGGACAGCACATATAAGAGGTTTTGGAGACAAAGTCAGAGAGGCTAGATTGAGATGGTTTGGACATGAACAGAGGAGGGATAGTGAGTACATTGGTAGTAGGATGCTGAGGTTCGAGAACACAGCCGCCAAAACCAAAGTCCCCCAAAACACAGACCATAACAAAAAGAACATCAAAGAACATGAAGTGTAATAAATTGGATAAACAAAACAGAAGGATAGACATGCGACAGCACAGTACATAAAATCTCACACACAAGCATTCTAAACATGAACTTCTGTACTGTACTGGAATAATGGTTGAAAAAGACTTTAATACTACAGTGTTTTACAACAGTTCAGATGATTATTCCTCTTCAGGCTCTTCAGAGGAAACTGTCGTTTCTTCAGTAGAAAGTCTTATTTCTTCAGAAGAGACATCCGATGCCATTACCTTTTTCTTGTGCTTACCCGGCGTTTGAGTGGCATCATAGAGCTTAACTGGTAATTAAAGCACACTGAAAAAAAATGGCTCATTGACAAGTTGTGTGTGAATGAGAAAAATGGTGCATATACATCATCTCAACCAATCAGCAGGAGGGAGAACAGCCATTGGCTGAATTTGAATCATGTGACAGTTACTCGGCAATCCGCGAATATGTGGGGGCGTGAGTGCAAAACCGCGAATAGCAAAGGGTCTCCTGTATTATTGTAAATTACGCTGTATATCGTAAATTATGCTGGACATTGTAAACTCTGGTGGATATTGTTGTATATTATGGTGGATACAGTTGTAAATTATGGTGAATATTGTTGTAAATTATGGTGGATACCCTTGTAAACTATAGTGGGTCTTGTAAATTCTGGTGGATATTTTTGTAAATGATGGTGAATATTGTAAATTTTGGTGAATATCGTAAATTATGGTGGATATTCTTGTAAATTATGGTGGATACCCTTGTAAACTATAGTGGGTCTTGTAAATTCTGGTGGATATTTTTGTAAATGATGGTGAATATTGTAAATTTTGGTGAATATCGTAAATTATGGTGGATATTCTTGTAAATTATGGTGGATCTTGTAAATTATGGTGGATACTGTTGTAAGTTATAGTGACTTTTGTAAATTATGGTGAACTTTGTTTTAAATTCGTTATGGTGGATACTGTTATGTTAAATTATGGTGGATATTGTGAAGCATGGTGAATATTGTAAATTACAATGGATATTGTAAATAATGGTGGATTGCCCCTTGCTAAAGGGCTGTGGTAGGAAGGGAATCCGATGTGAAAACCTATGCCAAATCAAACATGTGAAACAGATGATTTGCTGTGGCAACTACTGAAAAAACTGAAAAAGCCGAAAGGAAAAGAAGATTGTAAATTATGGTGGATATTGTTGTTAATTATGGTGAATGTTGATGTAATTTACGATCTTCTTCTTCTTCTTTTCCTTTTGGCTTTTCCCTTCAGGGGTCGCCACAGCGAATCATCTGCCTCCATCTCACCCTATCCTTTGCATCTTCTTCTCTTACACCAACGACCTTCATGTCCTCCTTCACCACATCCATGAATCGTCTCTTTGGTCTTCCTCGAGGCCTTCTGCCAGGTAGTTCCAGCCTCAGCATCCTATTACCAATATACTCACTATCCCTCCTCTGTACATGTCCAAACCATTTCAATCTAGCCCCTCTGACTTTGTCTCCAAAACATCTTACATGTGCTGTCCCTCTGATGTGCTCATTCCTAATCCTATCCATCTTCGTTACTCCCAAAGAGAACCTCAACATTTTCATCTCTGCTACCTCCAGCTCTGCCGCCTGTCTTTTCCCCAGGGCCACTGTTTCTAAACCATACAACATCGCTGGCCTCAACACCGTCTTGTACACTTTTCCTTTCATTCTTGCCGATACCCTCCTATCACACATCACACCGGACACTTTTCTCCAACCATTCCAACCTGCCAGCACATGCTTCTTCACCTCTTTTCCACACTCTCCATTGCTCTGGATTGTTGAGCCTAAGTACTTAAAATCCTCCACCTTTCTTATCTCTGCTCCCTGTAACCTCACCGTTCCTCTTGGGTCCTTGTCATTCATGCACATGTATTCTGTCTTACTGACGTGAATCTTCATTCCCCTCCTTTCCAGGGCATACCTCCACCTCTCTAGATTTTCCTGCACTTGTTCTCTGCTCTCACTACAGATGACAATGTCATCTGCAAACATCATAGTCCATGGGGAATCTCGTCTAACCACGTCTGTCAGCCTGTCCATCACCAGAGCAAACAAGAAGGGGCTGAGAGCTGACCCTTGATGCAGTCCCACCTACACCTTGAACTCTTCTGTCACACCGACAGCACACCTCACCACTGTCTTACATCTCTCATACATGTCCTGCACCACTCTAACATACTTCTCTGCCACTCCAGACTTCCTCATGCAATACCACAGTTCTTCTCTCGGCACCCTGTCATATGCTTTCTCCAGATCCGCAAAGGCACAATGCAGCTCCGTCTGACCTTCTCTGTACTTCTCCATTAACATCCTCAAGGCAAACACTGCATCTGTGGTGCTCTTTCTTGGCATGAAACCAAACTGTTGTTCAAAAATGCTGACCTCTGCCCTTAGTCTAGCTTCCACTATTCTTTCCCATAACTTCATCGTATGGCTCATCAACTTTATCCCTCTGTCGTTGCCACAACTCTGCACTTCTCCCTTGTTCTTAAAAATGGGCACCAGCACACTTCTCCTCCATTCCTCTGGCATCCTCTCACTCTCTAAGACCTTGTTGAATGTTCTTGTCAGAAAATCTACTGCTACCTCTCCTAGACACTTCCATAACTCTGCCGGTATGTCATCAGGACCAACTGCCTTTCCATTCTTCATCCTCTTCAATGCCCTCGTCACTTCACCCTTACTAATCTTTGCTACTTCCTGGTCCTCAACAGTCACCTCTTCTGCTCTTTTTTCTCTCTCATTTTCCTCATTCATCAGCTCTTTAAAGTACTCTTTCCATCTTCCCAGCACACTTCTGTCATCAGTCAATACATTTCCCTCTCTGTCCTTTATCAATCTAACTTGCTGCACGTCCTTCCCATCTATATTTCTCTGCTGTGCCAACCTGTATAAATCATTTTCTCCCTCTTTATTTTCCAACCGAGCATACAAGTCATCATACGCGCTCTGTTTTGCCTTTGACACTGCTACCTTTGCCTTATGCTGTGTCTCCCTGTTCTCCTGTTTACTCTCTTCGGTTTTCTCAATGTCCCACTTCTTTTTGGCTAACCTCTTCCTTTGTACACACTCCTGCACTTCCTCATTCCACCACCAAGTCTCCTTATCTACTTTCCTTCCAGATGACACACCAAGTATTCTCCTACCTGTCTCCCTGATCACATTAGCTGTAGTTGTCCAGTCATCTGGAAGCACGTCGTGACCACCCAAAGCCTGTTTCAACTCCTCCTCGAAGACAACCCGACACTCTTCCTTTTTCAACTTCCACCACTTTATCTTCTGCTCTGCCTTTTCCTTCTTCACCTTCCTCACCATCAGCATCATCCTGCACACCACCATCCTATGCTGTTTGGCAACACTCTCACCCACTACTACTTTGCAGTCACTGACTTCCTTTAAATTACATCGCCTGCACAAGATGTAGTCTACCTGTGTGCTCCTACCTCCACTTTTTTATAAGTCACCCTATGCTCCTCTCTCTTCTGGAAGAAAGTATTCACCACAATCATTTCCATCCTTTTTGCAAAATCGACCAACATCTGTCCTTCTGCGTTCCTGTCCTGGATACCAAACCTACCCATCACTTCCTCATCCCCTCTGTTTTCTGCACCAACGTGTCCATTGAAGTCTGCCCCAATGACCACTCTTTCACCTCTGGGGGTACTCTGCATTACTTCATCTAACTCACTCCAGAATCTCTCTTTCTCTTCTCGCTCACATCCTATCTGTGGGGCATAAACACTTACAACATTGAACATCACATCTTCAATTTCTCACTTGAGACTCATCAATCTGTCTGACACTCTTTTCACTTCTAGAACATTCCTGACAAACTCCTCCTTTAAGATGAATCCGACTCCATTTCTCTTCCCATCCACACCATGATAAAACAGCTACACTGCTCCTATGCTTCTCGCCTTGCGACCTTTCCACCTGGTCTCCTGAACACACAGTATGTCCACCTTCCTCCTCTGCATCATGTCAGCCAGCTCTCTACCTTTTCCTGCCATTGTTCCAACATTCAAAGTCCCTACTTTCAGTCCTAGACTCATGCCTTTCCTCTTCTCTCTCTGGCAATGGACACGCCTCCCGCCTCTCCTTCTTCGACGTCTTCGACCAACAGTAGTCCAATTTCCATCAGCACCCTGTTGGTTGACAGCACTGATAGCAGTTGTTGTTGTTAACCCGGGCCTCGACCGATCCGGTACGTCATTCTTTCTTGTGATTCGCATATTTTATTTGGCATTTGTTGGCCAAGAGATGCCCTTCCTGACGCAACCCTCTGCATTTATCCGGGCTTGGGACTGGCGTGAGGGAGAGACACTGGTTTGTGCCCCCCCCCTCACGGCTGCATTGTTGATGTAATTTACGATATCCGCAATAATATATACTATCCACTGTGGTTTACAACAGTATGTCAATTATGGTGGACATTGTTGTAACCCGTGTGGATATTGTAAATTATGGTGAATATTATTGTAAATTATGGTGGATATTGTAAATTATACAGGATTTTAATTAAAATTCCGGTGGATATTGTTGTAAATTACAATGGATGTAGTAATACTGTTTTAATTTACAGTGGACACTGTTGTAAGCTATGGTGATTTTTTTTTTTTGTAAATTATAATGCATGTTGTAAATTAAGCCGGATACAGTCGGCCTTAATTAATCCATTCCGGCGCTTTTTTCGTAATGCAGGAATTTCGTCATTAAGGGTCGCATTTTACATGTTAAACGCCTGATTCGTTCCAAGGCTCCAGTCTTTGGACTGGAATTTTTTGATGGATTGATTAACTGTTTGGGTTTTTACACCCGAGCCTAGCAGCTCATCAGGTGCTTATTCCCGGTTTCCGTAGTGTGAAGCAATCAGGAGTTGAACTCCTCCTGGATGGGACGCTAGTCCATCGCAGGTTACCTTCCCAGTATATTTTTACTGGTACCCATTTATACTGCTGGGTGAACAGAGGCACACTTGTGGTTGAGACCTTGCCCAGGGGTCTTAGCACAGTGAGGGTCTCAGTGGGATTTGAACTCACAACCTCCCGATCATGAGCCCAACACTCTAACCACTATGCCACCGGCTCCAAATAATAAACCCTTTAAAAATGATAAAAGTACACCAATTTTGTATGAAATTTGTGTTAAAAGTAAAAGAAAATTATTTATTAAACTGTTTAAATATTTTATTAACATATTAAACTATTTTATTAACATATTTATTAATTAAACCATTATTAAACATTTTTTATGAACACACACATACACACACACACACACACACACACACACACATACACACACACACACACACACACACACTCTCTCTCTCTCTCTCTCTCTCTCTCTCTCTTACTCTCTCTCTCTCACCCCCACACACACACACACAGATGCATTACAATGTCAACAATACACATGTTTATTCCAGCGTTGCGGGCCACACCCACAAGACATGGAATTCAAAGTGCACTCCCTACTTGACAAAGGAGGTCCAAACTCAACTTTAACTTAATACCTTGAGGGAACGGAATTCCAGATGAGCTCAAATGTGCCCACATTTATTAAACATTTACTGAATTAAACAACTTCAAAAAACTAAAGAGCTAAGCTTCTCTCTCTCCCCCTCTCTCTCTCTCTCTCTCTCTCTCTCTCTCTCTCTCTCACTCTCTCTTTCTCTCTCTCTATCTCACACACGCACACGCACACACACACACACACACACACACACACACACACACATACACACACACACACACACACACACACACATGGATGGGATGTTTTATTTAAAGCGGAATTACAGTACCTTTTGAAAGATCAGAGCTCCTCACTGTATTTCCGCTTTAAGGTCTCCTTCTGGTTCTGCGTCATCCCTCCTAGCCAATGGGAGGCCAGCGGGGTGGGATGTTGAGAGGCAGCCAATGAGAGAGCAACTCACGCATCATGTGAAATTTTGATTGGCGCGTTTGAATTTGAATTTCTTTTCTTAAGAGGGGGTTGTTTTCGTTTCCCGGGGACTGAACTAAGGAAAATGTTCTTCGTAACCCGGGGATTTCGTACCCAGGGGCTTCGTAAGTTGGGGGCCGACTGTATTGTAAATATTAGTTCATATTGTTGTGAATTATGGTGGATATTTTAAATTATGGTGGATAATGTTGTAAGTTATGGTTGATATTGTTGTAAAGTATCTTGGATATTGTTGGAAATGATGGTGAACACTGTTGTAAATTATGGTGGATACTGTTGTAAATTATGGTGTACATTGTTGTAAATTATGGTGAATACGGCAGTATATTATGGTGGACATTGTTGTAAACTGTGGTCAATACTGATGGGAATTACAGTGGCTATTATAAATTAAAGCGGATATTGCAAATTTCGGTAGATATTGTTGTAAATTATTGTGGGGCAGTGATGGTCTAGTGGTATAGGGCACTGAGTCGCTGCTCCTAAAGTTGGGGGTTTGAGGCCCACCCTCCACAAGGTTGTCACTGCCCCCCCCAGTGCAGCTAACTGGGTTATCAAAGGCAGGCCATATCTCTCACTGTCTATGGTGAGAGGCATGTAAAGGAACCATTACTGATTTTCGTGCATGCTGAATTAAGTAGTCTTAATAGTTAAGTGTGTGTTCGAACGGTCTATTGATGCGCAAAGAGCTAGCTGCATGTAGTGAAAGGGAACTAGTGTGCGGAAGCCGTCCTTGCTCGTACATGGTGGTTGCAAAACTGCTAATCAGCCTCTCATAGACAAGCCTGATGTAGTTCCTTCCCGTGGTGACACATGGAACTGGGTACCTTGCGGCCCCAGGCTGAATTACGAGGACTACGAGGTGGTCTGCCCCTAGACATGCGGCATGCATGCTCCACCGATGTGTGGACATGCCCTGGAGCCCATGAACAGACCCCCTGCTATTGGGCAAATAGCCCCTGTGCTTCCAGGGTTGGTCTTCTGGCCAGGAGCTAAGGGTGAGGTATCCCTGACAGAAACCTCTTTGTACTGCTCACCACAAATAAGTCTCATCTGGCAGACTGGGCGGATGAAATCATCAATCGTCAATAGATTGAACGGTCAGGAAGGCGGAGTAGCAAGGCACTAGAGAGTGCTTAGAGCATATCAGAGCACAAGGGAAATGCATTGTCATCTACTGCAGCTGGTGTCCCCAGACGTAACAACTCTTTGTGCCACTGGATCAGGACATCGGAGGCTGAGAGAGAGTGGGATTGTTGCAGTGCAACGGCTCTTCCACTGAAATAACCTTCACGCACAGGTCTAGATTGTGCCCACAAACAAGACCTACAGTGATGGGGAACTGGCAAAGCAACAGGTGGAGATGACCACTGGCACTTGTAGTCATGAACCTACATGTAGGCGGCTTTGGACATTGGTCACTCTTCTTTGAACCCGGAACAGCAAAGAAGACCGGCAACATCCATAGCGACTGAGCAGCCCTATTCAGGACAGCACTGCTCACCCAAGTATGGAAAGGGCCTAGAAAAGGTGTCCTGAAAATTGCCTGCCCTACCAATTCTCGCCAGCCCGCCGCAGATGGCAGATCATCTCTCTAAGCAGTCGAAACAATAATCCTTTGATTGCACATAGCTTGCCACTTCCCAAGGACGCCAAAACAAACTTGTGCAGCTTTCAAAACAGCCAGTTTCCAGGACCGCTCCTACCTTGGTATGTTTAAGGACAGTCTGGACCAAAAGCTGTCTACTACAGGACCACTGACTGGAAACCCAATTCCGAAATAGGAAACATTCAGGGGTATAATACAGGAGACAGCTAAGGGTGTGCTTGGCCCTACACGCAGACATCACCAAGACTGGTTTGATCAGAACAACACTGCCATTGAGGATCTCTTGGCCAAGAAATACAAGTTATTCATGGAGTGGCAAAACAACCCAGATTCAGTGTCAAATAAAAACAGGTTCAAGTCCTTGCAAAGTGAGGCTCAGAAGGAGATAAGGAAAATGCAGGATAAGTGGTGGGATGAGAAAGCTGAAGAGATCCAAGGGTTTGTTGACTCAAATAATTCAAAACAGTTTTTCAGTTCCATCAAGAGAGTGTTTGGTCCCTCCAAATCTAGCTTCACTCCTTTGCTTTCCTCAGATGGAACAACACTGATCAAGGACAAAACTGGAATCAACAACACATGGAAAGAACATTTCAGCCAACTGCTGGATCGCCCTTCCTCAGTTGACCAGTGTGCACTTGACCAGATAGAACAACAAGCAGAACACACTAAATTAGATGAACCACTCTCTATGGATGAAATCAAGAGAGCCATTAAACAGATGAGCTGTGGAAAAGCTCCTGGCAAGTCTTGGAAAAACTGTAGTACTCGTACAGCCAGCACAAAATAGGACCATCCAGCCACCATGCATCATTATCAATGGAATACAGTGGAAAAATGTCCAGACATTCAAGGACTTGGGCAGCACTATCTCCAGTGATGGTTTTCTTGATGGAGAAATCTCAGCCAGGATCCAGAAAGCTAGTCAGGCATTAGGCAGACTTCACACTAAAGTCTTGAAGCACAGAATATTCGTCTCACAACAAAACTCAAGGTTTACAATGCTGTGGTCATATCGTCCTTGTTGTATGGTTGCGAGACATGGACTGTGTACCGAAGACACATCAAAAAGCTTGAGCAGTTTCACCAACGCTCCCTCCGCTCCCTCATGAAGATATGGCGGCAAGACCATGTTACAAATCAGGTGTTAGACAGAGCCAACACCACCAGCATCGGACACCACTAAGCTCATCAAAGTCCAACTTCGGTGGACAAGACAGGATGGAGAAGTCCAGAATCCCACGCCAACTCTTCTATGGAGAACTGGTTCAAGGAAACTGTAACCAAGGTTGATCAAAGAAGAAATACAAGGACAACCTCAAGGCAAACCTCAAATGGGCAGATATCAAGCCTGGCCAACTCGAGCTGACAGCTAATGACAGACAGCTCTGGCGCTCCTTGACTCAACGCACAGCTGTAGCCTTTGAGGATGACTGCCGCTTTAGCCTTGAAGCAGCCCGCCAATTGAGATACCGAATGATGTCTACTGTCATCTGTACAACGAGTGTGCCTTGCCCAATGTGCAACAGAGTGTGTGCTTCGGCCTTTGGACTCCGAAGTCACATGCGTACTCACCGATGAGAGCACAACCAGTCGTCTTCCTCGATTCGAGAGACAACCAAGAAGAAGAAGATTGTTGTAAATTATGGTGGGTATTGTAAATTTCGGTGCATATTGTTGTAAATTATGGTGGATAATGTTGGAAATTACATTTGATATTGTAGATTAAGTTGGATTTTGTAAGTTATGGTGGACATTGTTATAAATTATGTATTGTTAGTATTGTTCTGAATTATGTTGGATATTGTAAATTATGATGGATACTGTTGTAAATTATGGTGAATATTGTTGCAAGTTATAGTAATATTGTGAATTATGGTGGGTACCGTTGTGATTTATGTTAAATTATGGTAGACATTGTGATGATGTGGTAGATGTTGTAAAGTACGGTGGACATTATAAATTATGGTAAATACATTTGTAAATTATGATAGGAACAGTGGTGGTCTAGTGGTATAGGGCACTGGATCGCTGATCCAAAGGTTGGGGGTTCGAGTCCCACTCTCCACAGGGTTGTCACTGTCCCCCCCAGTGCAGCTAACTGGGTTATCAAAGGCGGGCCGTGTCTCTCACTGTCTATGGTGAGAGGCATGTAAAAGAACCATTGCTGACTTTCGTAAAGAGTAGGCTGCAAAGTCGTCAGCGTGTTTCTGTCCCTTGCTAAAAAGGGTTGTGACAGGAAGGGCATCCGACGTAAAAACCTCTGCCAAATCAAACGTGAGAATCAGATGATTCGCTGTGGCCACTCCTGAGTAAAAAAGTAAAAAATCCAAAAGGAAGACAGACATTTGTAAATTATGATGCATTTTGTTGTAAGTTATGGTTGATGTTTTTCTTCTTTTCCTTTTGGATTTTTCCCTTTTTTTTCAGCGATCAGCACAGCGAGTCACCTGATTCGCATGTTTGATTTGGGTTTTTACGTCAGATGCCCTTCCTGACACAAAACGTTAGCAAGGGGCAGAAACACACTGAAGCGCCCTTTACCATCAGGCCACCGCTGCCCACAAATATATATTGTTATGTTAAATTACTGTGGATGTTTTGAAACATGGTGTATGTTGTAAATTTCAATGAATATTGTAAATATGGTGGATATCGTAAATTATTTTGGATATTGTTGTAAATTATGCTGGATGTTGTTGTAAATTACGGTAGATATTGTTGTATTGTTGTGGGTTCAAGTTGTCACTGCGGTCCCCCCAGTGCACTAACTGGGTTATCAAAGGCCGGCCATAGCTTTCACTGTCAATGGTGAGAGGTTTATGTAAAAGTACTATTGCTAACTTTTGTCAAGAGTAGCTGCAGGGCCGTCAGCGTGTTTTCGCCCTGCAATGGCCTGGCGAGCTGTCCAGGGTGTACTCTGCCCTCGCCCAGAGTTTGGTGGGATCGGCACTAGCTTCCCCCGACCCTAATTAGGATTAAGTGCTAACAGAATATGAATGGATTGTTGTTAATTTTGGTAGATATTGTAAATTATGGTGGTCATCGTTGTAAATTATGTTGAATATTGTTGTGAATCACAATATTAATCAGACAGAAAATCGCATCTTTCAACATTTCATGTGTTCGCCGCACTTATATATTTTACAGTGTCTGTAACGAGTCTATATAATCTATATATATAATCACCCGTAACCATGCTCGTTTGACATGTTTTGTATGTAAATAACCGTGCTCACTCCCCCGGGCCCGTGCGCTCGCATACACTCACACACGGTTTTCAGTGGGAGGCTTGGTAACTGTTGGAACATCTCTCGGAACTATGTTCTCTCATAAGACATTGATTTACGTTATTTAACGCCATATTGGTTTTTCTGAAAGGTTTTTCGATCGTGCATGCAACATTGCCAAGAATGCCAGCATGGTTTTACACTTTTCACCAGATTTATTAAAGGCTTCCGATCCTAGTTTATGGGGACTGGCTTGTTAAAAAAGATGAGTTTAACGTCACATGCATATTTTGCAAATGTAATATTTGTATAAAAGAGGGTGAAAAGGCACTTGGTAAACATAGCTCCACCAACAAACACAAGAAAGCAACTAAATCCCAATTGGGAAGCAAGAGTAGTGTTAATTTATTTATTTTGTAAAATTGTTTAAAATGTGTAACATTCAGATAATTTTATGTTTTTGTGCCAAAGAAGTTTGTTGTTATGGCATTGATGCAACATAGTATTATAAACTGAATCTCCACTTGAAATAATCAAAGCTGGAATAACTGTAAATTATGGGGTTTTTTTGTTTTTTTTTTTGCATTTGACAAAAACAATGCATATTTTGATAAATTTTTGTCCCTGGATACGAAACAAGTTTACGTTACAAAAGCGCCATCTTAAAAATTCAAACGCACCATTCAAACATTCAAACAATGCGTGAATTGCTTTCCGATTGGTTGTCTCCCAACACCCCGCCCCACTGGCCTCCCATTGCCTAGGAGGGAGCTGACTCTCCATAATACAGTACTGCACCCATAATGCTTTTCGTGTGCCTTCGACCCATTGTTCGACACTCGCTTGAAGGAGAGTTGTACTGTTGGTTCGTGAGTTTTGTGAGCGTTATTTTTCATTATTAATCATGAGCCGCAAGAAAGTGATTCCCGGTGAGATTGAAAAGAAGAAGCGGGCTCCATTATCAATAAAAGTAAAACAGAAGATGATAAAAAAATATGAATGTGGGATTTGGTTGAATGAAATCGCAAAGGAGTATGACCAAAACCCCTCTACAATCGGGACGATATTGAAGCAGAAGGAGACCTTAAAAGCGGAGATACAGTGACGGAGGCGATTATTTCGGAAAAAGCAACCGCCATATTTAAGGACCTCATTAAGGAGGGTGAGGGTGAGGGTTCCTCGGACCAGCAGCCCCCTGACTTTAAAGCATCGAATGGGTGGTTCGAGAGATTAAAAAAAGGTCAATAATTTTCTTTTACTTTTAACACATATTTCATACATATTTCATACAAAATTGGTGTACAGTAGGCCCTTGACTATTCGCGGTTTTGCACTTGCGGTTTGAGTATTCACGGACTGCCGAGCAGCTCGCACGTGATTCAAATTCAGCCAATGGCTGTCCTCCTTCCTGCTGATTGGTTGAGGTGATGTAACGCCCCTTTCCCTCATTCGCGCACAAGTTGACAATGAGCCTTTTTTAGTGTGTTTTAATTACCAGTTAAGTTCTATGATGTCACTCAAACGCCTGCTTAGGCACTAGAAAAAGGTAATGAGGTTGGATGTCTCTTCTGAAGAAATAAGACTTTCTCCGGAAGAAACGGCAGTTTCCTCTGAAGTCACGTCATTGCTGAAGAAGAATACTGTAATCGTTTGAACTGTTGTAAAACACTCCACTATTAAAGTCTTTTTAACTTATTATTCCAGTACATGACCTAAGCTAATGTTTAAAATGTTTGTGTGTTACATTTTATTTACTGTGATGTAGCATGTTTCTCATTGTGTTTTGTTTATCCAATTTATTACATTTCTTGTTCTGTCCTTTTTGTTATGGTCTGTGTTTTGAGGGACTTTGATTTTGAATTCAGGAGCACACATCTGAATTCACTATTCTCATTTACTCCCAATAAACAAAAGAACCCTCACCTCTGCACCAGAGGATTAACTCACATCAACATCACCGCTTCTTTGGTTTGTAACGCCTCTTACTCTATCACTCTAAAATTCTGTTATGTATTTCGGCTCCGGCTGGGGGGGCGTGGCTGAGCTGCTCAGACTTAATGCAGTAAATACCTGAATTCAGTCGTGTCATGCCTAATGCAATACAGTACGTTCCTCTAGTGGGAATTTTTGAAAACTACAGTACTGTATGCCCCCAGTGCAGCTAACTGGGTTATCAAAGGCCGGCCATGTTGCTCACTGTCTATGGTGTAAGGCATGTAAAAGAACCATTGTTGACTTTAGACAAGAGTAGGCTGCAAAGCCGTCGGTGTGTTTCCGCCCTGCGATGGCCTGGCGAGCTGTCCAGGGTATATGCTGCCCTTGCCCGGAGTTGGCTGGGATGAGTACCAGCCTCCCCGCGACCCTAATTAGGATGAAGTGGTTACAGAAAATGAGAATGCACTGAAAGGTGTTTTATGCATATGCTGTATAATGTTTATATTTTAGCATCAATAAATATAACAGTCTTCTTTTCGTTTTGGTTTTCCCTTCAGGGGTCGCCACAGCGAATCATCTGCCTCCATCTCCCCCTATCCTTTGCATCTTCTTCTCTTACACCAACTACCTTCATGTCCTCCTTCACCACATCCATGAATCGTCTCTTTGGTCTTCCTCGAGGCCTTCTGCCTGGTAGTTCCAACCTCAGCATCCTACTACCAATGTACTCACTATCCCTCCTCTGTACATGTCCAAACCATCTCAATCTAGCTTCTCTGACTTTGTCTCCAAAACGTCTTACATGTGCTGTCCCTTTGATGTGCTCATTCCTGATCCTATCCATCCTTGTTACTCCCAAAGAGAACCTCAACATTTTCATCTCTGCTACCTCCAGCTCTGTCTCCTGTCTTTTCCCCAGGGCCACTGTTTCTAAACCATACAACATCGTTGGCCTCAACACCGTCTTGTACACTTTTCCTTTCATTCTTGCCGATACCCTCCTATCACACATCACACCGGACACTTTTCTCCAACCATTCCAACCTGCCTGCAGACGCTTCTTCACCGCTTTTCCACACTCTCCACTGCTCTGGATTGTTGAGCCTAAGTATTTAAAATCCTTCACCTTCCTTATCCCTGCTCCCCGTAACCTTACCGTTCCTCTTGGGTCCTTGTCATTCATACACAATAGTAAAAATTGAAAAGTTTTTCTTAATGATTACTACATTTTACTACATTAATACTGTATTAATGAGCAAGACTGTCTATAGAATGTGTTTAAGAAGCATATTTTAGCGCATGTAATAGATACATAGTATTTTACTTACAGCTGCTCATTCACGCATGTGACGTTATACATGGGGTTTTACTTCCGGGTAGAGAACTTGCGGATTATCTCGATTCGCGGGAGGGCCTGGAACTGAACCCCCACGAATGTCAAAGGGCCTACTGTACTTTTATAATTTTTAAAGGGTTTATGGGGTAGTATTGGAAGCCTTGGAACGAATCACGCATTTTACATGTAAAATGCAATTCAACTTACAAAAAATGCAGGTTACGAAAAAGGCGCTGGAACAGATTAATTTCTTAAATTGAGGTACCACCGTACTTAGCAGTCAATCACAAATTCTCAAATTCTTGGCCTCAGATACCAAGAGAATGCATCTCAAAGCTCCCATTTTGAAAAATTACCCCCTCCCACACCCTCTCTGCATGCCGCGTGACTTGGACCTGTCAGCCCGCGGCACTGCTGTGCACTACAACGGGCCTCCGGCCTCCGCCTGAAATAGGATTTTTCTCTAACACCTGTTACAGGCACTGCTTTTATATCTAAATCAATTCTCGCATCAGGTACCGTATGCCCTTGATTATTCATGGTTTTGCACCCACAGTTTGAGTATTCACTGACTGCTGAGCAAGCGGCACGTGATTTAAATTCAGCCAATGGCTGTCCTCCTTTCTCCTGATTGGTTGAGCTGATGTCCCGCCCCCTTTTCCTCATTCACGCACAAGTTGACAATGAGCCTCTTTTTTTGTGTGTGTTTTAATTACCAGTTAAGCGCTATAATACCACTCAAACGCTATGTATCTTCTTTGGCTAAGCAAGAGATTTTATTTTCTGTAGTATGTTTAACAAACGATAACAACAGGATAAACTTTATTACAGTACTCTTCAAGTCCTTTTACATTGAAGTTGGAGTGACGTCTTGGAGTGAAGTCTCCAAGATGGCGCAGCCCAGAGGGCGACGTCACGGAGTTCTCAGAGTCAAATTTTTTCTTTGTTCGTTTAAATTTGTTTAATTTGTTGTTTTGTTTGTTCATGTTTTGCACTATGCTTGTCTACGACCGGTCGACTCTACTACAGCTATAAGATTGGAGTATCTTCGGGCGTATATAACAAAGCAGAGCTAACATGCTATTAGCAGAGCTAACATGCTATTAGCAGAGCTAACATGCTATGGTACTCAGCTCAATGCGTGCCACATCCCAGCTAGCAATAAGCCCATTTGGGAAGGGGCCGAACGACGACTCTAAGTGCTTGGGATTGCAGGGGATGAAGGCCGTGTAGCCGGCTGGAGCAATCGCCTCATCGGGTGTACTCTCCTCAAGCCATGTTTCACAGAAACACAGTCCAGTAGATCCCTCTGCGCTGCAATCTGAGCATGAAGCTCGTCCATCTTGTTTCGCAGGGACTGAACATTTTCAAGAAGTTTGGCTGGAAGTGCTAACCAAGCCTCTGAGAACTCCGCCTGGGCTTAGCTGGTAACCGCTAGCTAACCGCTAGCATTTTGCTGCCATAGCATATACAGTAAGCTCAAGATAGAAGTTGTTGCGTGCTTAGTTGCCCGAAGCTGAAGCTGCCCATAGCTGTAGTAGGGTTGACCGATCATAGACGAGCATAGTGCAAAACATGAACAAACAAATAAAACAAATTAAAACGAACAAAGAAACAATTTGACTCTGAAAACTCCACGACGTTGCCCTCTAGGCAGTGCCATCTTGAAGACGTCACTCCAAGTTCAATGTAAAAGGACATGAGGCGCAATAAAGTTTATCCTTTTGGTATCATTTGTTAAACATGCTACAGAACATAAAATCTCATGTGCAAACATTCTCAGAATTAGCTTAGGTACTGTACTGGAATAATAATTGAAAAAGACTTTAAAACGAGTGCTTTACAACAGCATATGCTGTATGATGTTTATATATTTTATTACTAAATATCACAGTACAAAATTAAAAAGTTTTTCTTAATCATTACTATATTTTACTACATTAATACTGTATTAATGAGTAAGACTGTCTATAGAATGTGTTAAGAAGCATATTTTAACGCATGTAATAGATACATAGTATTTCACTTCCGGCTGCTCATTTGCGCATGTGACGTGATACATGGGGTTTTACTTCCGGGTACAGAACTCGCGGATTATCTCGATTCGCGGGAGGGTTTGGAACCGAACCCCCGCGAATGTCAAGGGCCAACTGTATCATGAGTCGAGACTCCCAGCATGCTTTGCGAGCGACTCTCATAAAGTTACTTAGTGACCTTCCAAGATGGTGTGCCCTAGAGAGTGACGTCACAGATTTCTGAGAGTCAAGTTGTTTCTTTGTTTTGATTTGTTTTGGTTGTTTGATTTTTGCACTATGCTCTTCTATGACTGGGCGACTTTACTACCGCTATGAGAGTACAGTCCTTTTGGACATTTAGAACTGAGCAAGCTCAACTCCTATCCTAAGCTAATAATGCTATGGCAGCTCAATGCTAGCCGGACCCCGGATAACAATAAGCCCAGGCGGAGACACGGCAGGCAGGAAGGAGCCAAATGACAACTCCAGTGCTTAGTTTGCAGTGGAAGGTTAGCCCTCCCGGTCATACTGCTTGCAAATGTTCAGTCTCTGCGAGGGGATGGATGAGCTTTATGCTTGGATTGCAACGCCAAGGGATCATCCCCCCTCCCCCAAACAAATAATGGGCATAGTGCAATTATTGTTGTTGCTTCTCAATTATTTTCTGCACCCCCCCCCCCTCCAGGAAGAGGAAAACATTTCACATTTCCCCCAATGTAAATAGTGTTATTTGTCTAAAAATTGTTATAAGTAATCCTCTGCATACACTGTATTATTAACATAATAAATCCTTATTATCATTATGGAATACAAAAAAAAAATGAAGAAATATAGATCAATTTCCAACAAAAAATAACTTTATTAACAATTTTTTAGTCTTTAAACAAAACAGATTTAAAGTGCATCAATTTGCCTGAAAGAATAAAGTATGCTTATTTAAACTGTCAACATTTTTTGACCAAGAATTTGACCCATTTTATACTGAAAAATACAATTAAATAAAATCAATAAATAATAATACATTCAAATTGATCAGCAATGTTAACTAAGGAGCATGATATATAAAACACTTTAACCTAGAAAACATAAATGAATAAGACCAATTGTATAATTTATTATTATTATTCTTATTATTCTTATTATTATTTATTTATTTTATTGTCAAAATGATTAAGTCCAGATTAATGGCGATAATGATCACGTTTTCACAACTTTTCGAAGCAGGGTTAAAAGTACGACACTGGACTCTCAGCTCCTGCTCAATGCTGATCTGGGACATGCACTTATTTCCGCAGCAGTGACATCATCCAGCATGACAGAGACAATGTCTGCTGCAGGTAGGATCAGTTCCTCTGCTCTGCTGTGGGGTTTTCTACACTGAGCAGTTAGGCACTTCACCTTATCTGATGCTAACCATACTCAACTTAGCTTTCTGGAGACTTTCGTTTCCCTCACTGTATCCGTCTCTCTCCGCCTCTCTTTCAGTCCCTGTTAAAAATTTCCATGATGGGTTTATTAACGTTACTTCTTATTTTACCTCTGGGAACACTCTGACAGTGAGGAAGCCACTGCCACCTGCTGTAGTGGATATAGAATTACACTTTATCCTAATACGGCAAAAAAAGCATGTTCCCTGGGGTCACACGCCCTACTATTTGAGAACCACTGATCTACTGACTTATTTATTTATTGTATTATTATCATTATTATCATTTTATTTTTACTACTATTATTATTATTGTATTGTTTACTGGGCCCGTGTAAAGTCCTTTTTAAATACAGGACTTTATGTATTTGTTTTATAAAAATGTGTTTTTGTTGATTTGAGCCTTCCTTCCTGTTTTTTAACTTGACTCTGCATGACCACACTTGAATCTTTAAATATTATTTAGAATCTAGAATCTTTAAATATTATGTATAATTTTGTGTTCGCCTTCGAGATCGTGCTTACATCTTTACAGTACAGTATATCCAAATTAATTCTTGCAGCAGGAATCATGAGTCAAGACTCCCAGCATGCTTTGTGAGCGACTCTAATGAACAGATAATGCATTGTATTGAGACATATGTAATTTGCACACGATATTTGATATTCCCAGCACTTCTAGAGTCATCAAATAAGTAAAGAAACCTTCCTGTTCTATTAATATCAACATTTTTTTTTTTCCCTCCGACACTTTTTTCAAAATTGTAAATAATAATATTGTATTTGACGTAATAAGCACCCTGGTCCAATAAGCGTCCCCCCTACCCCACCAGTGTTAATAACCACCCATGTGTACTCGGAGCAAAATGGTAGATCAAACTTAGCAATTTTATTCAATCAGTCTCTATAGCGGTAAAATGAGGTGTTCACTGCCAGTAAAAGTGAGTTTACATGGTGTTTCAAGATCCTCTACCACTGAAAAATGTCTATAATGTTCATCAGTAACAACACATTTGATTATTCTGCCGTGCTTTAAAAAACAAGAAAATATTTTGCTATGTTCTCTTGGTAAATGTCCAACAACCGATGAACCAGTAGAAACCGCTACAACAAAACTACAAGATGCTCTGAATAAATGGAGCGATGAGCCAGATATGGACCTATCAGAAAGTGATGACCAGTATTTTTCACCCGATTCTCCTGCTCACTAACCTCATAAGTTGAAGGATGTTCAAGATGCCATGTGCTAAAGTTGACCTTTGTGTTGATTGGTTCAATATACCATGTGCTAAAGTTGACATTCATGTTGATTAGCTTGATTTTACATCGGGGAAATATTTAAAGGAACAGCACCAGGAGGGAAAATTAAATTTTTATTTTTTTTTTAATTATGCTGTTTTCTAACTTAACTAATTTGGTTGATACCACAAAATGAATAACACAAATACCAATAAAACTATTTTATTGTTCTGTTATTACTCATGTTTTCCACCTCTATGGTAATAAGGACTTACCATTCCACTCCGCTGGCAACATTTTAATAAGCATCCACCCACTCCAATTTTTCAAACGTCCTGGGCGCTTATCACGTTGAATACGGTACTTTAAATCTAGTGGCTTTATTTTTTTTTTCTTATTTCCTCCGACATCACTACATTTGTGCTGAAAAATCTGTCAACCAGAAAATAAAAAAATGAGTGACCTTATGGTGGATAATGTTGTTAATTATGTTAAATTACGGTGGATATTATTGTAAATTATGGTGGCTATTGTAAATTATGGTGAATGTTGATGCAATTTATAATGTTAGTTATGCTAGATTATGGTGGACATTGTGAAATACTGTTGTAAATTACGATGGATTCTGTTGTAAATTACAATGTATAGTGGTACCTCGACTTACAAAATTAATCAGTTCAAAGGGCGAGCTCATAAGTGGAAATGTTCGTTCGATGAAACTAAAATTCCCATTGGAAATAATAAAAAAACAATTAATCCATTCCAACCCCCTCCCAAACTCATATAACCTGACGCAAACATGCATTTTTGACGTAATATATTTAAGATAAACATGTAACAATAAACATTTCACAATAATAACACATGTTTAGTAACATTAATAATACTATAATTAACAATAAATAATAATAAAACAAGAATAAGCAATAAGTCAATAAACATATTTAAACAAAAAATAATTGAGAAGCACTACACAAGGTGTTCTCAGAGCGCGGAGAAATACTCACGGAAGAATACAAGGCTGATCAACCCGGAAGAGTCATTTCCCCAGCAGAGCTCGTAAGTCGAAAATTTACTCATTGGACGGGGCAGATTTTGGGTGGGATCGAAGCTCATATCATGGAAAATTCGTTATTAGGGCCACTCTTAGGTACCACTGTATATTGTAAACTAAAGCTTATATTGTTATATTAAATTGAAACATTTAATATGAAATATTAAATTACAGTGGATACTATTGTAAATGTTGGTGAATAATGTAAATTATGGTCACTATTATAAATTATAGTGGATATTATAAATTATTGTGAACATTGTTGTAAATTATGGTGAATACTGTTCAAATCATGGTGTATATTGTACAATGGATTTTATAAATTAACTCAGATATTGTAAATATCGGTGGACATTGTTGGAAATTAAAGTCAACATTGTAAAAGTGTTAGAAATTATGATGGATAGTGTCAAATTATGGTGAAAACTGTTGTAAATGATTGTGGATATCGTTGTATGTTATGGTGGATATTGTTGAAATTATGGTGGATACTGTTGTAAATTAAGGTGAATATTGTTGTATACTATGGTGAATCTTGTAAATTACGCTGTACATTGTTGTTAATTCTGCTGAATACTGTTGTGAATTATGGTGAAGACTGTTGTAAATTATAATGGATATTGTTGTAACTTATGCAGGATTCAGTCTTCTTTTTCTTTCGGCTTTTTCCCTTTTTCAGGGGGCGCCCCAGTGAATCATCTGATTCGTATGTTTGATTTGGCATAGGTTTTTACGTCGGATGCTCTTCCTGACACAACCCTTTAGCAATGGTCAGAAACACGCTGACGGCTATGCAGCTTCTCTTTACGAAAGTCAGCCATGTTTTTTTTACATGAACCTCACACCATAGACAGTGGGAGACATGGCCGGCCTTTGATAACCCAGTTAGCTGCACTGGGGGGACAGTGACAACCTTGTGGAGAGTGGAACTCGAACCGCCAACCTGAGGATCAGTGATCCAGCACCCTTTACCACCAGGCCACCACTGCTCTTATGCAGGATTCAGTATCTTTCTTAAAAATTATATCAAGAAAACCTAAATATATATACAGTTTTATCACACGGCACAATCCCAAAGATGTCGCAGGTGTTGAGGGGGCGTGCATTTGGCAGGCTGACTGCAGAATAGGAGAGCTGTTGCCTATGAATAAAATGTTAATTTCTCTTCCATAAGTCGTCTCTAAAAGTGTTTCAGGAGAATTTGGCAGTACATTCAACCAGCGTCTCAACCGCAGACCATGTGTAACCACACCATCCAGTATCTTCACCTCCAAGATCATCTGGGACTGGCCATCCAAACACCTGCTGCAACAGTCGTTTTTGCATAACCAAAGAATTTCTGCATAAATTCTTCAAAACCATCCCAGGGAAGCTCATCTGCATCCTTGTTGTCCTCATCAGGATCTCAGTCTGACTGCAGTTCACTGTTGTAACCAAAGTGAGTGGGTCACATTTGAGAGGTGTTTTCTTCACATATGAATCCCAGGTTTCACTGTACAGGGTAGATGACTGACAGAATGTGTGGTCGTGTGGGTGAGCAGTTTTCTGATGTCAGATTTGTGGATCGGAGTGGCCCATGGTGGCAGTGGGGCTATGGTATAGGCAGATGTATGTTATGGACAATGCACACAGGTGCATTTTAATGGTGGCATTTTAAATGCAACGATACCGTGATGAGATCAATACGCCTACTGTTATGTAATTCATCCATAAGCATTACATCTCGTTTCAGAATTATACTGCACATCCATTATGAATTTCATACTGTATCGGTTGAGGTCCGGGTTAACAACGACCACCATCAGTGCTTTTAACGAACAGGGTGCTGGTGGAAATTGGACTACTGTTGGTCGAAGAAGGAGAGGCGGGAGGCGTATCCGTAGGTGAAGAGAGAAGAGGAAAGGCATGAGTCTAGGACTGAGAGTAGGGACTTTGAATGTTGGAACTATGACAGGAAAAGGTAGAGAGCTGGCTGATATGATGCAGAGGAGGAAGGTGGACATACTGTGTGTCCAGGAGACCAGGTGGAAAGGTAGCAAGTCTAGAAGTTTGGAGCAGGGATTAAGCTGTTTTTTCATGGTGTGGATGGGAAGAGAAATGGAGTAGGAGGCATCTTGAAGGAGGGGTTTGTCAGGAATGTTCTAGAAGTGAAAAAAGTGTCAGGCAGTGCTTCTGCCCCACAGGCGGGATGTGAGCTAGAAGAGAATGAGAGATTCTGGCGTGAGTTAGATGAAGTGATGCAGAGTACCCCCAGAGGTGAAAGAGTGGTCATTGGTGCAGACTTCAATGGACATGTTGGTACAGGCAACAGAGGGGACGAGGAAGTGATGGGCAGATTTGGTATCCAGGACAGGAACACAGAAGGACAGATGTTGATCGATTTTGCAAAAAGGATGGAAATGGCTGTGGTGAATACTTTCTTCCAGAAGAGACAGAAGCATAGAGTGACTTTTAAATCAGAGGTAGGAGCACACAGGTAGACTACATCTTGTGTAGGCGATGTAATTTGAAGGAAGTCAGTGACTGCAAAGTAGTAATGGGTGAGAGTGTTGCCAAACAGCATAGGATGGTGGTGTGCGGAATGACCCTGATGGTGACGAAGGTGAAGAAGGCAAAGGCAGAGCAGAAGACAAAGCTGTGTAAGTTGAATAAGGAAGAGTGTCGTGTTGTCTTCAAGGAGGAGTTGAAACAGGCTTTGGGTGGACAGGAAGTCCTTCCAGATGACTGGACAACTACAGCAAATGTGATCAGGGGGACAAGTAGGCGAGTACTTGGCATGTCCTCAAGAAAGAAAGTAGATATGGAGACTTGGTGGTGGAATCACGAAGTGCAAGGAAGTGGTTAGCTAAGACGTGGGACATAGAGAGGACCGAAGAGAGTAAACAGGAGTACACGTGAGGCGATGATAGCGGTGTCAAAGGCCAAACAGAGGGCATATGATGACTTGTATGATAGGTTGGACAGTAAGGAGGGAGAAAAGATTTATACAGGTTGGCATAGCAGAGAAATAAAGATGGGAAGGACATGCAGCAAGTGTGCTGGGAAGATGGAAAGAGTACTTTGAAGAGCTTATGAATGAGGAAAATGAGAGAGAGAAAAAAAGAGTAGAAGAGGTGACTGTTGAGGACCAGGAAGTAGCAAAGATTAGTAAGGGTGAAGTGAGGAGGGCATTGAAGAGGATGGAAAGGCAGTTGGTCCTGATGACATACCGGTGGAGGTATGGAAGGCAAGGCAGCAGTAGATTTTCCGACAAGAACATTCAACAAGGTCTTAGAGAGTGAGAGGATGCCGGAGGAATGGAGAAGTGTGCTAGTGCCCATTTTTAAGAACAAGGGAGACGTGCAGAGTTGTGGCAACTACAGAGGAATAAAGGTGATGAGCCATAGATGAAGTTATGAGAAAGAATAGTGGAAGGTAGACTAAAGGCAGGGCTCAACATCTGTGAACAACAGTTTGGTTTCCTGCAAAGAAAGAGCACCACAGATGCACTGTTTGCTTTGAGGATGTTAATGGAGAAGTGCAGAGAAGGTCAGATGGAGCTGCATTGTGCCTTTGTGGATCTGGAGAAAGCATATGACAGGGTGCCGAGAGAGGAACTGTAGTATTGCATGAGGAAGTCTGGAGTGGCAGAGAAGTATATTAGAGTGGTGCAGGACATGTATGAGAGATGAAAGACAGTGGTGAGGTGTGCTGTCGGTGTGACAGAAGAGTTTAAGGTGGAGGTAGGACTGCATCAAGGGTCAGCTCTGAGCCCCTTCTTGTTTGCTATGGTGATGGACAGGCTGACAGACGAAGTGAGACAAGATTCCCCATGGAGTATGATATTTGCAGATGACATCGTGATCTGGACTGAGAGCAGAGAACAAGTGCATTAAAATCTAGAGTGGTGGAAGTATGCCCTAGAAAGGAGAGGAATGAAAGTTAGCCTCAGTGAGACAAGGACCCAAGAGGAATGGTGAGGTTACAGGGAGCAGAGATAAAGATGGTGGAGGACTTAGTACTTAGACTCAACAATATAGAGCAATGGAGAGTGGAGAAAAGAGGTG
>CM045744.1:12933427-12970927 GCA_024760905.1 Plotosus lineatus
TGGGCTTGCTGCTTCTTTCTTATGACTCAGAAGTGTTTTGTATTGAGGACTGACTTTCAAACTCACACCGCATTGCTCACTCGCTCTTACCTAACTCGCTAGTCTAGGAAATGTTCTTTATAATAGGAGAATGACTATAATTATACTAACGGTCCATTATTTGGAGGAAAAAGAGAAAATCACAGTGCTAATTTGAAAGCGATATTAGTACCGCTGCTGCTGCAAAAATAAATAAATAACAACATTAATATATATGATTAAAACGAGCTACACTTCAGTCTGGGTTCTCCGTTCGTGGTCCATATCTGTATCTATACTTATATCCAGTATACACTGCATGCGGCCTCCACTACTTACGACTACCACCATTACAACAACTACTACTACTACTATTACCACTGCTACTACGACTACCACAATTACAACTACTACTACCAGTACTACCGCCACTACTACCACCATTACAGCTACTACTACTACCACCATTACAACTACTACTACTTCTACCACTGCTACTACGACTACCACGATTACAACTACTACTACCACTACTACCACCACTACTACCACCATTACAACAACTACTACCTAGCTACTGCGTGGAGCCGGTGGTGTAGTGGTTAGAGTGTTGGGCTCATGATTGGGAGGTTGAAAGTTCAAATCCCACTGAGACCCTCACTGTGCTAAGACCCCTGGGCAAGGTCTCAACCACAAGTGTGCCTCTGTTCACCCAGCAGTATAAATGGGTACCAGTAAAAATATACTGGGAAGGTAACCTGCGATGGACTAGCGTCCCATCCAGGAGGAGTTCAACTCCTGATTGCTTCATGCTAGGGAAACCGGGGATAAGCAGCGGCCTGATGAGCCGCTAGGCTCGGGTGTAAAAACCCAAACAGTTAATCAATCAAAAATCAACTACCTACCACGATTACAACTACTACAACTACTACTACCACTGCTACTACTACTACTACTACTACCATTGCTACTACTACTACTACTACCATTACCATCACTACTCCTACTACCACCACCACTACTACTACTGCGACTACTACTACGACTACTACTACTACTACTACCATTACTACTACCACTATTACTACTACCACTACTATTACTATCACTACTACAACTACTACTACTACTACTACTACTACTACCACTTCTACTACTACTACTAATACTACTACTACCACTATTACTACTACCATGACTACTACTACTACTACTACTACCATTACTACTACCACTATTACTACTACTACTACCATTACCACTACTACTACTACTACTACTACTACTACTACCATTACCACTATTAATACTAGTACTACTACTACTGCTACTACTACTACTAATACTACTACTACCACTATTACTACTAATACTACTACTACCATTACCACTACTACTACTACTACTACTACTACTACTACTACTACCACTACCACTACTACCATTACCACTATTACTACTACTACAACCACCACTACTACTACTACAGCTACCATTATCACAATTACTACTACTACTACTACTACTACTATTACCACTACTACTACTATTAGTACCACTATTACTACTAGTAGTAGTTGTAGTAGGCCTCCTTCGATTGAAATCAACTATGGAAACTCTGCCCTTTCACTGTCAGTTCGTAGTGCTTCACTCTAAACAATGCAGCCTGTGGCTTATGAGGCCAATGCGGGAATGGCAGTCCTTGCCACATGAGGAGCAGATGTGAATAGATGTGGTGGAGTCAGTTATTTTCTCTTTGTGCCTGGCACTTTTTTTGGTGGTTTCATTGGTGATTTTGTCTTCACCTTCTTCCAGTGGCTTATGGAGGAGGCAACACCAACTGTTGCGGTCTGCCACAATGTCTTCCCAGCTCTCGGGGTCGATTTCCAAGGCTTTCATATCTTGTTTACACACGTCCTTGTACCTCAGTTGTGGGCGACCATGGGGTCATTTGCCTACGGCAAGTTCTCCATAGAGGATGTCCTTAAGTATTCTGCCATCCTCCATGCGGCACACGGGGCCAATCCAGCGCATTCTGCGGTGTCTGAGTAGTGTGTACATGGTGGGGAGACCAGCGCAGTCCAGGACCTTGGTGTTGTTCACCTTATCTCGCCAGCTGATGCAGAGGATACGCAGGTAGAAACTATGTGTGTGCAGTGATAGCTGCATTGTCTGCAAAGAGCATGCCTCTTATGGTGGTTTCGTGGACCTTGGTCTTTGCTTTGAGTCTTGCAATGTTGTACAGCTTGCCATCTGATCTTGTATACATGTACACTCACTCGGTCGAGGTCCCAAAGGCATGTTTAAGACGGAGTGAGAAGAAGATGCCAAAGAGTGTATGGGGCAAGGACGCAGCCTTGCTTCACACCGCTCATGATATTGAAGGTTCTGACATGCTGCCCTTGTACTGAATGGTTGCCTTAATGTCATCATGGAAAAATCTAATCATACTGTGCACACTTGGGGTCATCCGATCTTCAGGAGGATGTTGAGAAGCCCATCTCAGCTAACCAGGTCAAATTCCTTGGTTAGATCAATGAAGGCAATACCTTGAGGAACGTACATGCCTCTGATGTTACCTGTGTCCACTGCAGTCTGGATGTCGCGACTGGGCTCTTGCCAAAACTCGTTGGCACATTTCCTTGCTGTCTGTTGGACCTTGCTCCAAGCTGCTCTTAATGTCTTAAGGGTCTTTTCGCTTGGAGAATGCTTATATTCAGCAAGGGCCGCCAGTTTTGCTTCCATGACAGGGGTCATCTCTGCAGACTTTGCATCAAACCATTCAGAGCTCCGGGAGGGCTTCTTTCCGAAGCTGGCAAGTGCTGATGTATGAATGCACTCTCGTAGGTGGATCCAGGTGTCTGGTGCTGTACTTTGAGGATTTTTTGTGGCGATGGCTTCTTTGAAGGTCTTTACAAATTCCTCGATCTTTGCTTCTTGTTGCATCTTAATGGTGTTGAGGCAAGGCTTCCCTTGAGGCTTGGCACGCTGAAGTGTCTTTGGTGTTAGGCAGATCTTGCAGCAGACAAGAGAGTGGTCTGTGCCACAGTCTTCGCTGTGACAGGTGTGGGTAAGAAGCACGTGCATGGGCTTGTGCGTCTAATGATGATTATGTCAAGCTGGTGCTAGTGTTTTGAGCGTGGATGACGCCAGGACACCCAGTGTTGTAGCTTCGTCTGGAAGAAGGTGTTGCTCACACACAAGCTGAGGTAAGAGAAAAACTCTAGTAGATGCTGTCCACTGTCGTTGACCTTGCCAACTCCAAAGGAACCAAAGCAGGAGGGCCAGGAGTCTCAGTCGGCACCCACCCTGGCATTAAAATCGCCCAAAAGAACGAGTTGTTTGTTGTTGGGGATGTTCTTGATGACAACATTCAAGTTGGAGTAGAATTCATCTTTAGCCTCAGGTGTTGATGTCAGAGTAGGCGCGTAGGCACTGATGAGGGAGATTGGACTCTCCGAGGTGTAGAGGCGAAGAGTCAGCAGTCATCCACATCTCTTGTTGCCTGGTTCAACCATCTTCAACAAGGTGTTCCTGACTGAGAAGCCCACCCCGTGTTCTCTACGATGCTCAGCGCTCTTTTCTTTCCAGAAAAAGGTGTAATCCTTTTCTTTCAGCCTTCCAGAGTCTGCTAGACGAGTTTCCTGTAAGGCGACAAAGTCTATCTTTAATCGCAGAAGCTCATCGTTGATGATGGCGGTCTTTCTTGCATCACTAATGTTCTGGAGATCATCACGTCCAGTGGTCATGGTGCAGATGTTCCAGGTTCCCAGTTTAAGAGATGGTCTCTTGCTTTTGCTCGTTCTTATTGACTTGCTTGGTGCAGGTTGCAGTCTGCTTGTTGGTTGTTACCTAATCCCCATGCACCCAATGAGGAAGACAGACCGTGGCAAGACAGCATCTTATTGACCCGGGGCTGCCCGGTTTAGGCAGGTGGTAACTGTCCAATGAGATCCGAAGATCCCCCCCACCAATGAAAGCGACCCCTAGCGCCACGCTCTACGCCAATCGAGCATTGTGGCTTATAACCGGTAACTGCCGATTTCCGTGTTGGTTCGATGCTATGAGGCGAAGCTGGAGTGTCCTCTCCAGGGCACAGGACAGGGCAGGGGGATATGGAGGATCAGCTCTTGTCCAGTTAGCAGGACCCCCCCTCTCCACCGTGAAGACTGGTCCGGCAGTACAGTCAGGGGCCATTGACGTTGCAGGAGTTGCCAGAACGAGATTGATTACAACAACGAACTGCCTATGGGACTCCAGCTCCCGATTTTTCCTCGAGGTTAACTCCTAAAGCCTTTTTTCTAAAGAGATATTAGCCGCAAAGCAGCAGAGGTTTTTGACAGAGTTTTCCTTCTCTGCATGCGGCAGGTAGCACAGGATAGCATGATACCTGTGGCAGGAACAATCTGAACTAACTACTACTACTACTATTACTACTACTATTACTACTACTACTACTACTACTACTACTACTACTACTACTACCATTACCACTACTACTACTCTACTACTACTACTCCTCTACTACTACTACTACTACTACTACTACTACTAATAATAATAATAATAATAATAATAATCAGTTTCAATAGAATAGATCACAGCTAGGACATTGTACCTCCCACAGGCTTGAACCAAACAAACAAAAGGACCCCAACTGTGTTTGAACAGTCCCCACTGAAACACATTTATCATTAACATTAGGAGCTCTCAGTCAGAACCCAAATGAACCCCACTGAATAACTCAATCTCGTCGTTATATCAAGCTAATCAAACCCTACGATAAGCAGCCGAGCAGCACAAACACACTGTGCAGGAATGCGCAATAAGTCACTGATGAGTTGACGCTCACTGTGCCACATTCCTTCATAATTACCCCACCCCAAGTTCTCGTCCATGGTTTACCACAACCCTAGCAGAGGTTTAATATCGCTGACACGTACATGTATAGTTTGTAATGAATCTTCACGTATGAACTGTGGCTGCTATTTTTACCCTTCCGGTGTGAGACACAATACCCACGTAAACATCTAATCTATCTCATGGTTCACAGGTAATTTAGACAGGATAGAACTGTTTCCCAAGTCATGTCCTGTTCACACTTATACACAAACCATTTTCTCTTTCTGATTATTGTTTTCTGTGTATTGTTTGTGTCTTAGTTTTATCTTTATGACTTTACCATTGTCAGATAGTGAGCTGATCAGATCACTTTTTCATCCATGGTTCAAGCATCTGCTCTCAGGCATCAGTCCATTAACAATTCTTGTGGCAGCTGATCCAAGAAAACTATTTATTTTAAGAGAAGATATGATTTAAATATATTTTCTGTTTACCAAGAAATTTTGGAAAAGAAGCAAACACACAAGTAGTTTGCAACTGCAATCCTGAGTACTGCTCAAGAAGTAATCACTGTATATTCAATGAAATGGAAACCCAAGTAAATGCACAAATACACACACACACACACACACACACACACACACACACACACACACACACACACACACACACACACACACATATACAGTGGTATAAAAAAGTATCTGAACCTTTTGGAATTTCTCACATTTCTGCATAAAATCACCATCAAATGTAATCTGATCTTTGTCAAAATTACACAGATGAAAAAACAGTGTCTGCTTTAACTAAAACCACCCAAACATTTATAGGTTTTCATATTTTAATGAGGATAGCATGCAAATCTGCCAGCAATCTGGCCTGGGTGTGGCCATGAAATTGAACCCAGTTTCCCCCAATAATAGGATTAATCACAATTACCTCACCTTTTAACAAGGGGGCAATTACTTTTTCACAGGGGTTCATGTAGGTTTGGATAGGATTTTTCTTTTAACAAATAAAATCAGAACAGGAAAACTCTATTTGTGAATACTTGGGTTATCTTTGTGTAATGTTTACATTTGTTTGATGATCTGAAAAAAAAAAAGTAAAAAAAAAAAAAATCAATGAGGGGCAAAAACTTTGGCACAGCACTGTGTGTGTGTGTGTGTGTGTGTGTGTGTGTGTGTGTGTGTGTGTGTATACAGAGATCCCTCACTTTCTGGGGTTAATTGGGACCGAGATTAATTGAGACCCCACGTGAACATCGAAACCTGCCAAGTAGGATCAACCCCCCCACACGTATACGTACATGTATATGTGTATATAATATCAATAAATACATATTCAATGCTATAAATGCTTATAATAACAATTAAACATTCAAAAAAATAACATAAGATGTAAATAAAATATAAATATTCACACACATACAGATGGAACTGCATGAGAAGAAGAGGACACGCATACATACACGCGCACATATGCGCGCAGATGCACGAATGCATTCCCCACAGCCAGTTAGATGAATTTGTTTGTAAGTCGTTACAGATCATTCTTTCGAGGGGAACGTATTGTTTAAACCTTGTAAACCTATACGAGTTTGTTTTGTATATAATCTCTCTCTCTCTTTCGCTCTCTCTCTCTCTCTCTCTCTCTCTCTCTCTCTCTCTCTCTCTCTCTCCCCATAATCATCACATTATCAATATCATTATATCCCGTGTTTAAACACCTGGTTCCTCCGCAGCACAGCACAGCGGATCTGAGCTCAATTTACAGAGAGCTTCACTCTTATCCAGTTCATTATAATACTGGAGTCAATTTCTTCTTTGAAAGTTTTGGCAGGAGTTCAAAAATGTATCGTTCTGCTTCTCTTCCTGGACTGTGTCAGCCACGCCCCTTTTTGCCTGGAGACTAGTATTAAGTGTACCTCAGGATAATGTTTAATTATACTTAATACTTATATTTATGATATATCTTTCCATGGATTTTATTCCATTTCTAGTTCTATTTGTTCTTCAATTTCATTTCATTTTTACTTTCGACCTCATCCAGTTCGTATCTCCGGGTGGTTTTGATGTGACATTTTGTGTTGTTTTTTTGTTTTGTGTTTGTTTAGGGTTTTTTCTTTGCATAATTGGCCTTGTTTTTGTGGCATTTTTCTTAACTTTTTCCCCTATTATTCCTTAATTTCTATATTTTTTTAATTTGATGAATATTTCATTTTTTTTTTTAAAACCTCGATGCACTGAAGACACATTAATTGAAGCTTAATTATTAATTGTGTCTTATATAACGAATTTTCCATGATACGAGCTTCGATCCACCAAAAATTTGTTACATGCAATGAGCAAAATTTTTATTTTTAAGCTCTGCTGGGGAAATGGCTTTTCCGTACGGATTAGCCTCATATTCTTCCACCTGTATTCCTCTGCGCTCCAAGAACACCTTGTGCAGTGCTTCTCAATTATTTTCTGTAATGCACCCTCTAGGAAGGACACCCCCCCCCCCCCCCAGCACTCCGCGCATGACTATAAATAGTGTTTACTGCCCTTCATATTGTTTGCTCAGTGCTATTTCTCTCCACCATAGTGTGACAATGAGAGCACCACTGCCAACTACTGTAATGGATGCGTAATTACACTTAATTCTAGTATAGTATGGCAAAAAAGAATGTTCCCCACGGCTTCCTCTGGCATCACTCTTTGAGAAGCACTGGCCTTATGGTAGCTCACCACGAGCCTTTCCTCGCTGCCATTCATAGCATGCACATGCACAAAATTCTCCTCCTTCTCTGTTACACACCATCTCCTGCTTGCCTACGTGACATCTTTGCTGCAGTCAATGATCGGAAGGGTTAGTTGTCTTTATTGCTTATTTTTGTAATATTCGTTTCATTTAATTTTCTGTAACCGTTTAATCCTAATTAGGGTCGCGGGGAGGCTGGCGCCCATCCCAGCCAACTCCGGGCGAGGGCAGAGTACACCCTGGATAGCTCACCAGGCCATTGCAGGGCAGAAACACGCTGACGGCTTTGCAGCCTACTCTTGTCGAAAATCAGCAATGTTTTTTTTACATGCCTCACACCATCGACAATGAGAACATGGCCGGCCTTTGATAACCGAGTTAGCTGCACTGGGGGAGAGTGACAACCTTGTGGAGAGTGGGTCTCGAATCCGCAACCTTTGGATCAGCAATCCAGTGCCCTATACCACTAGGCCACAACTGCCCTTATTGTTATATTATCATACATTATTAATTATTATTAATCTTAATGTTCATGTATTGTTATTATTATTATTATTATGAAATATTCTTCTTTTCCTTTTGGCTTTTTCTTTTTTTCGGGGGTCGCCACAGTGAATCATCTGATTCGCATGGTTGATTTGGAATAAGTTTTTTTTTTTTTTTCACATCGGATACCCTTCCTGACACAACCCTTTAGCAAGGGACAGAAACACGCGAAAGTCAGCAATAGTTCCTTTGCATGAACTCACCATAGACAGTGAGAGACATGGCCTGCCTTTGATAACCCAGTTAGTGCACTGGGGGGACAGTGAAAATCTTGTGGAGAGTGGGACTTGAACCCATAAAATTAGGATCTGTGATCCAGCACAAATTACCACCAGGCCACCACTGCCCATTTTATTATTATGGAATATTTATTGGTTATATGAGGTTGTATGAGTTTGGAGGGGGTTAGAATTGATTAATTGGTTTTGTGTTATTTTTTATGGGAGTTATTGTTTCATCTAATGAACTTTTTGACTTACGAGGCTGCCCATGGATCGGATTAAATTTGTAAGTCAAGGTGTATATATACAGTCGGCCAGGGAGCAGAGAGAAGGAAGGTGGAGGATTTTAAGTACTTAGGCTCCAGAGCAATGGCGAGCGTAAGAAATAGGTGAAGAAGCGTGTGCAGGCAGTTGGAATGGTTGGAGAAAAGTGTCCTGTGTGATGTGTGACAGGAAGGTATCGGCAAGAATGAAAGGAAAAGTGTACAAGACGGTGATGAGGCCAGCGATGTTGAATGGTTTAGAAACAGTGGCCCTGGGGAAAAGACAGGAGGCAGAGCTGGAGGTAGCAGAGATGAAAATGTTGAGGTTCTCTTTGGGAGTAACGAGGATGGATAGGATCAGGAATGAGCACATCAGAGGGACAGCACATGTAAGACGTTTTGGAGACAAAGTCAGAGAGGCTAGATTGAGATGGTTTGGACATGTACAGAGGAGGGATAGTGAGTATATTGGTAGTAGGATGCTGAGGTTGGAACTACCAGGCAGAAGGCCGAGAGGAAGACCAAAGAGACAATTCATGGACGCGGTGAAGGAGGACATGAAGGTCATTGGTGTAAGAGAAGAAGATGCAAAGGATAGGGTGAGATGGAGGCAGATGATTCGCTGTGGCGACCCCTGAAGGGAAAAGCCGAAAGGAAAAGAAGAAGACAGTCGGCCCAACTTACGAAGAATCCTCTGTATGAAATCCTTGGGTTACGAAAAACATTTTTCTGAGTTTCCATCCCCGAGATACGAGACAACCCCCTCTTAAGAAATTAAAAATTCAAACACGCCAATTGATGCGTGAGTTGCTCTCTCATTGGCTGTCTCTCAACATCCCGCCCCGCTGGCCTCCCAGATAGAGACAGAAGGAAGCTTCACTCTTTAGTTTTTAGTTTAGTTTTTTAAGTCGTTTAATTCAGTAAATGTTTAATAAATGTGGGCGCATTTGAGCTTATCTGGAATTCCGATCCCTCAAGGAATCAAATTAAAGTTAAGTTTGTCAAGCAGGGAATGCGCTTTGAATTCATGTCTTGGGGGCGTGGCCAGAGAGAGAGAGAGAGAGAGAGAGGGAATAACGCTTTAGTTTTTAGTTTAGTCAATTTTTTTGAGATAGGAATTTTTGGTTTTTCTTTACTTTTTGCCAAAATGATCAGTATTAAAACAATAAAAGACCTGAAATATTTCAGTTGGTGTGTAATGAATCTAAAATATATAAACGTTTAATTTTTATCAGTACATTACAGAAAATAATGAACTTTATCACAATATGCTAATTTTTTGAGAAGTACCAGTGTGTGTGTGTGTGTATGTGTATATATATATATATATATATATATATATATATATATATATATATATATATATATATATATACAGTCAAACCTCGGCTGACGAACGCTTAAGCTCACGAACTTTTCGCCTCAAGAACTTTAAATTCGCGAAAATATAGTCTCGGCTGACGAACTACTTTTCGGCGGACGAACCAAACCACGCGGTCGAACAGCGCCACGGTGGCGGCCACGGCACGCTCATGGCGTCACAGTTCGTCACCCCTTTCTTTGAATGCGGAAGTGGTTTGTGTTTGCTAGACATTTTGGACCATATTGAGTGTACTTTTGCTATTATGGGACCGAAAGACGCCACCACAGGCGGAGATCATTGAAAAACACGAGCGAGGTGTGCGTTTGTGTGACTCAGCGTCCCAGTACCAGTGCGCTAAGTCTACCACCATCCTTAAGAACAAGGAAGCTATTAAGGGTGCGTGTGTGGCTATGCGTGTTTCCAAACAGTAGGCGTTTCCAAACACTCCTTCCAAACAGTAAGTCCCTCCCTCCCTCCTCCTCCCACTCCATTCCATCAAGCCATCAACTACCATCACAAAGGTAAATAAAACCACTTTATTATACAGTACAGTTTATTTCTTTAATTACAATACAATAGCACATTTATTATACATAAAATAAGGTATATTTTTGTGTAGTTTTAAGGCTTATTTAGTAGAAAATTATGTTTTATGGGGACCTGGGAACGGATTATTCTCATTTTAATGGTTTCTTATGGGAAATAAATGTTAGGAAGACGAACTTTTCGCCTCACACACACTTTCTAGGAACCAATTATGTTCGTGAGCAGAGGTATCACTGTATATATATATATATATATATATATATATATATATATATATATATATATATATATATATATATATGCAGAAATAACATGAGATGCTTTTATAATTTGTTTGTTTGTTTGTTTAAAGCTAGCAAGGACATCTTAAGGAACAGGATGTTTCATGTGTAGTGATGGACAGGACTAGTCGTGTAAAATATTTTTAATTTTTAATATTTAAATGAACACATTGTGTTGTGCACTGTTTATGCTGGTACCAGATGTTTGGTGGTATTAATCGCTTGCTGAAATTTCTTTCCAGCTCGTATCTCTTCTTACTGCCTGAAGCGCTACGTGGATTTGACCTGTGGTGTTTTAGCAGTTATTTGGAAGCTCTGCCACTAGCATGCACGTTTCTCAGAGCTCGTCCGGTTACTCGACTGTGGGCATATATCTGAGAAGCTGAACCAAGTTTGATAATTGTTACAGTGCACAGGTGTCTGTGATGCCGGACTTTGCTCAAGTGAATCAAGCTTTAAAGCAAATTGCGAACCCTGAAATATAGAAATCAAAGTAAACCATTCATGCATCAATTCATTCATTTTCTGAACTGCTTAATCCTAATTAGGGTCACGGGGAGGATGGCGCTCTTCTCAGCCGACTCTGGGTGAGGGCTGAGTACACCCTGGACAGCCCACCAGGCCATCGCAGGGCAGAAGTACGCTGACGGCTATGCAGTTCCTCTTGACGAAAGTCAGTAATGGTTCCTTTATGTGAATCTCAGACCATAGACAGTGAGAGACACGGCCGGCCTTTGATAACCCAGTTAGCAGTGACATCTGTTGACAGTGGGGCTTCAACCCCCGACTTTGGGATCAGCAATTCCAGCAAACCTACCACTGAGCCAGCACTGCGCCCTATCGTAAACAATGTGATCGCTAGTGAATCTAATAATAATAATGCAGATGTTTATTGTTGTATTTTACTTGCAAGGACTTTTTGCTGTGGAATTAAATTTCTCGATTATCCAGCGAATATCTGATGTGTTTTCTCTTCTGTTATCAGGTCATTCAGGATGAATGTCAAGGTTTTTCTGGTGAAACCTCCCCACCTTACATGTTCAGTCTCTCTTATTCACCTGCACTACATCTTGTTTTGGTTTTGTGTCTGTTTCCAATAACAATAGTGAGACGGTGTGACCGAAGAAGCGATGTTGTACAGGTGTGCTCACTTGGCAGCACAATAGCGGTTGGTAGAAAGTGGAAACGTCTGAGATCGAGTGCTAAGAAAGTGAAGAAGGGAAACCATTTCAAAAGAAATGACAAAGATGGTGATGTTATTAATATCATAGTGGCCGGTGCAGGGCTAATTAGCCCTCGCGTACAGGAGAACACTAATTGTTGTGGTCGATTCCATTTTATTGTCAAGAGATACCACCATATTTTTTCTTTATTGGATATATCTAGAACTGAATGGACCCCTTTAAAGATGAATTTACACTTGCTGCTACAGGCGATGATGTAAGTAGAGTGGATTTTTGCAGTCTAATCTGTTGTACGCATGTTATCGAGCATCTATAACAGAATTTGGCAAATGTTTTATCCGGATCCAGTACAGTGTGATGAGTAATACTGGTCTGAAACCAGATTAACCAGGACTACACTGAAATACTGGGTCTCAACACATAAATAATTCTGGGTTTTTGGTTGTTCTTGTTTTTTGTTTGTTTGTTTGTTTGTTTTTCATGACTGTCTAAAAGTGAAACTCTTTCTTGTTAGTGAGAAGTTATTTCGAGTTCTTGTGTGAAAATGATAACACTAGCAGCCAGTTTTTTGGGTGTAGTCCACGCTGTTGTAAAATAGTGGAATTTACTGTAGTTGCGTGGAAGCACTAATTAAAATGTTTATTTAAATAAACGTATACCTGGGAATTCTGGCCTTCTGTTTTTGTCAGGATGATTTATTCTTCAGTCTTCTAATTGTAAATTGAAAGCTTTTCTATGTTGAGCCATATGGCAGTGTCATATTTTTATTTATATCATCACGAAATTGTGACATGATTCATTTTCCCACCGAATAATATATAATATAGAGCTTATCCCCGTGGAAACGCCATGCTGTCTGTCCTGCCCCTTTAACTGAGGATTATAATTACACCAGTCATTACTCTGATTATGGTTATTACTATATACGTACAGCACAGAAAATAATTAATGATGACGTGGGATGAGTGTTAGCTTGTACCAGGGTGTTTACTTCTACCTTTTCCTATGCAAACTTTATTAAACATCAACCTGACTCCTTCCATATATTGTGTCACAAATTGCCCTGCTTCACATGTTTCCAAGGATACAATCATTTATGCTTTGCTCTGTTAGCTTCCGCTGTCACCGAAGATAACACAGTGGATCCGCCCCGCCACCCGTGCTTACAAATTTTGAGTGCAACAACTTTGGAAGTCAATAACATAGCATGATTAAATTTGCTGTATATGTCCTTCTCAGGGGCGAATAGAATGAAACTGTATATGGATCACTTTGACCTTGCTTTAAAGACACAAGATCAAATTGTACTCGCCAATTACTCGAAACACAAAACCTTCAACAGGAAATGATACAGGATGACCTTGACCTTGTTTCATGGTCACAACAGTCAATCTACATAAGTTTTCTATATTGTACTTGTGAAGGATTTTTAAATGCAATAACTGAAAGGTAATGACACAGAATCATCATTGGTGGATGGGGTAACCTCAGGATGTTGTTGGATGAGATTGTACATGGGTCACTTGGACCATGTTTCAAAGTAACAGCAGTCAAGTGATTTTTTTTTTAGCTCCTACCCCCACTGAAAATGAGCCGCCGATATGATTTTTTTAGTGCGATTACTGTGTGAGGAAATGACATTTGGTGTGCGACTACCCCTGAGGGCGAGTAGTAGGGGATGGTATATGGAGTTTCAAGGTCACAAGGTCACTTTTTATATATTGGACTTGACAAACTGACCGGATTCCCAATCTAACACGTTTGAAGTGTTTTGCCCTGAAATGTTTGTTTTAAAATGTGGATAAAGTACAGTTAAATTTAAAGATTAAATATTTACAGTACTGTCCAAATGTTTTTGCCCCCGACTGATTTCTGACATTTTTTTGCAGGTGTAACTGTCATCTATTTCACATCAAACAAACTTAAATATTATACAAAGATAAAACACAAGTAAACACAAAATGCAGTTTTCAGTGCCAGTTGCATTTATTAAGGGGGGAAAAAAAAACATCTGACCCTACAAGGGCCCGTATGAATGAGTAATTGCTACTAAACCTCATAACTGGTTGAACCCCCTTTTGCAACAATAACTGCAATCAAGCGTTTGCGATAAGAGGCTCTGAGTCTTTCACATCGCTGTGATGGGATTCTGGCCGACTCTTCTCAGGAGAATTGTTTAAGATCAACCAGATTGGATGGTTTTCAGCATCAACAGCCTTTTTAAGGTCATACCACAACATGTCAATACGGTTCAGGTCGGGTCTTGGACTAGGCCACTCCAAAACCCTCATTTTGTTCCTTTCATTCAGAAGTGGACTTACTAGGGTGCTTCGGATCATTGTCTTGCTGCAGAACCCAGGTGTGCTTTAGCTTGAGATCTCGAACTGATGGATGAACATTCTTCACTAGGATTTCTTGGTAGCGAGCAGACTTCATCGTTCCATCAATCATGACAAGTCGCCCAGGTCCTGAAGCAGCAAAGCAGCCCCAGATCATCACACTTCCACCACCATGTTTCACTGTTGGCACAATGTTGTTTTTATCAAATGCAGTGTTCTTTTTGCTCCAGATGTACTGGGATGCATTTCTCCCAAAAAGTTCGACTTTGGTTTCATCAGTCCAGAGGACATTTTCCCAAAAGCTTTGGGGATGATCAAGATGATTCTTGTCAAAAGTGACTGGTGCCTTGATATTCCTTTTTGTCAACAGTGGCTTTTGCCTTGGAACGCTTCCATGGATGCCATTTTTTCCCTTGTGTCTTTCTGATGGTGGAGTCATGAACATTGACATTGACTGAGGTGAGTCAGGCTTGTAGTTGTTTAGAACTGGTTTTTGGATACTTTGTGACTTCTCCGGTTAATCTGTGCCGTGCTCTTCGAGTAATTTTGGTAGGCCGGCCACTCATGTGAAGGATCACCACTGTGCCATGCCTTCTCCATTTATGGATATTGGGGCTGACAGTGGTCCGCTGGATCCCAAAGTTTTACCAATGACTTTGTATCCTTTCCCAGACTGAGACATCTCTATAATCTTCTTTCTTGTTTGCTCTTGAAGCTCACTGGATCATAGCATGATGATGTGTGTTCAGTATGGCCTACCTCACCTTGTCAGACAGGTTTTATGCTCTGGATCTCCTGATTGGAAATGTCCGCCAGCAATCAGACCTGGGTGTGGCCATGAAATTGAACCCAGTTTTCCCCAATAATAAGATTAATCACAAGTACCTCACCTTTTTCACAGAGGTTTATGTAGGTTTGGATAGGATTTTTCTCTGAACAAATAAAATCAAAACAGGAAAACTGCATTTTTTTAAATACATGGCTTATTGTAGTGTAATGTTTGCATTTGTTTGATGACCTGAAAAAGTTAAGTGTGACAAAGGTGTAAAAAAGGAAAAAAAAATCAGTGAGGGGCACAGCACTGTATGTAACTTCATTTATCCATTTGGTTCTCAAAAGTTGTGTTTATGAAGGTGTAGAAGTCATGAAATAAATGTATTTTTCAAATGATTACATTTAATTGAGTCATATTGCCAATGCTTTAAACTGTATAATAATTCAGACCTGATGATAATGGCACCGGTATTCAGGAAATTTTCAGGAGGCTGATTTACTTTCTGAAGTCAATGCATTTGAAAACTCAGCCATTTTGACAAGTGGAAAAAAGACACCTCCATTTTTAGGAGTGAAATTTTTAATTTAACATACAGATAATAATTTATCACAAAAAATTGAGAGAAACTGTATAAATAATTGAATGAGAAAGTATACAGTTATAAGCATTTTAAGAGGTACAGGCACTGAAAAAATTCAAGTAATCATAAATGGCTGATTTTAGGTTCTATTTGTTGGGTTTACCATTATAAATCACCACTCCAGATTTCATGCAATTATCTTGAACGGTTTCCGAGATAGAGGCTGTTCTGTTTCCCCCTGCTTTAGGGCCCCTGGCTCGGACATTATCTGGAACACTTTTGGGGAGTCTATTAAACAAGAATTATTGCTTTCTACAAATACTTAATACCATTTCTCAGTCATTTCTGAAGCCTAGCTCTGCATTATGGAGTTTCAGGCCTTTCAGGTTTTCTAGTAAAAGCCAGTTTGAAAATGCTTTTTTTTTTTTTAATTATGATAGCACCAAATTAGCAAAAATGGCATATTTAGATGCCCCTATTTTCAAAATTAGACATGTACAAAGCCCCATTATGCTATTGTCCAAGATAATGAGATAGATTAAACCACAGTATTTTGAAGTTATTGTCCCTCAAAAATGCATCAAAGTGCAATTTATGCTGCAGAAAAATGACCGAAAATGACCAATTTTTGAAAATTCATTCAAATTTAACCGACCAAGTCAATACCATGATACTTTTGTTTTCAAAGAAAAAATAACAATTTAATCCACAGGATGAATCAGTTTTAGGCTATCTACCATGGTTTGGGGTTTAAAGGGAATCAGACTAGTGACATTTGAAAATTTTGAAAATTCATTGAACTTCAGCCAACCAAGCCATTAACCTGAAACTTTTGTTTCTAAAGTACAATGACCTGCTTAATTCACTGGAAGCATCAGTTGTAGGGTATCTACCATGGCTTTAGCTGTGAAGGAGGTCAACACATGCTAAATGGCAAAATGTTGGAAAAGTCTAATACTTAATCATTTTGGAAAATTCAGCGTATTGTAATAAGTAATGGTTGTATTTTTTTTCAGAGCATTGCACTTTTCATTCACTGGAAAAAGGAACGGCTCATATGAATATACAATCCTATTATTGATAATGATGATCATTCTACCTTGAGTGACTGGGGGCGTGGCCTCGAGTACACATTCATCATCTGATTTTAAGCAATAATGTACGCATTTTCATATAATGAGATTATATATTATATATATTATATAATATATACATATATTAAGATTTCTTCCTCAAAACACTCTTAAATGGCCTCAGACTAAGTAGGAGTCTTAATTTATATCTGAAGAACATGTCCTATCTGCGAATTCAAATTAGAACCCCTAAATTAAATAAAAATCTGCCCGAAGTCAGAAGTGCCAATTCCATTCATGTTTAACCAGCGATATCACTTAACCGCAAGTCACGAGCCCGCTTCTTTTCACTCGCACTGGGAATAACTTTCTTGGGGCCTATGATGACTAACGAAAAATGAAGTTGAAATGAGCACACTAGAAAAACTTACAAAACAACAGTAAAAGCGTGTTAGAACACCTTGATGAACAATGGGTTGAAGGCACACAAAAAGCATTATGGGTATCATGGAAATGCAGCTCCCTCCTAGCCAATGGGAGGCTAGTGGAGGCTGTGTGTTGGGAGATAACCAGTGTGAGAGCTACTCTATCACACCAATTTCAAAACAAATACAGGATGCAACAAGTGTACTTACGTTTCGGTGGATTCGGGCGGCTGCGAAGCTGAGCACGCATTGTTTGAATTTTTGAGCTGCATTTTGTAACGTGAATTTTTTTTGTAGACTTAAATTTTAGGTAAATACGTTTCGTAACTTGGATTTTTGAAGTCTGTAACTTTTGAACCAATAATGGTATCGTAATAATTGAGCCAGAATTTTCTTTGTTTTTCCTATTCTTTCTGATGAATTGGTCTATGAGACATTAAAAAAAAATGCCTTGTGGTACCGACTTAAAAGACTGGAGTCACCGTATCCAGAATTCCCTGCATATATATTTTATATATATATATATATATATATATATGTGTGTGTGTGTGTGTGTGTGTGTGTGTGTGTGTGTGTGTGTGCGCGTTTATTTTTCTTCTGTTATAATGAAAAAATGAATAAAACAACAGAAAAACCACTTCCACGCATTACATGGTGATGAACATTAAGAACCAATGCATGATGTGTTTCAGAGATCCGATTAAGAGAAAGTTTGAGAGTTGACAGAAACTAATAAAGAAAGCTTGCTTTTGTGGTGCATATTTACTATTTAAAGGCACATAGAAGATTAAATAAAATACTGGTTTCTTATGCACACAATAATGTAACTGGTGCAAATAACAAAGTGTAAGCCATGTATATAAATGGAAATATGAGTGCGTGGAGTGTTAGTGAGGATGCATGTGTCAGCGCGTGTGTGGAGTTTAGCGACGATGCGGGTATGTAGAGTTTAGTGACAATGTGAGAGTGTGGATTGTTAGCGAGGATGCGAGGGTGTGGAGTGTTACCAAGAGTGTGGAGTTTAGCAACGATATGAGTGTGTGGGGTGTTAGCGAGGGTGCGGGGTGTTAGCAATGATATGAGGGTGTGGAGTGTGAGTGAGGATGCGAGAGTGTGGAGTGTGAGCGAGGATGCGAGGGTGTGTGGAGTGTGAGCGAGGATACAAAAGTGTGTAAGCAAGGATTCGAGGGTGTGTGAGCGAGGGTGCGAGGGTGTGTGGAGTGTGAGCGAGGGTGTGGAGTGTGAACGAGGATGCGAGGGTGTGGATGTGAGGGAGGGTGTGGAGTGTGAGCGAGGATGCAAGAGAGTGTTGAGTGATGGTGAGCATGTAAGTGCGGAATTCAGAGGGGTTCCGAGCGAGGCTGCGTGGTGCTGTCTTCTCTTTCCAGTGAGGAGGCAGAAGAGCAGTGACAGATGTGATGAAGTCACAGTGACCTTGTCTTTTATGGAAATGCTGAAGCAACCAGTGGCTGAAGATCAGCGTTTGATTTGTTCCCCGGGCTTCCTGTTGCGCAAAGCGAGTCAGTTTTCCGTTTGTGGGTGTCAGAGACAGAAAGGTTATTTCAACCGCATGAATCAAATACTTAGAGAGCCAGAATGAAGTCCATTTAAAGCAGATCCTGCCAGGTTAAAATGAATACATAAATAAATACATTAATTAATAAATAAATCAACATAACACATCCCAGCATGCACCAAAACAACACAGTGAGCACATAGGGTTATAAACAGTGCGGTGTGCTGTTAGGTTGTGAATCTAGGGTCTTTTGGCAGGACATTGCATTGTGTACATATTCATACTTCAATCTTGGGATGAATATTAGACCCAATCAGAGTTCCTTGTGTCATATGAACTTAAACAAAGCGATAATGATTTGAATACGATTGAGGATTAGACCACCTCGGGATGGGGGGGGGGGGGGGGGGGGTGCTACAGGAAAACAATCACCATAACAATTGGCCATTCAGTTTTTAATTATTATTGATAACAATAATTATTAATATTGTCATTCATTCATTCATTCATTTAATTTATTTTCTGAAGGGGCAGTGATGGCCTGTTGGTAAAGGTGCTGAATCACTCATAATAAGATTGGCAATTGAAGCCCCACTCTCCATGGGTCGTCACTGTCCCCCCAGTGCACTACTAACTGGGTTATCAAAGGTCTCTCACCGTCTGTGGTGGGAGGTTCATGTAAAACAACCATTGCTGACTTTTGACAAGAGTAGCTGAATAGCCGTCAGTGTGTTTCCGCCCTGCAGTGGCCTGGCGAGCTGTCCAGGGTGTATTCTTCCCTCGCCCGGAGTCGGCTCAGATGAGTGCCAGCCTCCCTGCGAATCTAATTAGGATTAAGTAGTTTAGAAAATAAGTGAACAATGAGAATCATATCCCTTCCTGCAATCAATCTAGTCATTGAGAGGGTATGATGGGAAGATCGTGCCTCTTCAAGGAGCGTTTTATAAATCATCAGGTGGCACTTGCGTCCACAATATCACTTTCTGGCACACTGGAGATCAGAGGTGGGCAATTAATTTTCCCAGGGGGCCACATTGGATTGTGGATTGTTGGCCCAATAGGCTGAACTAAATTATGCTTAATATTAATGTAGATAGTCTCTAATTTATAAGAGAATTTATCTCTAAAAGCAGTATCTTGCATCCTTTTGATAAGGTGTGATTGCTATGAGTAAATGTGATTATTAAACAATGAAAAGTACAAGCTGGAAAAACTATTTATTCAATCGAAATTGATTGTACACAGAATTGTACACAAAATGTATACATTCAGAAATGTACCATTTTTGAGTGACCAGCATTAAATCAATTTAATACGAACTGATATTACTGTTTTACTTGTAGTCCAACTACCACATTTGCTGTTTTCTGGTCTTTATTTCTTGTTCCGTGAGAGAAATATAATGTCTGCTGGGCCTGAACAAGTGCATCACAGTCATGTTGAATTTCTGAGATGGAAATGAGAATGACAGCTGAAAGATGATCATCAGTCAGAGAGGATCTGCACCTGGATTTGTTAAATTCCATCACTGAGAAACTTTACTTGTATATGCAAGTAGATCCAAAGAGAACCCACATCTTCTGGGCATGGCTACTTATGTGTGGAAAGTTCTACTACGTGAGAGAAGAGTAAACATCCATCTGATTTACTTGATGACTTAAACTACTCTGTCCTTATCCTATCAGACTGCCGGTCATTGAGTTCCATCTGAACATCACCGGGTATTTTATCCACACTGCAGGTACAGATGGAGGAAATCATGTGCATTTCACCCTCAACTCTTCAAAATACCTTGAAAACTCACCACGCAATGCTTCAAACATGGAGGAGTCCATGCACAGGTGCTGATGGTGTGACTTCACCCAGAGTTTGCATCTAAGTGAGATTGTTGGTTTGAAGTTGCCTTGACGGAACCTGCATCTTTCTCAAGAAAGCCTTCACCAGGCTGTACAGTTCATGAACAAAAGGGCTGCAGTTTCGCGTTCACTTCATTCACTGTGCTGTCACATCAATAACAAATGCCAGTCCTTACCTGAGAACGCTGGTATGTCTCTGAGTCTTGAATTTGTTCTTTCAAGTCCCAAACTCTTTTGAGCACTTTGCCCAGGCTGAGCCATGTCAGGATTGTGCAGCAACCTGGTGCTCCTCCATAAGTGTGCACTGTCTGTGATGTCATGCTCGTGCCCTGATGAAGTTAACTATTTTAGTCACTACATCAGTAACCTGTCTATGTTTTAGCACTGACTTACAAAACACATCATCAACCGACAATTAATAAGATCTATCTGACATTTCGGCAGCTAGACCTTGTTAATTCTCGGTTGACAACATTCTGATGTATGATAAAATGTAGGAAAACCAATTTCATCACTTTATCGCATTTTAAAAGTTCCACGTTTTTCCCGTTCGTTGTAACACCTACCAGTCTGTTGTGACATTTCAGTCCCAGTTTTTCCAGGTGTGCATTTACCTCTGTGAACAAATCACTCCCCATTGTCGTCCCTTTCACTCAATCCTTCTCGTCACTGTTTGGCTACAGAGGGGCATATTCTCGGATGCGGCGTCCTGTGAAATACTTGTACTGGGTGTTTAGGCAAGTTATTGGACAGAAATTCTTGGAATCAGTTCAACCATCGTTCTTCAGGAGGACTATCATTCTGGTACTTCCCTTTCATCCAAAAAGGAGATGAAAGAATTTAAAATAACAGGCTTGATGAAGGGAAACAGTTTACAATATCGGTTCCTAATGCTATAAGGACATGGAGCTGTGTTGGATTTGGATTTGGACGAAGTTAAAGTGCGTGACAGAGATGCGGATCTGAAGAACGAGTTTCGATGGGACTGGTTGGATAGAAAGGTGATGGTGTCACCAGTGGAAGCAGTAAGCAGGAATCATTATGTGTACTTGTGTATTGGATTTCATGAAAAAGCTCGATGTTGCTGGCAAGGCTCTCTGTACAGTATGTGATGATGTCATTCTTTATGGATCGAGAGGATGGAAGGCTTTACACAGTAACGCAACCTCGGTGAAACACTGAAAGCAGACGTTTCTATTGAAAAGCAACTATTCGATCTCGGGTGCTTTTCGACAACCCGGTCAAACTTACCCTTCAAGTGCCGGCGCACAACCCCAAGCACCGGCACGACCACAGCCACATCTGCAGTGGCTACAACACCGGCAGTGAAGCCGGTCATACCAATATCAGACAGAATGTCACATCAACAGGTAAATCTTTTTTTTTTTTTGCATGAAATTATTGAAATAATTCACCTGAACTCACATGCATTAGATCTACAGTAATTGCATATTACTGTATATGTTTTTCTGTTTTAAATAAGAAGCTATTTTTATGAAACATGCTTGACGGGCATTGGTACTGATGACTATGGCAAACCACTCTATCCCATTAATCATGGTACGAGTTCTATTTGAGTTGGAGCGGGAACTGGCTAAAGACCCCAAGGCCCTCAGTGGTAACTCCATGGACCGGACTAGTGCATCATATAAGATGAGTATTTGGATGGCAGAGACTATTCGATCCAGACAATAGCCAGCATGCAGAATGGGTATATTTCCCTCAACATTGACGAGTCATCCAGCAACAACTTGCAGAGAGTGTTGGAAGTTCTGGTAAGCTACTACTCCTCAGTGCAGAAAGAAGTGGTTAGGGAACACTTAACGTTATCGAGTTTAGTGTCTGTGAACAGTGAATCTCTGTTTGATGAACTGGTCCAGATTTTCACTGAGAACCAGCTACCTTTGAATGATTTGATGTCAATCCTCATGGATTCATGTACCGTTATGAGGGACTCCAAGAGTGGACTGGAAGTGCGTCTCCATATAGAGAAGGCTCCTCACATGCTCGACATCGATGGCGACTCATGCCATCATGTGCACAATGCTGCCCACCGGTTTTTAAAACCATTTGGCTTCTGAGTTGAACACCTTTTCATCGACCTACACACTGACTTCAAATTATCAGTAGACCGACGTGATGGATTGGCAAACATCTGTGAGCTAATAGGGCTGAAATTTACAATGCCGGATTGTCACACAAAGGTGGTTGTCAGTGTATGATGTGGCCGTCAATAGCAACAGATTGATGGATGCCTTCAAGATATTCTATTACTCTTACCTGAAGAAGGATGAGAAGCTTCTCTACACTGCACAGAGCTATCACAGGAGAGAATCCAGCAAAGAAGCTATGGGAAAAATTAGAGGGATTCAGAGGGCATTGGGTGGAGAGAAGTTGACTGAGGATGACAGTAGAAGGAAACAGAGGATCATTGAAAGGCTATTTTTTATAGTAAGAATTTTTGCATAGCAACATTGCCATTGCTTTAAAAATATGTCTGCCTTTCCTAGATGAAAGCTCCACTGATCCAAAAGCTGCATGTGAAGCAGTTGACCCTGTACTAGGGATTCCTCTCATGCTTTTTGAAGGCTGAAGCTCTTCTGGGTTTCAAGCTAAGTCACGATCCAGCCATCATAGATGACCCAAGCTGTCATTTACCGAAGCTCGAGATATTTGTTGGGACCACTGTCAAAGGGATAATAACGTCTGCACACAGATCAGAGTCTACAATCAACTCATTCCTTGAGCAGGTGGAGACAGCCTATGTAAAATGTGCCGAGTACCTTGGTACAAAGTTGCCCCTTGACAACAAGCTTCTGAGATGCATTGCAGCTATAGACCCCTTGGCACATATTCAGTGACAACAACACATCTTCTGCAACTCCCAGTACTGGTGACCAATGTGCTCAATACTGATGAAGAAAGAGATGAATATGAGCTGCAGGAGCGCAGATTTCAGGTGGATTCCTTTCTACCTCCATATGAAGCTCATATGAGGATCGACCATTGGTGGTCAGATCAGCATCTCCTGGATGTGTACCCAGCACTAATGAAGATGGTCCATGCTTTGCTGTCCTGCTTCCATGGTCCACAGGTCGAAGGCTCCTTCAACATCATTGGTGATGTCCTCGACCAAAAATCCTGCCGCATGGAGATCTACACACTAAGTGCAGTGCAGATGGTGAGCTATCACATGAGAGCAAGTCAGAGCAAGACAGGCCCCAGGCTAATTTTTCAGATTTTTTCATCACAACCACTCTCATCCGTGATTCTGCTACTCATGGCGCCTTAAGGTAACGGTCCACATGTATAGACAACTGTTTCCAGAAACTCTTATTACACTCCATGGCTGGTCGTACCGAGTCATCACTTTTGGTAGAATTCAACAACTGCCTGTAAAACTTTTTCTTATTGGCCCAGAACTGTTTGTTCTGTTTCAGAAAGTTATTCATTTACTGCCACTTTTCCTTCTTTAAGTCAACACCCTTTTTTGTTTTGACTTCAAGGAATGTACAGGCTGCAGAAGTATCTCATCATATATTGGGCCTTTATCCTTCTTCAGATGTTTTCTGTGTTAACTGGGTGATGCAGGCTCAGCTGAAGGAAACAATCCCCCATAACCAGGCCCATCTCATGGAGGTGTGCAACTCGACCTTTATTATTATTATTATTATTATTATTATTATTATTATTATTATTATTATTATTCACACCTAATTTCCTGAAATGTTTTTATTCCTCCTGCACCACATCATAAACGATTTGATTCTAAATCACTTACAAAGTTTTCCATGTTCAGGATTTCAACATTGGACAGAACGTGTGTGTGTGTGTGTGTGTGTGTGTGTGTGTGTGTGTGTGTGTGTGTGTGTGTGTGTGTGCGCACGAGAGTGTGTGTGTGTGTGTGTGTGTGTGTGTGTGTTTGCACGCGCGTGTCACTCCCTGTGTGTGCGTGTGTGTGTGTGCGCGCGCGCGCGCGTGTGTGTGTGTGTGTGTGTGTGTGTGTGTGTGTGTGTGTGTGTGTGTGTGTGATAACTCATGTCTCTCTACTCCGACCGCCTCAGGCTGGAATCTGTGTTTTTATCAAACGTTGAATATTTCATCAAATTGGCTTCGAGACTAGAACATCTGTTTAACAGATAAAACCAGTGATTCAGGAGAAAGACACCGAGCCGCAGGACTCATGTCTCAAGATAAAAAACTGAGATTTAATTGATCACGCATTTATAAAATGATTGACAGTTTTTATATGCTAATATTTCTAATAATTACTGATTGCAGACTGTAATAAAGTAACACATGCCATGATGATGAAATGTTAACTCTGATCTTGGGTTTCAGTGGGGTTTTTTGGATTCCTGACTTTCTGAAGGGAAAACAAACAAAAAAAAACCCCAAAAGATCAGTTTTTAAATTAAAAAAAATAATAAATAAATAAAATAATATATATATATATATATATATATATATATATATATATATATATATATATACCTCGACTTATGAAAATTATGGCAAGCTCGTAAGTAGAAATGTTCGTTAGATGAAACAAAAATTCCCGACAGAAACAGTAGAAAAATAATTAATCCCTTCCAACCCCCTTCCGAACTCATATAACCTGACACAAACACATATATTTGACACAATATATTAAAGATAAACTTGTAAAAATAAACATTTCACAATAATGAATAATAATAAAACAAGAATAAACAATAAGTCAATAAACAATACAGTTAGTGCATCTGAACTTAAGAATAGCAAGAATAGCACTAAACATTAACTTACAATAATATATATATTTTTTTTTTTTTTTTGGGGGGGGGGTGCGGCCAAGCAGCAGAAGACAAGTGATCAAAATTAGTGTTTAGGAGGGGAATGGTGGGGAAAGGACCCAGGAGGAACAGTGAGGTTACAGGGAGCAGAGATGAGGAAGGTGGAGGATTTTAAGTACTTAGGCTCAACAATCCAGAGCAATGGAGAGTGTGGAAAAGAGGTGAAGAAGCGTGTGCAGGCAGGTTGGAATGGTTGGAGAAAAGTGTCCGGTGTGATGTGTGATAGGAGAGTATCGGCAAGAATGAAAGGAAAAGTGTACAAGACGGTGTTGAGGCCAACGATGTTGTATGGTTTAGAAACAGTGGCCCTGGGGAAAAGACAGAGCTGGAGGTAGCAGAGATGAAAATGTTGAGGTTCTCTTTGGGAGTAACGAGGATGGATAGAATCAGGAATGAGTAAATCAGAGGGACAGCACATGGAAGATGTTTTGGAGACAACGTCAGAGAGGCTAGATTGAGATGGTTTGGACATGTACAGAGGAGGGATAGTGAGTATATTAGTAGTAGGATGCTGAGGTTGAAACTACCAGGCAGAAGGCCTAGAGGAAGACCAAAGAGACGATTCATGGATGTGGTGAAGGAGGACATGAAGGTAGTTGGAGTAAGAGAAGAAGATGCAAAGGATAGGATGAGATGGAGGCAGATGGTTCGCTGTGGCAACCCCTGAAGGGAAAAGCCGAAAGGAAAAGAAGAAGTATGCCACTTACTGCATGCTCTTCAAAGAGGAGTGGGGACTTCTTTGACATCTTGTATTGGCTTTAGATCCTCGACAACCGTTCTTCTCCTGTTAGGAAACGTTCTGTCCATTCTATCTTTTATTTTGTGGTTGTGTCTTTTCGAATGATCGAGATATCTTTGCGTAAGCATCCACTTCGTGTGTACTTTCACAGAAGCTTCATCCTCCGTATCTACATCCTCTGGCAGGAAGTTCTGAACACCCCAGACATTGTTGGATGGTTTGCAGTATTTTCCAGTTTTTCTTTTGGGCTTTTTCCTCTCTTGCACTTGATCCACTGAGGAGTCTCCTCTTTTCCTAGAATTTTTGAACTTGTTCTTGAGACAACAATGCCATAGTAACTGTGAAAAAAGTAATTAACAATTTTTCAGTAAACATCAAACCATTCTATATCTTCTCATTTTAAAATGACCAATGATTCAAAGATCACAAATTAAAATCATCATAGAGTAAATGAACAGTAGCGAATAAAGTACATCCTTACCCGAGCATCTGCAGAAGCCAGTCCATCATATAAATGAGGATATTGTTGAAGAACTGAAGACGCTAGAGCATCATTTTCACCATATGTAAGACAGCTGAAATTTCAAAATACAACTAATGAAATTACTAATGTAAGTACCATGTTGCCACAATACTTCATCAAATGTAACAGAAAATTAAGAGATTATTTCTGTATACAATACCAGTAATACGACTTTAATATACTTAACTATACTTACAATTTTCCATAATTTGATGTTAGCAAGGAGTGCCTTTGGAGAGACTGAATTGGGTAGCTCGGGACAGAAGATGTGACTTAAGAGTAAACTTAAGGAGGTCCATACTTCTTGACTTGGAATTCAGGCTGGGTCCTGGCGGTATACTGCTGCTGGTTTCCGCTGAACTGAACAACATGAAACATTTGGACGTTTTTGAACAAGTAGTTTCTTTGTTGGTTGCAAGCAAATTTGATCTATCTTAAGGAGTACATGCATAGTAAGTAATAATAGAAGAAAGATATGACGTTAATTATCTTAATACATTTTATACCTATATGTGACATATTAGTTTGAAATACGGTGGTACCTCACTTTATGAAATTAATCCATTCCAGCGCCTTTTTCATAACCTGCATTTTTTGTAAATTGAACTGCATTTTACATGTAAACGCGTGATTCGTTCCAAGACCCCCAATACTACCCTATAAGCCCTTTAAAAATGATAAAAGCATACCTTTTAAAACCTCCTTCTGCTTCAATATCGTACCGATGGTAGACGGGTTTGGCAATATTCCTTTGCGATATCACTTTGAGCTCGCTTCTTCTTCTCACTCACACCGCAAATCACATGTGTGTGTGTGTGTGTGTGTGTGTGTGTGTGTGTGTGTGAGCGAACGCGTGTGTGTTTGTGCATGTGCGCGCGTGTGTTGACCATGTCTTCTTAGCAAAGTTATAATTTTACAAATGTTTATGGAAGGTTAAAAGCCTGAGTCAAGAAATAAAGCATGAAACAACAGTAACTCTGTCCTTTACACGGAAAGCATCATGGTAGATTTAGCTCCATAATAGCCAATAGCAGGGAGCTGCGTCATCCCTTCTAGCCAATGGGAGGCCAGCGGGGCGGGATGCTTGAACGTCATTGATGGGAGAGCAGCTCGTGCATTGTTTGAATGGCTCATTTTAATGTTCAAGATAATGTTCACATTGTTCAGAAGAACAGCGCACCTTGATTAAAACGTTGACTGGGGGAGGAAACATATAAAGAAGCAGAAAATGAAAATATTCGGCTGCTCAGATAGAATGATCCCAAATGATTTAAAATATCAACAAAACCTGAAAGACGTGGAAGAAAAAAACATTCAAATGGATGAAGAACCAAAACGTCGAGAACGCAACTACCAATCATCTCCAGGAAGATCAGAGAAGGTCTAAAGTGACCGGTTAGTCCTGTTACAATTAGAGGACGCCTATGTGAAGCCGAGCTGTCGGTGAGAAGCCCCACAACGTCCCGCTACTGAAAAAAAGACGTGAAGAGGTTCCAATTCACCAAACAGCACATGAACTGGAATAAAGAGAAGCGGAGCAACATTCTGTGGACTGATGAAAGGAAGATTGTTCTGTTTGGGTCTCATGGCTGGAGACAGTTTCTCAGATGAAAACTGAGAACTCCACTCTGAGGACAGTGAAGCCTGGTGGTGCCAGCATCATAATATGGGGATGTTTCTCATACTCGCAGGGCCTATTTATCACATCCCACGGATCCTGGATCAGTTTGAATCCATCAGAACTCTTGAAGAGGTCGTGGTGCTTTATGCTGAAGAGAAAATGCCTCTGAAATGGGTTCCAACAAGACAACGATCCCAAACACACTAGTGAACAGGAAACATCTCAGTTACAGACTGATGAGATTGAGGTTATGGAGCAGCGGCCCGATCCCAGACCTTAATCCAATAGAAAGCATGCAGGGTGACGTCAAAAGTGCAGCTTCTGGGGCAAAACCAAAAAAATCAAGATCTGTGGAATGTAGTTCGATCATTCTGGACTGGAACACCTGTGCACAGGTAAAAGAAGTCGGTCGACTGCACAACACAGATGTGCAGCAGGACTCAGAAACAACGTTTATACAAATAAATATTAATTCAGTGTTTATTTAAATAAATATTAGATCAGTATTTGTATAAATAAACATTAGTTCAGTTTTATATAAATAAATATTAGTTTGATGTTTATAAAAATAAATATTAGTTCTGTGCTTATGTAAATAAACATTAGTTCGGTATTTATATAAATAAATATTAGTTCGGTGTTTATGTAAATAAACATTAGTTCGGTTTTTATATAAATAAACATTAGTTCGGTTTTTATATAAATAAACATTAGTTCAGTGTTTATATAAATAAATATTAGTTTGGTGTTTATATAAATAAATATTAGTTCGGTGTTTATGTAAATAAACATTAGTTCGATTTTTATATAAATAAACATTAGTTCAGTTTTTATACAAATAAACATTAGTTCAGTTTTTATATAAATAAATATTAGTTCAGTGTTTATATTAATAAATATTAGTTCAGTGTTTATATAAATAAATATTAGTTCGGTGATTCAAAACATCTTGAACCATTTTTCAGTTTATACTCTAAAGGTTTGAGTTTGTAAAGAGGAAATGCAGACCCCACTTTCTTTTTAACAGTCTAATATTCATTTTTCTTTAATTTCTTTTATAGGAATAACACAAGTTTGATATAGAGTGGTACCTCACCTTATGATAGTCCCAGCAAACGAAAAATCCAGGTTACGAAAAACATTTTCCAATTTTTTTCCTCTCTGTATACGAAACAAGTTCTCTTTACGAAATGAGCCAAATGCGCCATTCAAACATTCAAACAATACACGGGCTGCTTTCCCATTGATTATCTTCCCTGTGTCATCCCGCCCGCTGGCCTCCCATTGGCTAGGAGGGATGACGCAGCGCCCTCCCATTGGCTATTATGGAGCTGCATCTCTCATAATGCTTTTCATGTAAAGGAGTTACTATTTTTGACTCAGGCTTTTAACCTTCCATGAACATTTGTAAGATTATAACTCTGCTCAGAAGACATGGTCAACACATGCACACGCACTCGCGTGCGTGTGATTTCCGGTGCGAGTGAAAAAAGGAAGCGGACTCGTGATCTCGCAAAGGAATATGGCCAAACCCGTCTACCATTGGTATGATATGGAAGCAGAAGGAGGTCTTAAAAGGTATGCGTTTATAATTTTTAAAGGGTTTATGGGGTAGTATTGGGAACCTTGGAATGAATCACGTGTTCTACATGTAAAATCCGGTTCAATTTATGAAAAATGCAGCTTCAGAAAAAGGCTCTGGAACGGATTAATTTTGTAAGGTGAGGTACCACTGTACTTTTCTTCATGTTTTGATTTGGAATCGAATGTGTCATGTACACAATGCATTTGTGTCTATAGAACTAAAAGTGATTAGAAGGATTCTGAGCTTTATTTACTTTCTTAAACACCATGCTTTCATTTTGACCACAAAATAAAATGAAGCGGGTGGTGGTGTCGTGGTTAGAACGTTCGCCTCACAGTAAGAAAGACCTGTGTTCGTGTCCCAGCTCAGGTGTTTTTAGGTGGAGTTTTCTTGTTCTCCCTGTGCTTGCATGGGTTTGCTCTGGGTTCTCTGATTTCTTCCCACAGTCCAAAAACATGCTCAGTCCTTAGTTTGCAATTAATTGGCTGTTCCAAATCACCCCTTGTTGTGCGTGAGAATAGTATGAGCTTTGCACCTGCGATGGCCTGGTGAGCTATCCGGAGTGTACCTTGCTGTTGCCCTGAGTCGGCTGAGATGGATGCCAGCCGGTTCCTTTTTCACAGGCTCTGAAGCTTGCTTTCAGTTGAGAGTAATGAGAGTTAAGAAATTGATCAACATGCAGCATAATTAGTACACATGGACCACAGCACCCTTTGAACCTCCATAAACATCAACATAGCAACCCCGAACCCCCATAAATACCAACACAGCTCCCCATGAGCCTCCATAAACACCAACACACCACCCCCCCGAACACCATAAACACCAACACAGCACCCACTGAACTTCTATAAGCACCAACACAGCACCCCAAACCCCATAAACACCAATAGAGCACCCCATAAACACCAAAACAGAACCCCTGAACTCCCCATAAACACCAACACAGCACCCCGCACAGCAACCCCGAACCCCCATAACACCAGCACAGCTCCCCTGAGCCTCCATAAACACCAATACAACACCCTGAACCCTCATAAACACCAACACAGCACCCCGAACCCCCATAAACACCAACACAACACCCTCTGAACCCCCATAAATACCAATACAGCTCCCCCTAAGCCTCCATAAACATCATCACTGCACCCCTGAACCCCCATACACATTAACACAGCACCCCCCTGATCCCTCATAAACACCAACATAGCACCCCAAACCTCCATAAACACCAACACAGCACCCCAAAGCTCCATAAACACCAACACAGCACCCTCTGTACCCCATGAACACAAACACAGCACCCCCAAACCACCCATAAACACCAACACGACACCCCTCTGAACTCCCATAAACACCAACACAGCACCCCAAACCCCCATAAACACCAATACAGCACCCCCCTGAACCCTCATAAGCACCAACACAGCACCTCCAAATCTCCGTAAACACCAACACAGCATCCCTCTGAACCCCCATGAACACCAACACAGCACTCCCGAACCCCATAAACACCAACACAACACCTCTCTGAACCCCCATAAACACCAACACAGCTCCCCTGACCTTCATAAACACCAACACTGCACCCCCAAAACCTCCATAAACACCAACACAGCACCCCGAACCCCATACACCAACACAACACCCCGGAACCCCATAAACACCAACATAGCACCCCGAACCCCCATAAAGACCAACGCAGAACCCCCAAACCCCCATAAACGCCAACGCAGAACCCCCGAACCCCCATAAATACCAACACAACCCCTGAACCCCCATAAACACAGCACCCCTTGAACCCCAATAAACATCAACACAGCACCCCGAACCCCCATAAACACCAATACAGCACCCTCTGAACTTCCATAAACACGAACACAACACTACCTGCTGCTCTCTTCATGAACTGTTTTAAAATCCCTGTTCATTTCTCTCTGAGTGTGATTGTTCAAACCTTGATGCCCAGACTCTGAGCTCCCCCGGCTGCCAAACTGCACCTCCCACCTGTTTGCTTTCGTCACATATTTGGACTTTGGAGTTTTCATCACATCTTCAGTGATTATTTATTCATTCGCTCAGTGTGCTTCTCTGATAGTATTTGCCAAGTGTCTCCGTAAAGACTTGAATCTCTCATCATCCCGATCCGAGTCGGTGCATTTGTACTTTCTCCATGCAGCAGAAAAAATGTATTTTATATATATTTTTTCATTCTTTTAATCCGAGTTCTGGTCGTGGGGACAGTAGCCTAAGCAGTGAGGTCCAGACATTCCTCTCCCCAGCCACTTCCTCCGGCTCTTCCGGGGACACTGAGGTGATATTACTAACAACATAATCCCTCGTATTCTAGATCAACCACAGGGTCTCCTCCCGGTTGGACACATTAGAAAAGGCGACACCAGGGAGGTGTTCAGGAGGCATTCTAACCAGATGCCCGAGCAACCTCAACTGGTTGCTCTCAATGCAGTGGAGCAGCGGTTCTACTCCAAGCTCCTCCCAGATGGCTGTGCCTCTCATCTTCTCTCTAAGTGAGTGCCCCCGCAAAGGAAGCTCATTTCAGCCGCTTGTATCCACGGTGTTGTTCTTTTGGTCATTACCCAAAGCCCGTGACCATAGGTGAGGGTTGGAACGTAGATCGGCTGGTAAACTGAGAGCTTTGCCTTGTGGCTCAGCTCCAGCTTCACCACAACGGACCGGTACAGGATTAGCTTTACATTACAGGCTGCAGCGATCTGCAGGTCAATCTGCCACTCCATGCTTTCTTCACTCATGAACAAAACGCCGAGATACTAAAACTTCTCTACTTGGGGCAGGACCTCATTCCCTCGCCAGAGGGTGCATTAGACCCTTTTCTGGCTGAGAACCGTGGACTCGGACTGGGAGGTATTGTTTCTCATCTCGGCCGCTTCGCACTCAGCTGCGAATCACTCCAGTGAGAGCTGGAGGTCCCGGCTTGATGAAGCCAAAAGGATAATGTCATCCGCAAAAAGCAGAATGAGATCAGATGGCCACCAAACCAGAACCTCTCAACGCCTCGGCTGCACCTAGAATCTCTGTCCATAAAAATTATGGACAGAATCTGTATTGTTTTGTTTTTTTCTAATTACCGTTTTTATATTATTTATTGTTTATTGTTCATATGAAAGTCTGTGATTTAAAACAAGGAGAAAAAAGACAAAGTTCATTATTATGAGATGAAATTCACAAATTTATGATCAGAAACAGAATAAAAACAATTTACAGGAACCATACAAGATCAAAAAAAAAAACAAAACTCCAGGGCAGTGCTGGCCTGGTGGTGAACGTGCTGGATTGCCGATCCTAAGGTTGGGGTTTCAAGCCCAACTCTCACAGAGTTGTAACTGTCCCTCCAGTGCACTAACTGGGTTATCAAAGGCCGGCCATGTGTCTCAGTGTCTGTGCTGGAGGTTCATATAAAAGAACCATTGCTGACTTTCATCAAGAGGATCTGCTTAGCCGTCGGTGTGTTTCTGCCCACTGATGGCCTGACCTGTCCAGGGTGTACTCTGCCCTTACCCAGAGTCGGCTGGGATGGGCGCAATTAGGATTAAGCAATTCAGAAAATGAATGAGTGAATAAATAAAAACTCCAGATTTTTTTTTTATTCCCGATGTTTTTTTATTTATTTTTTATTTATTATTTCTAGACTGTTTAAGGTAATAAAAACCAAAAAAAGCAAATAAATAAATGATAAAAATTAAAATAATTATAATAATAAAAACAGCTTAATAAATAAAAACTACACAACAAAACAAGTAAAACCAGACTGGACTGATGGAGCGAATAAAAACTCATTAATGTTTCATATGGAAAAAAATTGAGGAAAAGCATTCCCTATGTTAATTTAAGTCAAAGTCATGTTTCAGTTCATGTTTTGTTGATCATTTTTTCATGACTTATTTATTTATTATTGTTTTCTAAATTTCATAATGAAACATCGGCCATTTTGAAATGTGTTCCTGTTTGATGGTGTTTGGAGCCTGAAAGATGCAAAATAAAGGGAGAAGTGTGTGTGTGTGCGTGTGTGTGTGTGTGTGTGTGTGTGTGTGTGTGTGTGTGTGTGTGTGTGTGTGTATGTGTGTGTTTGTGCGTGTGTGCGCGTGTTTTGAGGTGAGGCCCTCTTATGCAAGTTCGAGTCCAAGTGAGCGTGGGAAGTGTGCAGAATAAACCACACACACTGAAATGCTCACAAGAGGATCAGAGAGAGAGGGGGAGAGAGAAGGAAAACACAGTTCATGGTGTGTGTGTGTGTGTGTGTGTGTGTGTGTGTGTGTGTGTGTGTGTGTGTGTGTGTGTGTGTGTGTGTGTGTGTGTGTGTTATAACTGAGACATGCCACCATTTTGAGCTTCAAACTTCACCATTCTGCTCCAACCCCACAGTGTAGTAATGAACAGTACAAACGTTTTTAACATTTCAATGCAGTCACTGTAGATCAGTGGTCCCCAAACTACGGCCCGCCTCCACATTTGGCCCGGCCCCCTGAACAATACCAGAGACACATTATGATTTTTTTTTTTTACTCTGGCCACGCAATCAAGACTAATACACATCCAGAACAGAACAGCCAGCTATTCCACCGTTCTGCCGTCTGTGCCCCTAGCTGAACCCCCCCAAACAAAAATCCGAGACTCTCCCCTGTCAAATAGAACGGAATAATGGTGAAAAGGTTATGGAAGAGAAAAATTGATTCAGAATGCAGGGAATTTAACCTGCAGTGTACAAATGATTTTTTTTGTTTGTTTAATGCAAAGAAACGGTTGTTTGTATTATCTGTCAAGACACAGTGGCGGTATTTAAAGAGTACAACCTGCGCCGACATGCTGAAATCCGTCACAAAGACGAGTATGATCGCTTGCAAGGCCAAATGCGAGTAGACAAACTCTCAAAGCTAAAAAGTGAACCGTTCGCTCAGGAGGATACATTTGTACGCCAGGCTCGGCTGAACCGGTCGTCTGTTTGGGCAGCTTTCGGGTCGCTCAACCGATAGCAAGCGGCGTTTTGTTTTTATTATTTATTTCCTGACTTTTTTTTGTGAAGGTCCCGGAAAGAGTTATTAATATCTGGTTATGCGTGGCTTACTGGAAAAACAATAAATGTTTACGTTGAGGCAGCCCTGCGATCGTCACACTTTTTCTGTTACAAACTGACCTCGGCCCCCCATCAGAAAAGGGAAAGGTTATGTGGCCCTCGCAGGAAAAGTTTGGGGACCCCTGCTGTAGAGTGTGATGTTTATTTCAGAGTCTTAAACGATTGGTTGATGAGAAACAGAATTGCCCGATAAACATAAACTCCACCCGAGGGACATAAGTGACGGAGAAAGGCTGGAAACTCAGATTGAATGATAAACGCCAATTATTTGCTCATGTGCTAAAGTTTTATTGTAGCCATCTTGATTGATGCTCGTATCACTCGCCGCTTTGGAGGTGTGTGGCTGTGAGGAAGAAGAGCAGTGGCGTGGCCACACACTGCATAAGAAGCTGGTGGCAAGGGCTAGTAATAATAATAATAATAATAATAATAATAATAATAATAATAATAAAGCATGTGATGTTAGAATTATTAATATAATATCAGTATTATTGGCTGCACGTATAAGTGCTGCACATTGTACTGTTGACTGAAATTTATCCTCTATGATTTTTTTCCTGCTTATTTTTCTTATTCTTCTTCTGTTGCACTTCATGCGGACCGAATGGCAAAGTGCACACAAGCAATGTATATATCAAAACGCGCGTCTCAGCGGCACCAAGTGTGCTATTTATAAATGTGCTTTTATTGGCATTCTACATCACTATGACAACTCAGCTAGCTCAAAAACACGTCAAAAAGTCCCAGTGAAATGAATGGAGAGAGGTCAACAAGCCATCAACTTGCCTCAGTCTGACAGCAAGGATCCATACTTTCGTTTAGAAACTTGGTTCAACTTTTAAAATGAAGACACTGAAGGGATTAAATCCACTGTCTGCTGCCTTTCATGCTTTTATCTTAATCGTTTCTCAATCATCGATCATGTTTGATGACGTTTGTTTCAATTTGTGTATTTATAGTAGGCGTCTATTCCCACAAAATAAACAGAGGTGAAAGTGTTCTGGTTCTGGACAGGTAACTTCTGACTTAACATCACACATTGCCAGTGGTTCTGTCATGTATCGTTATGAACATAGCGATAGTGTATAGTTATTATGAATGTATATTTAAATATGCACAGAGCTTGGCTCACCGCACACTAATGGGCACAGTTCAAGTACACGTTTGATTCTTTGATCTCCACCTGATGTGCACAGCTATTCAGAACCCTGTGTAAGCCGTCAGGACATTGTCTGAAGTTCGGCACCACCGTTTTCAGGTATTTTCTGGCAGCAGCTGTTGTGGGGCCTGTGGTGTAGTGGTTAGGGTGCTGGGCTCATGATCGGGACGTTGTGTGTTCAAATCCCAGTTAGACCTCAACTGTGCTCGGACCCCAAGGCAAGGTCTCAACCACAAGTGTGTCTCTGTTCACCCATCAGTATAAGTGGGTACCAGTAAAATATACACCTGTGTGTGTGTGTGTGTGTGTGTGTGTGTGTGTGTGTGTGTGTGTGTGTGTGTGTGTGTGTGTGTGTGTTGGCACTGCGAAGGTCTAGGAAGCTGTTCAGGTTGTACCCTGCATTAGATTGGCAGAGAAATGCTCAGATGTGTATTATGGTAAATGAGGGGCGGTGGTGGTCCTGTGGTATAGGGTGCTGGATCGCTGATCCAAAGGTTGGGGGTTCGAGTCCCACTCTCCACAAGGTTGTCACTGTCCCCCCCCCCAGTGCAGCTAACTGGGTTATCAAAGGCGGGCCATGTCTGTCACTGTCTATGGTGAGAGGTTCATGTAAAAGAACCATTGCTGACTTTCGTAAAGAGGAGCTGCAAAGTCGTCAGCGTGTTTCTGTCCCTCGCTAAAAAGGGTTGTGACAGGAAGGCCATCCGACGTAAAAACCTCTGCCAAATCAAACGTGCGAATCAGATGATTCACTGTGGCGACTCCCGAGTAAAAGGGAAAAAGCCGAAAGGAAGACAGACAGTGAGCTTGATTGAATTATTTATGATATACTAGTGATAATCTAGACATACACGGTGCTGTCCAGGTGTACGTATGTGCATGAAAAAGAAGCGGAGACAAAAATTAAAATGATCCGAGTTTTGGATTTACGTTTACTGAACATTTGTTTTTTATTATTGTGTATGCAGTATTTAAATAAATGCATTTTTGACATATTTAAGCTATGCACCCTGATATATTAATGTCACATCGGTCACTCCTTTTATGTTAACGATTTACTTCAACAACATAAATAACAACACTTGGTTTGTTGTGATTCTTTGATGTTTTTGTTTGCGATGACTTGTGAAGGTTGCGCGGAGGGAAGGAGCAGATCCCCTCCCCACCCTCACCCCCACACACACAGCTGCAGACGTGCACAATGATGCGTTTCGAGCTGCTGGTGAACAGAGGAAGCATCTACATCATATTGAAGCAGTTTAAATATTTGGACAAGGACATGGCGCCGCAGTCGTACGGTTGGCACGACGTTGTTTGGGACGTGCCCTCGAGGTTAACGTTGTAATTACAATGTC
>CM045744.1:12975927-12980927 GCA_024760905.1 Plotosus lineatus
ATAGAAACAACCCAAAACCCCCCATCAAAACTACTTACATTTTTATGTAAGGTATGCGTCTGTATGTGTGTGTATTTCTATTTTATTTACATCGTATGCATGATTTTTGAATGTTTAATTGTTATTATAAGCATTTATAGCATTGAATATGTATTTATTGATACACATATACATGTACGTATACGTCAGTCAGGGGGGTCGATCCTACTTTGGGGAACTTGGCGGTCGCGGGGGGGGGGGGTCTCGTTCCCCATTAACCGCGGAAAGTGACGGATCCCTGTATTACGATGCAATAATAAAAATGAGGTAAAGTATGACACGGATAATTATTTGAGGAGTTGTTGACCACTGAAGCTAGCGAATGATAATAATTATTTTATTATTTATTCAAAACGTTTTTGAGCGTGAAACGTCGTGCTCCTGTGTCAGTCGTGCAATGATCACTCCGCTTTCCCACAGCAGCGCTGCAATCAAAGAGAATCAGTTATGTCATGGCAATGATGCAATAGCAAGAATTCGTCAATAACTTCTCACCAAGCAGTAACAAGAAAATCTGGGAATCTAATAATAATGATATATAAGGATATACACGTAGATAGATAGATAGATAGATAGATAGATAGATAGATAGATAGATAGATAGATAGGTCAGTGATTGATGGATGGATAGATAGCTCAGTGATTGATGGATGAATAGATAGATGGATGAAAGGACATAGAAAGAGAGATGGATGAAAGGGCAGAGATGGATGAATTGATGGATGCATAGATGAATGAATAGATGGATGAAAGAGTAGCTAGAGATGGGTGGATGAATTGACAGACAGTTGAAAGAACAAAGAAAGAAAGAGATGGATTCCTGAATGGACAGATATATAGCTAAATAGATTAATGGATGAAAGGGTAGATAGAGAGGTAGATGGATGAATGGATGGATGAAAGAGTAGATTGAGAGAGATGTGGATGGGTAGAAGGACGAAAGGGTAGCTAGAGAGAGATGGATGGATGGATCAATGGATGGATAGATGGATGAAAAGGTCGATGCAGATGGATGGATAGATGAATGACAGGGTAGCGAGAGTGAGGGCTGGATGCATGGACAGAAAGATGAAAGGATAAATAGACAGATGGACACATTGATGAAAGAATTAATGGATGAATGAAAGGGTAGATAGAGAGATGGATGGGTGGATGAATGAGAGGGCAGATAGAGAGAGGGATGGATGAGAGGGCAGATAGACAGAAATGTATGAATGGATGGAAGGGTGAGAGGGCAGATAGAGAAAGATGGATGGAAGGATAAGAAGGCAGATTTTATGGATGAAAGAGTAAATTGAAATCCAAGATTTGAACCCCATTGAGATGATGTGGCATGACCTCAAGACAGAAATTCATGCCAGACATCCCAGGAATCTGACTGAACTATAGCAGTTTTGTAAAGAAGAATGGGCCAAGATTAGTCCTGATCGATGTGCTAGACTGATCTGCAGCTACAGGAAGCGTCTGGTTGAAGTTATTTCTGCCAAAGGGGGGGGGGGGGCACAAAATATTAAATGTGATGGTTCAGTTACTTATTCCTCCCCCCTTCTGTCATTGTTTGCATGCTATCCTCATTAAAATATGAAAACCTATAAATGTTTGGGTGGTTTTAGTTAAAGCAGACACTGTTTTTTTCATCTGTGTGATTTTGACAAAGATCAGCTCACATTTGATGGTGGTTTTATGCAGAAATGTGAGAAATTCCAAAAGGTTCAGATACTTTTTCATACTACTGTAGGATGATGGATTAATGGAGTGATGAAAAGGTAGATAGAGAGATGGATGGATGGATGGATGGATGGATGGATGGATGAATGGATGGATGAATGAATGGATGGATGACAGGGTAGATAGAGGATGATGCATTGATGGATGGATGAAAGCGTAGATAGATGGATAGATTGATGGATGATAGGGTAGCTAGAAGATAATGGGTTGGTGGATGGATAAAAGATGAGATGGATGGAAGGAGAAAAAGGTAGATGGAGATAGAAGGATTGATGGATGACAGGGTGGATTGAGGCAGATGGGTTGATGGATGGATGAAAGGGTAGATAGAGCGATTAATGGATAGATGGATGGATATATAGATGTATGACAGGATAGATAGAGGATAATGGGTAGCTGGATGGTTGAAAAGGTGGATAGAGAGATGGATGGATGGATTCATAGATAGATGGATTACAGTGTAAATAGAGGATGATGGGTTGATGGATGGGTGAATGGGTAGATAGAGGGCTGGATGGAGGGAGGGATGGATGGATGGATGGATGAGAGGGCAGACCGAGGATGATGGGTTGATTGATAGATGTAAGGGTACATAGAGAGCTGGGTGGATAGATTGGTGCATAGATGGATGAGGGGGTAGATAGAGGATGATGGGTCGATGGATGGATGAAAGGGTAGATAGAGGAGGATGGGTTGATGGATGGATGAAAGGGTCGATATAGAGATGATGGATGGATGGATGGATGGATGGATGGATTGGTGGATGGATGGATGACAAGGCATATTGAGGAAGATGGGTTGATAGATGGATGAAAGGGTAGATGGAGAAATGGATGGATTGATAGATGGATAACAGGGTATATAGAGGATGATGGGTTGATGTATGAAAGGGTAGCTAGAGAGCTGTATGGATTGCTGGATGGATATATAAATGACATGGAAGATAGAGGATGATGTGGCGATGGATGGATGAAAGGGTAGATAGAGGATAACGGGTTGATGGATTGATGAAAGGGTCGATATAGAGATGATGGATGGATGGATGGATGGATAGATGGATGGATGGATGGATAGATGTGTGGATGACAAGGTATATTGAGGATGATGGGTTGATAGATGGATGAAAGGATCAATAGAGAGATGGATGGATCATGGATGGATGGATGACAAGGTAAATAAAGGATGATGGGTTGATGGGTGGATGAAAGGGTAGATAGAGAGATGGATGGATAAATTGATGAATGGAAATATGTATGACACGGTACATAGAGGATGATGGATTGATGGACAGATGAAAGGGTAGATAGAGAGATGTATTTATGTATGTATGGATGGATGGATGGATGGTTGACATGGTGGATGGAGGATGATTGGTTGATGGATGGATGAAACGGTAGACAGAGAGATGAATGTATGGATGGATATAGGGATGACAGGGTAGATCGTAGATGATGGGTTGATGGATGGATGAAGGTGTAGAGAGAGAGAGATGGATGGATGGATAGATAGATGGATGAAAGGGTAGATTGAGAGATGGATGGATAGATGGATTGATGGATAGATGCATTACAAGGTAGATAGAGGAGAATATGTTGATGGATGGATGAAAGGGTCAATAAAGGGCTGGATGGGTTGCTGGATGGATAGATAAATGACAGGGAAGATAGAAGATGATATGGTGATGGATGGATGAAAGGGTAGATAGAGGATAATGGGTTGATGTATTGATGAAAGGGTCGATATAGAGATGATGGATGGATGGCTGACAGGGTAGATAGAGGATGATGGGTTGATGGATGTATGAAAGGGTAGATGGAGAGATCGATGGATGGATGGATGGAGGGATGGAAGGGTAGCTAGATATGGATGGATGGATGGATGGATGGGTAGATAGATATGGATGGATGGATGGATGGATGGATGGATGGATGAGAAGGAGAATAGAGAATCCATTGTAGTTTTTGAGTTTATTATGGAATGAGAGGTCGGGGTAAAGCCTGGCACGGGGTCGCAGTTTCATCATCACTTCATGAGCTGGAGTTTCTCAGATATTCACTATTTCATGCGCTAATGATAATCAGGGTTGCAGTGTCTCCCGGCGTGTGCGCGCATGTGTGTGCATGTTTCGGGCGTCGGTTATTTATGTTCATGGAGATCGTGGTTCGAGTCAGTAGGCGGGTACATAAATTACACTGCCATGATTCCTGTCCAGTGAGACAATGTTTATGTATTTCTCAATTCTTGAGAAAAAGGCCATTGCGTCGATATCCGTGTTTACAGAAAACAGCCTCTAATCAGAACCAATGATTCATTCATAAATAAATAACAGCGTGTTCTCCTCTGTTCATCTCTTCACTGTATCACTGTACAATCTCCAACTCGGAATAGAGCAATAACATGCTGTCTACAACACAGTTACTCAGTACTACCCCTAGTGTCCAAACCTGAAAACTGCGGCCAGAATGGGATCCCTTACTGATCCTGAAGGAAAGTATACAAACACAACCAGCACTAATACAGACACTTGGACAGGAATTCTTGTTTTATTGTTTTATTTTATTATTGATTTCTTGGCTTGTCAGCTCGGTTTATTTATTAATATTAAGTGCTCGTAATATAAAACAAATCAATTTTACTAATGTTCTGAAAACTATGTTTTTATCTTATGAATTAGCACATTTAAAAATAAATTTATTTTTTAAAATTAATTAGCATTTTTAAAGCATGTTTAGTGAATTAGAATTTTGTACATTGTATATCTTTATGTTCTGACTTGTTGAGCTGTTTAGTGACATGTTTTTGCGTGTATCGCAGACACTAGGTATTTAATGATTTGGCGTGTGCTGCGAGCATAACACTGGATTAAATCTCTACTGCACCTCAGCATTTTCTCTCCAAGCAAGATTTATCCATCACTCTGAGAAACTCCTGATAATCTGTATAAACAAAATGATTTTCAATTTTGTTTTCATTACCATAGACCAGGTTTTTGAGATTTCTGTCCTGGACAACATGTAGAATTCACTGACAGGTTCAGCTATTCGCATAACCATCGAAAAACCTCGACTCACTGCACCAGACATATCAGAACAGAGAAAAGCCTGAGCGGCGTTCTGCACTGGAACATCTTGTAAATCAGTGTGACAGTGTGGAACGGGCAAACAACGACTTCGGCTGCTCTACGATTAGCACTTTCCACCTCTGATCCTTTAGATACACTCCACTTCTTTATA